>JAPPVO010000002.1:38106590-38351590 GCA_030407325.1 Camellia japonica | reverse complement strand
ATCAATTTTTTCAAGCAAATCTTTTTAATTATATTCAGGAGTGAGGGCATGCAATGAGTTTGTTAGTTTTTTTTTTTTTTTTGGGTGCATGTAATAAATACAATATTTTAATAGGGAGCAAAGGCAAATTTGATTCTAGCTCTCTTCATCTACAATGTTATTAGGTAGTGGTTGATAAAATTGAAAATTAAACGCTGAAAATTAAAAATTAGGCCTTGTTTGGAGTATTCTAAAAAATTAAAAAGTTAAAAAATCACTATCTTATTTAAGTCACATCACCTCTCTACCACATCACTTCAAACGCAATCCATATTTAACAAAAAGTCAAAAAATACACTTATTTAGATCATCTCAAACCACCCCTTAAATGCTAAACTATGTTATTAAACACCACCTTAAACTCACACTTATTGGAAAAGACCGGAGAGACATTTTCACTGTGTTGTGTTTTTTATATTTTTTATGGAATTCATATGATAAAGGCAACTAATATGAATTAAAAAAGTTTGTAAAAGTTAATAGTTTTACATAAAATATAATGAACGAGACCACATGCATGCTTCTGTTTCATAATAAAATTTCGAAACAACTTTTCAACACCATAGAATTACTAATCAACAATGATAGAGACCACTAATTTTAGAGCTCTAAAAAGATCACTAATGACATGGCACTCAATAAAAAAGAAAAAAATACAACACTAAGGCCAAAACATCAAATCATTTATGGTGGGATCCACTACCACATCATTAGTGATATCACTAATTAGTGCTCTCACTCATTTTCCATTACTAATACATAAAAAGCCCTAATGTCTGACATTTACAATTAAGTTGATTTGTTGAACATCTGGAGACAACACCTTTGAAAGCCTGATAAAAAAAATTCAATATATTTTGGGACAGATTTTAACACTGAGGTTCGTGTCCACTCTTGGCAGCTGAAAGGTAAGACCATTTACTAGAAGGAAGCATAGTAAACTTGAAGATGGACTAGAAACAAATATAATTTCTGACCTTATTCACGTACAGGAACTGTCCAACTAAAGAAAACTCATGTTCATACATTAATAAACTGAGCTTAAGAACTGCAATTGCCACTAGTCGAGAGCGATTTCCAAAAATGTTTTGTTTAATTTTCCATTTCTGATCTTATCAGTTTCTATTCTTCCTCCATGGGATCCTTCTGAGTATCATAAGTATAACTCGACCAAACTGGTTCAAGTAACATCATTGCACTCTGTAACATCTGCCTTGCATTCTCATCGCTGCTCAGTTCAGCTTCTCTCTCTATTTGAGGGTAAATATCGTGCAAAGATGCCAACATCAAGTCGAGCTCTCCCCACTCTCCAAGCTCATGTCTGACCAATTTCATGGACACAAAGTGCAAGAGTCTGAATACCAGTTTAAAGTCCTTCCGTTCCAGCCCAACAATCACACTGGTCAAAAAAATCACCCCAACCGCATCTAATACCTTAGTATTTCCTCTCAACAGTATGACCAGCATTTCCTCAAGTTTCTTGAAGGCGGGAAATTCCACTGGTTCTGAAACTCTCTCACCCTCCTCATCTGAGCCAACTTCACTTGACTCACGGAATTCAATCTTTGCTAAAATTGACGGCCATGATGGAAAACTAGATTCAGATGCTCTCCCTTCTGAAGTCTGTTTGTGCATCTGCATCGATCCCAATGCCAGAATCAAATCAGGCAGCCATGGCTTCATTGCAGCAACGACACGTGATGCATAACCAGAGCCCAAACATGATTCAATTGAAATGATTAGATCAAGCAAACTGTTAGCAAGAATATAAGCTTGTGGGGGAGGCGGTGAAGCTTCATCGGAGCTTGATAGGATTAAATTGAGTAGCTTGGCTGCATAGGTGAAGGAACTCTTCAGACAGATGAATGCTTCTTTCAAATCTTCCTCCTTCAACTGCAGCTCGTCA
Source organism: Camellia japonica (assembly GCA_030407325.1). Classification (NCBI taxonomy): domain Eukaryota; kingdom Viridiplantae; phylum Streptophyta; class Magnoliopsida; order Ericales; family Theaceae; genus Camellia; species Camellia japonica. The sequence continues at coordinate 38,349,645 of JAPPVO010000002.1, read as the reverse complement.
TGGGAATGTTGCCTTAAATTAGACTTAATGAATTCCACATATTTCAGTGTGAACTTCAAGCACTTTTCTTGACTGTTAGAAATGAGACCCATTGCGGTTGCATCGACTATGAACTTGAGAACTGCTGTTAGGATCTTCAATGTATTAGATATCCTTCTCTGTTCAGTAAAAGTGGGTCCTACATGAAGGTGATAAATAAACCCAACTAAGTAACAAACCACAAGTCAAAACTGGGCTTGGATTTAAAGGTAAGCAATTATACATAGACATCCACTAAGAAAGACTACAAAATTACTGGTAAAAATTGCAAGGGGGCCAAACATGGTAGACACCCAAAAAGCTTATTTGGGTTGATTATAAACTCCCAGATCAGCATGGAAAACCAAGAGATGTAAAATATCATAACAAACTGTTCTGTGCACTCATAACAAACTTTTCTATTAACCACTCCAGCTATTTTCATTGGCCAAAATCAAAACTTTTTTCAGTCTTCACATTTCTCTGTAGTTCTCTAAATTTAGGTCATAGTTGGAAAGTTGGAATTCCAGATGGGAACTGCTGGACAACTAAGTCCTTCCACTGAGAAACACCTAATGGTGGGTCATATTCCACAGGATGAGAAACAAGATAAGATTAGATATGGACTTGGTTTACAAGTCCATTCTAAGTAACCAAGTATAGAATGGAACTTTTTTCAATGGTTGTATATGTTTACCAAGTTAACCACAAAACCAGCACACGCTATGGAAGGAATAAGTAAATCTGTTTGAGCTTCAGCATTGTTTTATTTCAGCGCATAAGGACTCACTCAAACAGATGGATTTATTCACAAGAATTTGTGTGCTTAAGATACCCTTCCATCATCACTGACCTCCATCACCAGGGCTAGAGGTATTTATTTCAGATTCTCTCTTCTTACGCTCACAATGATATGCTGTCTTGTTCTTATCCTGCTTAGCTCCTGAGGGCAATTTGCCAGACTTTCCTCCGTCACCAGCTCCGAATAGCTTATTTGTACAGTTGAATAGGTGATCCATCGTTTGCTCCAACAAAGTTGGCTGAAAAGGAAAAAAGCGGGAAAAAAATGGTGGCAAGGAAAGTCTTATGTATGTTTAAACTATCATGAATAAGTTATTCAACAAAAGAGTTAAGGGAGAAAATATCACTTGCCTCCAAAGATGATCCTGAAGAATCAAGACGAGCCTTATTCTTGGTTCCATGATTGTTTGTACCATTTATGCTAACATTTTGAAGAGACATATGGAAAGTAAGAGCTGTGTATGCCAAAATTGGAGATGTATCCATATAACTGCAATGCATGCACTGTACAATGCTGACTTCAGAAATGGTCTTTAAAGCAAAGAATGCAATTTCTAGAATTTGAGACTCCAACATAGCTTTCCGTGTGTTTTCATCTGTAAGCAAGTCTCTTATTTGCCACGCTATTCCTAAAGCAATTGAATAATCCTCTTCAAATATGGAGGTGGCCGTACTGGAAGACTTTTTCCCACTGACATGCTTCCATTTCGTTGAAATTTTGATAGAGGACTTAGTTTTCCTTCGTTTTGCAGAGGGAACATTGTGCCCTGCTATTTCTGTGCCAAATTTGGTATGGCATCCGTGGGCAGTTTTTTGCAAAAGCCTTGTCAGAGTCTCAAACATCTTATCAAACCAATTACAAGACAACATCATCTTGTGGGCAGACCTCACTTCACCTTGCATTTCCATGTTTTCAGATAAACCGCAACAATTTGTGACCAAGGCCATGCATTCTTCAAAAAGACTGCCAGCATCATCTGGAGAGATGCTGGAAATGATGTCACAAACAGAAGATTGAGCATGCCTAGTAGCTGCAGCAACAAACAAGCACCTCAGCTTTTCACCAGACAGCAATTCCTTAAGGGTAGCCTTGTAAGATGCCTCAGTCACTAGATTATTGCAAAGGTAGGCAGCAGCAACAAGTAAGCCATCAATCTGATTTCCATCCAGCTTGTTAGGAGAGACAACCAAATTGATGAAAACTTTGACAAGCTCCATGAGATACTGCAAAGATGCCCCTTCTGATAGAGCAAATTCACAAAACGTTGCCCCAGCCATTGGAGACCTTTTGATAAGTGTGACACATCGATTACATGCTTCTTCCACAGTTACTTTTGAGGGGAAATATGATGGCATCAGAAGTTTAGTGATTTTCTTAGCAATAAGTGGTTGATCATTTGCAAGTGTTGACAGTAATACGTCTAAGTGCACAACCTGCAGAAAATCAACAGAGAAAAGTAAATCAACTACAAGGAAAAGAAATGTCACAAAGAGTTCTTGTAGGTATAAGATTAAAAAAAATTAATTTGCAAGAGTAATCTGTACCTTATGAAACTGGAAAATTCGAATATCCCTTGCAAGAAGAAGGAGATCTATAAGAGCAGCTCGTATGGACATCGCAGGATCCAGAACCAGATGCCCCAATCTTGGTAGAAGAACTTTAAGAATCTCATGAGATTGAGGATTGCCAAGCAAATATATAATGCCATTCAATGTGGAAAGCCTGACCTCATTGCATGGATCATGAGTCATATCATCAAAAATTTTGGTGATTATCTTTGTAATGGTAGAAGCAGGAATAATTTCCCAAAACAAATGAAGAATGCGACAAGAACCTTCTACTGCAACAACTCTTACATCTGGACATTCATCCATCAGTAATCTTTCCAACAAAAAGAATTGTTTATCAAGCAGTGTATCTTTAACCTCCTTTGTACAATCAGGATCTTCAAGGGGGAACATGTCTAGCAGTAGATGCAATGCATTTTGACGAACATTTGAGTTTGCAACCTGCCCAGAAGTCATGCAGTAATATTAACAAGTTGAAATAACAAAAACATAAATGAAAACTCTCAAATCTGATGAAGTTTAAGAGTCCGACCTGTAATAACCCCGACCTCTGATTTACGTTAATTCATGGTTAAATAAGCTTAATCAGTAATTAAGATAAATTATGAATTAAATTGCTTGTGTGTGTATGCAATATTGTGCTTATATCTCTTTAGCGTAGAAAGATCTGTTCGTGTTTTCGTTTCGGTTTGTGAATTGAAGGCCTCATCGGCATCCGATTCAGAAATTGACTTGATTTATGTGTTAATTAGAATTTTTAGAATTTTATAGTAGGTTCAATTGAAATTCGATTTGGAACAATTAAATTAGATTAATTAATGCCACATTGCTTAGCTTAAGCCAAATTAATTAAATATCACTAAGTGGGCCTATATAAGGCCACTTTTATCACTCCTACACATTTTTGACACCCTGGTTTCCTCATCTATGAACTCAACGTGAGAGAGAGAGGGAGGATGGATCTCAACTAGAGGATTGAAGAATTGAGCAAGAATTTACTAGAATTGAAGGATTTGGACTTAGGAACTCAAAATTAAGCTTCTAGCTCTCATCTTGACAAGCCCAGGTAAGGAATCTAACCCTTAGTTGTGTAATTGAATTAGCTTTTGTAAGAATTCAAGTTAAAGAGGTGGACTAACATGAGAATGGGCTAGGATTAAAGAATTGTAACTCAAATCATACATACATGTCCATATTATGAAGTTTTGAAGTTGTTTTCATAAGAATCCTCACATGCATGTTCATATTTTGGTAGTAGACTAAGAATTCACCATGTTTTTGAGTTAAATATTTCATTTGATCATGTTTTGGGAAGCTATGAACTCAAATTACACATGCATGACATGATCACATCATATTCTTACATTTCAAGTTGAATGTTGCACAACTGACATATTTTTGGGCCCTGATTTCATAAAATGATTACACCTTCATATTTTACAAGTTTACACATGTTATCTTAAGTTTTGGGCCCAAAAGGATGTGAATTATAGCTTTGGATTTGAATTTGCAACTTGGGAGTGTAATCTGGAAATTCCAGATTCTACACTTCCGCTCGAGCATGAGATTCTACGCTCGAGCGGAAACCTTTGTTTTTGGATTTCCGCTCGAGCGACCTGAAGTACGCTCGAGCGTGAAATACATGCTTCTAGAAGTTTCATGCTTTTACAGACCGCTCAAGTGGCGAGAGTTGCGCTCGAGCGAGGGCATAAGCCTCACACTCGAGCGGCCATCAAGCGTAAAAATCGCATAACCAGTACTTTTCAAAATTTGCAGAACACTCGAGCGCAGTAAGTTGCGCTCGAGCGTCCCCTCACATATTGCATGTCCACTCGAGCGGGAGAATATACGCTCGAGCGGGGACCCTATTTTCAGAAATTTGACCAAGCGTTTACCAATGCGTTTTAGTATCCTCATTGCATCCTAGGCATTCCTAAACCAAAATTAAGACATAATAATGAGGGTAAAATGTAGAAACACACTAAGAACGGAACGTAATGAGTTAAATATATTCCAACGTGTGTTTCAAATGTGTATTTGTTATGTATTAATGTAGGTCACGCGCCTCAAGTTAAGTGAATTACCTACTCTACTCGTCTACTTGGAGCCATCTGTTAATTGTGAGTAATAACTCTATAAAGCTATATTTAATTACAAGTATTTTCTGACTGATATGATACGATCTGTTCTCTGAAATGCTATTTTATGAATTATGAATGAATGTCCATTTTTCTAAAATGTATTTGTGGCATCTTTAGTTCACGTGGCCCTCGCCCGGGGGTAACAATACCGTGACCAATATGCACGTGGCCCTCGCCCAGAGGTAACAATACTGTGGCTTATATTTACGTAACCCTTGCCTGGGGGTAACAATACCGAGGCCTATATTCACGTGGCCCTTGCCTGGAAGTAACAATACCGTGACTACTTACACGCAAGATATGGACCTTTATGGTTGTCGGTACCGACTATACATGTGAGCCTCAGGACCAAGTTGATATGATAGCTAATGGATGTACCATGTATGATTTTATGCAAGATCCAAATATGAATATGATTATGAGCATGAACATGTATATGATCCTATTTCTGATTTGAAAATTTGAATATGCATAAGACCCTGTTTCTGATATAAACTCTAATTTCTAACTCTGTGATGGACATCATTCGCTAACACCCCTTTACCTTGTTATTATTCACTGGGCTCCCACTCACCATTTATATTATGTATGTAGGTGACCAGGCACGTGATCAGACCCAGAGTTGATGGCCTGGGATTCTGTTTTGTCAACCACCCTTTGCGCCTCCCGAGGAGGTTCCAGACCAAGTCAAGTTGTGTGGCTATGTCTTTTGAACATTCAACACTTTGTTTCTCTTGTTAATGAACAGTTTGCTTTTGATTATTGTAGGAAATTAATGTATTGATATTATTGATTGATTCATAATGTTCTTACAAGAGCTCTCTTTTATAGAGAGAAATGGGATACAATGGAGCCATAATGGAGCACTATACCATAATGGATCACTAACTATATCACTAACTATATGGGGCACTAACTATAGCACTAACTAATGTGGAGTAGATGGAGTATTTGTAGGTGGAGTAGGTAGAAATTGTAGGTGGAGTAGGTAGAAATTGTTACATAGAAATTGTTACATTCAACAGCCCCCCTCAAACTCAAGGGGCTTAGGAACTAACCAACTTGAGTTTGGAGAGAGTAACAAAACAGGAAAAAAATAATCTGACAAATAAAATAAAAGTGGATAGGAGACACTGTATGGTCGTGTCAGACCGTTGTAGAAGACTGTATGGTTATGGCAAACCGATGTAGAAGACAGTTTATGGGGTCATGTCGGACCGTTGTAGCAGACAATGTTGTGACAGTTGTTGCGACAGTTTACGGAGTCTTGCTGGACCCTTGTAGAAACTAACCGGAATCAATGTCGGGACAGTTTACCGAGTCTTGTCGGACCCATGTAGGAGCTAACCGGAATCAATGTCGGGACAGTTTACAGAGTCTTGTCGGACCCATGAAAGAGCTAACCGGAATCAATGTCGGGACAGTTTACAGAGTCTTGTCGGACCCATGAAGGAGCTAACCGGAATCAATGTCGGAACAGTTTACAGAGTCTTGTCGGACCCTCAAAAGGCGTGCCCAATCTTATCAAAAGGCGTGCCATCAAAAAGCGTGCCATCAAAAGGCGTGCCATCAAAAAATGTGCCCGACAGCCATCAAAAGGCGCGCCGATTTGTCGTCTGGCGTTGAGAGGCGCGTAAGGCGCGTGTCTGCCTTGCCTATTTAAACCAAGGCGAGGCTGCCGCTGATGCATAACAAACCAGCTGAAAAACTTCTGAAAAAACAACTCGTCGTTCTCTGAGAGCTGTTATCTCTGAAACACGGAGGCAGCACCGGCAAGAGACGCCCAAGACAAAGGCAAAAAGAAGAGAACAGCTGAAAAGGTGAAAAAATAAGGCCGGTTGATGTGGTGGTTGTAGGTTGGAGATTGTTTGGTTTTTTTTTTTTTTTGATGTAAAATGGTGATCGAGTTTGATCCCTGGCATGAATAAAATAAAGTTGGTGTGCAAATCTGAATGGTATGAATTTGATTTGAAAAAGATTAAAAACAATGTGAAAGAAAAATAAAGAAAGAAATAATGTGAAAGAAAAATAAATTGAGAAATCAAAACGAAAGGTGGAGAGTGGTTGACATGGTTTTGGGGCCCACGGTTTTGGTCCACGGACGGCCCAATCCAATTCACATTGACCATTACCCAGAAAATATCACCAGAAAAACACACCCGCGACTACCGCGAAGAACACACACCGACTTCGTAGGAGCAGAAGGCTGCATTATCAGAGGACACTTTTAGCAAAGTGGAGGAGGCGAAGCGACAGGCGGAGGATGCTGCATCTTTTGCTGCTGCTGCAGTTAGTCACAGCCAAAGTGTATGGACTCAGTTGGATAAGCAGAAGAGTTCTGGATTGACTCCAGATGTTGAAGCTAAGTTAGCTTCTGCAGCTGTTGCAGTAGCAGCAGCTGCTTCTGTTGCCAAGGCAGCTGCTGCAGCTGCTAAGATTGCATCAAATGCTGCGTGGTTTTGTGAACAATATGGGGAAGGCTACTCCTGCATCCATTTCGAAGGGAGGGGATGGGAATAGCTCTTCCAGTTCCGTCATAGTTGCTGCTAGGGAAGCTGCTAGGAGAAGGGTTGAAGCTGCTTCAGCTGCCTCAAAGCATGCTGAAAACTTGGACGCTATAGTAAAAGCTGCTGAGCTGGCAGCAGAAGCTGTTTCACAAGCTGGGAAAATAGTTGCTATGGGTGATCCTTTCCCTTTGAATGAGTTGGTAAAAGCTGGCCCAGATGGCTACTGGAGAGTTCCACAAATGCCCCCTGAGCAGGGTGTAACATTGACCAATGGTAATGGAGAACAATCGAAAGCAGACAACATTGAGGAAGGCTTCAATGTTTCTGGTAGGCATGGCAAGGAAGGACCATCAAAGGAGACAAAGACTACAAACCGTGATTTGTTACCTCTTTCAAGAGAGTTTTCAGCTAGGGGCCTTTTATCCCTTTGCAAGAGAGCGCCTGCAGATTTCGTAAATAGCTTCATGGTCAAGAAGCACAGCGACATCAGTATGCTCCAGGAGGGAATGGGTTGAGAGGACACTGTTGTAGGGTTCAACAACAGATGTGGAGACTTGAGGAGAGGGATAGACAGTGAAACCAAGCTTTGATTTCTTGCCATAATCAACTGAAAGGCGCTCCAAAAGAAGGGAACCAAGACCAGATCCAATGCCCCCTCCAACAGCATTGAAAAACTAAGAAGCCTTGGAGGCCAGTGCAGTTGTCTGCAAGTTTACGAATACTGTCCAGGCAGAGATCAACAATCTCCTTCCCAATTGTATAGTGACCACGGGTAAAGTCAAGGCTTTTGCTCCTTGATCTTAGAGCAGCACAGCTTTGATGGAGGTGTGTTTGATGTGATTGCACCCACGCAAGAGCTCAGCTCTGTTAGGTTGCATGTCACTGCCATGGAGACTTGTGCTTCATAGGCCAGTAGGATCAGAACCAACACTGGGCACACTGCAATGTATGAAGCCTTCATTTTTCACTTAAATCACTCAAAGGTACTTTTGATGATATGTGAGAGGGAGAGAGATGATCACTCAGGGGTGTATTGATAGAGATGACAACGGAATAGGTTGAGGTCCGGCGGGCGGCCAAAGGCGAGATTGCCGCCCGCCGGTGAAGCGAAAATATTAGGTGTTAAACCTGCTCTGATACCATGTAGGAAATTAATGTATTGATATTATTGATTGATTCATAATGTTCTTACAAGAGCTCTCTTTTATAGAGAGAAATGGGATACAATGGAGCCATAATGGAGCACTATACCATAATGGATCACTAACTATATCACTAACTATATGGGGCACTAACTATAGCACTAACTAATGTGGAGTAGATGGAGTATTTGTAGGTGGAGTAGGTAGAAATTGTTACATTCAACAATTATCTGTACATGGGGTAACGTATAATTACTTTACCTATGTGATGTCTTGGGTATGTTTATAAAGTTTAAAATTATTTTGTTCCATGTATGTTTGCACAGCTCAATGGACGATGTTTATTTTGTATATTTGCTTCCGCAGCCCCTATCTTATGTTATCCTGTTCAGAAACCTTAGGTAATCCAAAGACTACTGGCCGGTTACGACGCTAAATCCCTAGAGGCGAGTTTGGGTCGTGACACGACCAATCCTAGAAAACAATAAACTATATATCATAGTTGTCAAAATCTTATTACTCAAGATTCAATATACAATTCATACACAGATGGGTGAATCTATTCTGCAATAGAATTGGTAGTGAATTGAGCGATTTACAATTCAATTCATGATTCGGTTAACCAAAATGGAAAAATTAAAAGATTATGGACTAAAGTGTAACCCATCGCTTATTAGGGGGACCATTAATGTAATTAACTCTGGAAATTATCATTATTGGATATACCATATTCCTAATAGGTGCCAAAACTACTCATTGTTTCGATATGTTTTGTAGTGTTTTGGCATATTTCTGTAGAAACATTGGATTTTTGGTATTCCACTGATGTTTCGTTTTGGTTGTCTAGACTAGGACTGTAAACAAAATTTTGTTCCTTATGCGTGCCACATGCATTGCATTCATCCAATCCATCCAATCTCAGGTACCTATAATCCCATATATAAAAACACACTACTGAATCAATAAGACTAAATATTCTTCACAAGAATGTTTCATATAAGATCAGGTGGGTCATAGATATCTTGATAATTAATGACAGATAAGCTTTACGCTAGTCAGTTGTTATGTTAACTTGACTGCCACTGAGCCTTTCACACAAACAAGAATATGCCTCCACTCTATCAATTCTTAAAAAATAATGAATCAATGTCATTCTGAATTCAAAATAAGTGGGTATTTGGTACTCAATTAGATAATCATAGAAAGCAACAATTTTCTAAACGATGTTATCAAAAATATTGAAGTTGTGTGTATGTGTGATGGAATCATGGAAATGCAGCTAGTGTGCAACTGTGAAAACAAAAACCATATGCAGACACCATATTGAGCCACGCAATTCAAGCCTACTATCTGAAAAGGCAATAAATTTATGTAGAAATCTCGAAAACCTGTAGTGATCGAAATATGACAGGCTCAGCAAGACGAAAGAGAAGTTTCTCAACACCATCCGTGGTTCGCTGGTTAATAAATCCCCCCAAAACCTTCCTTATCGAGGCAGCAAATGAAGCTGAGCTAGCATATATAGCACCCTCAATCAACCCCTGCAAAAACCCATTCTCAATTTCGTTCCGCAAAGGCCCCTCAACCACCTTCCAAGCCCGGAACACAATATCCGCATAGGCCTCCAACATTGACTTCCTCCCAAACGGAATCTGTGATCGAATCATCGCCAACGCTTCCTTCAACAACTGCCCACTCAACCCAAACATAAACGCAATGAATTTCCTCCCATCCTCTGTCTTCAGATACAACGGTGCGATCAAACACCTTACAAGCAAAAGCTTCAAGTCTTCAATGCTTTCATCTTCGAAATCAAACAAAGTAAAAGCCTCGCGAAGCACATACACTCTATGCACATCCACCTTCTTCTTCAATGTCAATGACCTCGACACCAAAACCGGCAACGACTGCGAAATTAGGGTTTCTCTCCCTAAAAACTCCCCTTTCCACCACTCCTCACACAAACTCGCGATCTCCGACAGCAAAACCGAATCCGACTCGAAAAGAATCAAATTGTCGTGCAATTCGCGAACCGCAGGCAACAAATCGGAGGGCGAAAACACCTTCTTCGTATGCGAAACACACAGAAGAGCCACATAAGAGTAAATCTGAAGCTTCTGAATCACCCATTGCCTGTTAGCTTCGCGATCGTTCGAACTCGACTCATCAGTGTTCTTCGCTCGTCGCGAAGATCTTCGGAGGCGCTTCGTCGGAGGAGATTTCGGAGACTTGGAAGGGTCGCCATTGAAGAATTCCTTGAAGCGATTGATGGATTGAGAAACGGAGTGGTGGAGAGAGAGAGGGAGTGAAGAAGAGAGTTCAGAGGAAGGATTGAGGCTGTGAATTAGGGTTTTGAGAGAGGGTTTTGCGGACTTAAACCCTAGTTTCGTCGCCGACGAGAGGAACTCTTCGGCGGAGGATTGGAGCGACGAGCGAAGCCTCTTCTCCATTGATTTGCTCATTTCGAATTCACATTCATTCAGACACTGAAATGTGTTCCACATACATACCAATATGTATAATCGTATATCATGGGTAAGAGTTACGGCTGGTTGAAAGATGTTTAGATGACGGACAAATGATAGGGTAGAGAATGATTGTATGACCCAGTCAAGTTGATTGTCATTCGCTTGTCGTTCTTGGTCGCTGAAGAATGCTGTTACTTTAAATATTTAAATTTGAAATTCGTGCAGTGGCGCTCTGATACAATTTTCGAATAATTATATACGTGTATTTCTATTTTCTGCACATTTTTTTGTAAAAAGATAAAAAGTACATTTATTTACGTCATTCCAAACAACCCCTAAATTTTAGTAAATTTGTTTTAACATCATGTAAAATAAGGGGTTTTAGAACTTTATCAAAACGCTGATTGATTGGGCGGAAGTCTAGTCAATCGGTTGGTCAATGTAATTTTTTTTATTTTTTTTTGCCTTGTGGTGGTCGGTCGATCGATCAGTATAATTTTTTCATAAATTTGTCTTTAGGTGGTCATTAGGGGACATACGAGGGACATCCGACAATGGTAATTGTTGGCTTCATATTTTGTACAAGCCAATCACAATTTAACACGTGGCAGGATAAGGGTAATATAGGAAGATTATTCAAGTCTTCGATCCTGATCGTACACGTGGCAGCTAGTATTGGTTCTCACGTGATCTGAGTAGCATTGGATCAATAAAGAGGTACAAGGTGACGTGGCTTCAACGGTTACTCAGATTCAAATTCAAACATAGGAGGAAAGCCTAACTGCAAGTGATGGCGTAGTGAAACTACTTATAAGGCAGCACGATCAACGATCATGAAGGAGCAGTTCGACGGTTTGAAGTGCAGTTCGATGGTTATCCTTAAGAAGTATAAATAGCGGGGAAGACCCCAGAAAAAACTCCCGGACTCAGATCATACAAACTAGTCTTACTTTACATATTTTCTTTTCCAGTTTTACATTTCCTGCTCTTTAAATTCCTGAACTTTAAATTCCTGCACTGCACTTCATTCATAGGAGTAGTTTCAAGTAGATTATCGCTATAAACCTCTACGAGGCTGAGTTCGGATCATTGTAAGTTTTCATTCTAATGAAATACTTCAATTGCTCTTCATTTAACTGTTATTTTGTTTAATTTCTCCTAAGTCAAGCCACCAGTAAAAGTCTTCTTCATTGAGACTGAAAGAACTAATCGTCTGATAATTGGTTGGCAATTAACATTTCTGTAAGGACTGATTGATCCTTGTTGGCACGCTCGCATTTACAAAAATACCCTTCGAAAGCCAAAAAGCCAACATATATTTTTGGCACGCCCGGTGGGACCAATTGAAATGGCTAGACGAAGAAGACAAGGAAAAAATGAACGCTTGGAAGAAGGCGTAGAAGAAGAGGTAGAAATACCTAATCTAGAGGATAATGTGGTAACACATCCTGTGGAAACTCCCATATTATCAGAACCTATGGTCGAACAGACCAATACTTCAAGACAAGAACCACATGTTCATAGTATTGGACGAAACCAAGGAATTGGACCATCCACTGTTTCATCTACTCATCCAATAAATCCATGAGATGGCCTAGTAGATGCCATGGGACAGCAATTAATGAACACAATGAAAAGGTGGGCAACATTCTTTTTGGATCGAATGAATAACCACCAACCAACAAACACAAGACACATCGATGAAGTTTTAAATGTCCCTCAACAAAAATTGGCTAGAGATAAACAGCCTATGCAAGTTAACGGACATTCTAATGGTCAAACTAGTAATCAGAACTATGAAAGACCATCACCTCAGTCTTGGTATGAACCCATTTCAAGGCCTATAGCAGGTCAAAATGCCTCAGTACTCAACAATGAAGCCATGCAAATTGGTGGATCTGGCCCAGTACAAGAAACTGGCATAAGAATGGTCACAAATCCCATGTTCGAAGCCATACCTGGTACAAGGGGTTTACTAATCCCTTATTCGAATTTATACCCGGGGGTTGGAAGGTTGGCCTGCAAATGGAAGAGACACAACACCTGTTCCAACACCTTTCGCAGGCCTTTTCGTAGGACAGGCTCAAAAGGGTTACCCACACCCTCAACAGCAACCTGCACCACAGGGACAACCAATTCCAAACATACCACCTTATGGACCAAGAGGACCACAAGCACAAGTTTGTCCACCAAATCCTGTGTTTGTCCCTCTAGTAGTGGTTCAGCAGGCACAAAATATAGTCCCTAAGGACCAAAATGCTGATATTGTTAGGGAGATGTGTGGACCGATGGCTCGGGGGGTCCAGACTCCTGTATACAGAAAACCATACCCAGAATGGGTAGATAGGGTACATGAATACCCAAGGGGGTTCAGGATACCAGATTTTACCCTTTTCTATGGGAGTGGAAACCAATCAACAGTAGAGCATATTGCTAGGTTTGCTGCTCAATGCGGTGAATTTACTAATCATGACTATATGAAACTAAGATTATTCCCAAATTCTCTAACTGGGGAAGCATTTGTATGGTACATCAACCTTACACCTGGCTCCATTCAAAATTGGCAACAAATGGAAGAGGCATTTCATGCCCAATTCTTCCAATCGGAGCCAGAGGTTTCCATGGCAGACTTGGCTAGATTGAGTCAAAGGCCTGAAGAAAAGGCTACTCAGTTTATTGCTAGATTTAAAAGGGCTCGAAATAAATGTAGAGTCATCTTGCCAGAGCCAGAATTCGTAAGATTGGCTCAAAATGGCTTAGAGTTCAGGCTTCGAAAGAAGTTTGACTCAACTGAATTCAGAGATTTGGTGGAACTAACCTATAAGGTGTCTAGGTATGAAGCATTACTAGAGGAGGAACAAGATCGAAATAATGCATCGTACAAGACATATTATAGAGATCCTAATTATGAGATCGATGCAGCAGAGATTGTGGGCAAAGAACCTGTGATCTGTGAGGCATTAATTCATAAGGATACAACAATTGACCAGCAATTTAAAAAGAAAGACTTTCACAGAAAGTACTCTTTCGATTTAACAAAGGCAGATGACATTTTTAATCATTTGCTTACGGCCAACTTCCTTAAGTTACCTAAAGGAGTAAAACTGTCATCTCCAGATGAACTTAAGGGAAAAGTATATTGTAAATGGCATAACTCTTGGTCTCACTCAACTAAAAACTGCATTGTTTTTCGAGACAGGATCCAAGAACAAATTCGAAAAGGGAGTTTGAAGTTCCTAGCCAAAACAGAAAAGGCCATGGGGATCGACAGTAATCCATTTCCAGAAGTTGGAGAGTGGCAGCCAATGTCATTACATCAGACTTCCAGAACTTGTCCTTGACAGAATTGGAAGAAGTCAATGTGCAGATGCATGTTGCTAACCAGACAACCATCAAAAAGGACACCAGAAATCTGCCAGTTATTGGACAAGGTTTCTCACACCAGAGGGAACACTCTGATGAAGAATCACTGGATGATGATTCCTTAGAGGCAGCAGTAATGCAAAGGATGTGTCCCAGGTGCAGACTGAGTTATAAATGGTTGAAGGGGCTTCCAATTGATGGGAAGCAATACTACAGGGATGTTCAGAGACGCCCTAAACCAACCAATGCTTACAACAAAAGGCCGTATCTGGCTAGTGTTAGGCAGCAGCCATTGGTAGTTGAACCAGCAATCGACAGAATGCATGTTAAAGGCAAGAGGCCCTTGTATGAGTCTAGGCCACCCAACTACTACAGAATGGAGAGCAGTCATTCTGAAAGAAGACTGGAGAAAGTTCAGGTTATGGGATCAAAGCCAGGATTGGCCTCCTAGACCAACCTCACGCAGGACAGAAAGTGGCCACCTTCATCGAAGGCCTGAATCAGGCTCGAAACATGAGGTCAGGACCAAGCAAGTGCCTTCACAGCCAGCTTTGAAGAAGGCTTCGAAGGTAGAAAAAAGCAGTTCAACATCTGAGTCAGTAAGTTCGTGGGTACCTGGAGTTCCAGATTGGTTTGTGATGCAGAACAAACCTAGGGAAGTGCCCACTCAGAAGATGTTGGAAATTAAGGAAGGATGGTTAAACCTCCTTTGGTGGCTCCGAACAATTAGGTATTGCTTAAACCCAAAGACGAAGGAACCAGATATGGTCCCAGTCATTTCGAGATCACAAAGGAGAAAGATTCAGCGTAGGTACACTCAGTACCAGAAATATGTGAAAGAAAATGGAGAGAGCACTTCATTGGTCCAGACAGAAGGAAAAAAGACTCCAAAGTCAGACCACACTCCAAAGACAACTCGACAAAGCAAGGTGGGTTGCAGCAGGGAACAGTTGGCCAAAGTTCATTCTGAACTAAAAGCCAGAGAGGAGTCTAGTTTAGCAGGATTGGAGAAAGCGCTGATGGAGAGTGATAGCGAGACAGAAGAAGAAATTGGCATAAGCCAAAAGAAAGAAATGGTGGAGGAAGAAATGTTAGAAGCCTTCATGGCTGAGCAAACATTTTTGGTTGAAAAACCAGTTGAGAAAGATCCTTCGAAGAAATCAGTTAACAACGAAGTGCCAGAGTGCAGCATGGAGGATGCTGCTGAATTAACTGAACAATGTGGCCAAAGGGGGAAGCAGGTACAGCCAGCCATCCAATTTGGCTCATTTCCTCCAGTATCAGTCAATATGGTACACATACTGCCTCATGAGTTCCAGGCTGGAGATGAGGACCAAGATGACCAAGACATTGGTCCTATTCCTGTCTCTAGTGAAGACTCACAAGTGAGTATGGTACAAGATGATTCTGGAATGGCTACCCCAATGGAAACTGAATATGAGAGTGAAGAAGAGGTGAGCATTAACCTCTCGTATCCTTTTGAGTATCCCTCAAATTCTATGACACAACATGTCAAGCCTTTGTACATCAAGGCTTTCTTCGATGGGATACAACTGAACCGAGTCCTGATAGACAATGGGGCAGCAGTGAATTTACTACTGAAATCTTCTTTGAAGAAACTAGGAAAAAAGAATCCTAGGTTAATCCCAACCAGCACAACCATCGCTGGCTTTGCTGGAGACAAACAAATGGCTCAGGAAATTTTACCCATCAACCTGAGTGTGGGAACCAGGGACTGTATGACAGCATTCTTCGTAATCGACAGTAATGCTAAATACAATGCTTTACTTGGGAGAGATTGGATTCACACTAACAAATGTGTGCCTTCCTCTTTGCATCAAAAAATTATGATGGCCTTAAGCAATGGAGAGACAGAGGAAATTGATGCAGATCCTCAACCTTTCATAGCCTGTGCAGACTTCGCAGAGGCCAAACTGTATATTGAGGGGGTGATACCACTCAGTATACTGAGAAACCTGATGGCTCAGCCGAAGTGACGGCTGATGAGGAATGACACACCTGAAGCACTTAGTCCAGGAGAGTGCTGATGAGGAGGTTGTCGTTAAGGATGACAATGATGCCTGGTTGTAGGCAAAGAAATGAAACACAAGAAGCCAAGTCTTTGGCTCTAATTAAATTCTCAACATTGGATGTAAAATCAATAGTCCAGAAAGTACAGGAGCAAGAGAGAGAAGCCATGATAATTGGCTGCAAGCAGAAGCAGCAACAGGCCAAAGTTTTGGCCCTTGATAAATACTGTGCATTGGACATTGAAACAAAAGTCCAGGAGATACAGGAAGAGGAAGCCTTGTGGACAGACTTTGTCTATGAGGAGGAGGGCAAAGATGTTGGGTTAAAGAACCTGGGAGCAGAACAAAGCAGGGAAAGTGCTTCGAAGATAGAAGAAATCAAAGAAGAAGCTTCAGTAAGTTCTCAGACACAAGACCCCTTAGAAGAAGTAAATTTAGGGGAAGGTTCTATACAGCAACCCACCTACATAAGTGCTTGTCTGAATGTTCTGGACAGGGACCAGTTGTTGGTTGTTCTAAAGAAATATAAAGATTGCTTTGCATGGTCTTATAATGAACTACCAGGATTGGATAGGTCATTAGTGGAACATAGGCTCCCTATGAAACTTAACTTCAAGCCATACAACAAAAACCAAGAAGAATGAGTCCAGAAGTAATTCAGAAAGTCAAGGAAGAGATTCTTAGACTACTCAAAGCAGGCTTTATTAGGACAGCCAGGTATGTGGAATGGCTATCTAATATTGTGCTTGTGGTTAAGAAGAAGTAAAATGAGGTATGCATTGACTTCAGAAACTTGAATTTAGCAACTCCAAAAGATGAGTACCCCATGCCTATAGTGGATCTGTTGGTAGACAGTTCAGCAGGGCATCAAGTTTTATCAATGATGGATGGGCATTCTGGTTATAACCAGATCTGCATTGCAGAGGAGGATGTCCACAAGACAGCATTCAGATGTCCTGGAAATATTGGCACCTTCGAATGGGTTAAAATGCCATTTGGCCTGAAGAATGCTGGAGCTACATATCAGAGGGCTATGAACACTATCTTTCATGACCTCATTGGAGGGTATTTAGAGTGTTATATTGATGACATTGTAGTTAAATCCCAATCCATGGAGGAGCATCTGTTTCACTTAGAAGCAGCCTTTGAAAGAATGAGAAAGTTAAATTGAAGCTCAATCCTCTTAAGTGTGCTTTTGGCGTATCATCTGGAAACTTCTTGGGCTATGTGGTTCACAAGAAAGGAATACAGATTGACCAGAATAAAGCCAAAGCCATCATTGAAGCCAGACCTCCATCAAGTAAGAAAGAATTACAAAGGTTCCTTGGACAGGTTAACTTTCTTCGAAGGTTCATTTCTAACACTGCAAGGAAAACTAAAGTATTTTCTTCCTTGTTAAGGCTGAAAGATGAAGAGGAATTTGTGTGGACAGCAGAGCATCAAATTGCTTTCGAAGGTATCAAAGCCTACTTGGCCAACCCTCCAGTGCTGATGCCACCAAAGGGTGATAAGCCCTTGAAGTTGTACATAGCTGCAGCAGAAGATTCATTGGGAGCTTTCTTGGCCCAAGATAATGAAGAAGGCAAGGAGCAAGCTGTTTATTACCTTAGTAGGTTTTTAAATTCTTGTGAATGTAAATATTCAGCTGTTGAAAAGCTGTGTCTTGCTTTGTATTTTGCTGCAATGAAATTAAATACTATCTTTTACCTACAACTGTCTTGGTAATTGCAACCACAGATTTGTTAAGTACATGTTATCTAGACCTATGTTGAGGGGAAGAATTGGCAAGTGGATACTAGCCTTATCAGAATTTCATCTAGAATATGTCCCTCAAAGGGCAGTAAAAGGGCAAGTTTTAGCCAATTTTCTAGCGGACCATCCATCTCAAATAGAGAGCCAAGAGATAATGGAACTTGGTATGGCTAGTGTTGAGCCATGGCAGATGTGGTTTGATGGGTCGAAAGCCAATGGCTTAACTGGAATTGGTATTGTGATTAGGTCTCCACAAAGGGTAGAAACCACACATGGTTTCAGAGTAGATAAAGCTACCTATTCTAATAACCAAGCTGAATATGAAGCCTTAATAGTGGGACTAGAAATTCTTATTGGATTACAAGTTCATGCGGTTGACATATTTGGAGATTCTCAATTGGTGGTTAACCAAGTGAAAGGGATTTTCAAGTGTCAAAGCATAAGCATTTTACCATACTATGTTGTTGCATTACATCTGCTTTCTCAATTTCAAATAGCAAATGTAACTCATGTTTCAAGATTCTTGAATAATAGAGCTAATGATGTGGCTCAGAAAGCTTCGAACTTCAAGAGAAGGGATAATGCCCAAAGGGACATAAGCCAAACAACATATCAGAAATTGATACCACCTTTGAATAAAAGGAATGTAGTCTTGGAAGTCAATCATAATGACTTACAAGAACAAGATTGGAGGCATCCAATAATGCAGTACTTGGCTGGTCCATCTTCAAAAGCCAGCAGGAAAATTAAATTGCGGTCTATGCAATATATGATATATGGCAATGCTCTCTACAAAAGGGGGGGAGATGGCTTATTGCTGGAATGTTTAGGCCCTAAAGAAGCATTAACAGCTATGGCTGAGGTTCATGAAGGCATCTGTGGTGCTCATCAGCCTGGTGTGAAGATGAGATGGTTGCTTCGAAGGCATTCCTACTATTGGTCAACTATCCTTAAAGACTACATAGAATATGCAAAGGGTTGCCAGGCATGCCAAAACCATGGCACAATCAGGCATGTGCCCATAACTGACCTACATGCAGTAGTGAAGCCCTGGCCATTCAGAGGATGGGCTATGGATATGATGGGAAAAATACACCCACCTTCTTCGAAGCATCATTGTTTCATTCTAGTGGCCACTGATTACTTCACTAAGTGGGTCGAAGCTAAGCCATACAAGGCTGTAGACCAGACTGAGGTTATCAGATTTATTAAGGATCTAATCCATAGATTTGGCATTCCACAAACTATAACTGTGGATAATGGGACTGTGTTCGATGGGAAGATGGTGAAGTCCTTTGTGGCAGAATTTGGAATTAGTCTCGTTAATTCCACCCCATATTATGCACAAGCCAATGGTCAAGCTGAATCATCCAATAAATCCTTGAAAAAAGGAATACAAAAGGTTGTGGAGGACAATCCCAGGGATTGACATAACTTATTGTTGGATGTGTTGTGGGCTTACAGAACTTCCCCAAGGTCAAGCACAGGAGTTACTCCTTATGCCTTGGTGTATGGGCATGATGCAGTGTTACCTGTGGAAATTAATGTTAAATCTTTGAGGGTGAGATGCTAAGACCAGCTAAATCCTGAGCAATACCATCAGAGTATGTGCTTGGAATTAGAAGGCATAGATGAAGCCAGAATTCTGGCATTAAACAGCATTCTCTTGCAAAAGAAGAAAGCAGCCAAAAATTACAATAAGAAGGTCAAATACATTGGCTTTGATGAAGGTGATTTGGTATGGAAAACAATACTCCCAATAGGAATTAAAAGCCATAAGTTTGGTAAATGGTCACCTAACTGGGAAGGACCATATCAAATTCATAGAGTCCTGCCTTTTGGGGCATACCATTTGAGAAATTTGAATGGATACATACATCCCAAAAAGATTAATGGCAGATATTTGAAGCCTTATTTTCCAACCATTTGGGAAACACAAGGAATAAAATAAACACCAAGTATAAGAACACAAGACTACTCAGATGATAGACAAGGATTTTTTTTTCATAAAGAGTTAAGTACATTTTGCCACAAATTGGCCCAAAAATCATTACAATGTTTTAATTGTTCTTTTACAACAGATTTCCTATTGCTAAGTGATGAAAACAGTTGAATAGCTGCAGCCATTTCTTCTTTCCGATCGGCCAGTCCTTGGTTGGTGATTTGGAGTTTGGTATCAGTTCGGACTAAGGCCTGGTTCACTGCAGATAGCTCCTCTTCGAGTTAAGCTTTCTTCTCCAGCAGCTGAACTCGAAAGTGAGAGGCAGAGAAGTGTTGTTCCTTGAGCTTTGAGACTTCAGTATGTACTTGGGAAACAAAACTCTGGTCTCTAGCCAATCTCTCCTCCGCAGCTTTGGCAGCATGGCAGATGTTGATGTAGAAATCAATAGTAGCTGCTGCCTGGGATAAGTGACTTGAGACATCTATGCCTGACTGTTCAGCAACTTTGCAGCACTAGAGGAACCCATCTCTTATTATAGGCCTTTGCAAAGCCTCGAAAGGGAGCCCCGAAAAGGAGATTAACAGTTCCAGGCAGGTGTCTAAGCCTATCAAAGGTGCAGAAGGCTTGATGCTGGAGGAAGGAGAGCTTTCAAGAATTTGTAACAAGGAGTCGGCCAAAACTAATGGCTCAGCTTCAAAATTGGTTATTGGAGAGGTAGAGGGTACATCGAAGAGACTGGCTAGCCTGGCTTCGAAGATGTCTACCTCCTCCATAGACATGAGGGGTGCAGAGAGAGTTGTGGTGGAAGGTATAGAGGACTGCATAGGGATAGGAGAAATGGATGGAGCATCTTTGGCAGTCTCTATGGTTTTAGCCACCAATGAATCAAGTGAAGAGGGGCTGGAAGTAGGCAAAGGTAATGAACCATGAGTTGGAGAACTACCAGCACCCTCAATTGGGGAATCAGATACCTTAAAGAGGTAATGGTTGAAATTTCTTTAGAAGGAGAAGGAAGAGCAGGGCCCGAATGAAAGGTAAATTGAGACAAGTCAAGGACAGATAGGGAAGATATGGAGTCAGACCAGAAGAAAGAGTTACAGGAATGCTGGGACTCAAAGGGGGGACATGGAATGTGGGCCTTGGAAGTGGAAGTATTATCTGAATGGCTTTCACATTCTGCATTTGATCAACTTCAACTGAGATTGAGGGAGTCCTCATTGGAAGTATAGCCTCAGTAGTTGTTGCTGCAAAAAGGAAGAAATATAAGGTCAAGCTTCAATGTCAAAATTTGATAAGGAAAAACAGTAGAAGCATGAAAGAAATTACTTGTTTCAGAGATGTTGGCAGTAATGGGAGAGCTACGAAGGGAGTAATGGTCGGCAGTTTGTTGCCTTCTTGCAGTTTCCCTTTGTAGTGCATCAGCAGCAGCAGCTTCATCTCTTAGAAATTGTTGCTGCGTTTCTTCTCAGCCCTCTCAAAGACAATCATTGCTTTGGAATGTTCTTGTTCTACTGCCTTGGCAGCAGCTTCATGGATAGGATCTTCAATCAAGTTCAGTAGCAGGAACAGTCACTTTCTTTCTCTTCCTTCTTGGCAATGATACTACTGGCTCCTTTCTCAACCTCTCTCTCTTCAATTTGGGGATCAAGTTCTTCAGAAGTAAGCTCATTTTCCATTGCTTTGTCAACTGTCTCGGAATTAGGATCTTCGACCAAATCAGAAGAGGGGGCAGCCACCCTTGTTCTCTTTTTTCTTTGTAATGGTCTTTCTTGCTCTTGCTCAATCTCTCTCTCTTCATTTTGAGGTTCAGATTCTTCAGGAGTGAGTACCAGTTTTCTTTTCTTTTTCTGCTGTCGTCTGGCCTTGAGAGCAGCTAGAGTTTCAGCTCTTTTAGGAGATTTTTCTTGTGGAGACCTTGCACCAAAATATGTGAATATAGAGGAGACAAACAAAAGAGTTGAAGGAAAGAGGAACTTAGAAATGCTTACCCTTCTTCGAAGCAGCTCTAGTAACTCTAGCTGGAGGAGGTGAGGCTGCAAGAGAAGTTGGTAGCTGCAGAAAAAGGAGGAATGTTCTCAACTGTTGCTGATTTAGTCTTCGAAGGCACTCCTAATCCTATCAGTAAATCACGAGGGTGTACAGATAGGCGCACTTCCATGTTGACTGACCACCAGTTCTGGAATCTTTGCAAGACTGAGCTAGAAGGAAGAAAGGAGACAAATTTGAATTCACTCAATTCCTTCAATAGTTTGAATATTGCCGCCTCTAGTTTTGATTTGGATATCCTTAAGTCTCTAGCCGTGAGGTGGACATTCGAGAGACTGCAAAGTGGAACAGGTATCCCTTGAGTGAGCCCAAATTGTCTAGCAAACTGAGAAGGGCAGTACACCTCAGATATGCATTTATAAGCTTGAGAGTTTAAAGTGCCAATAAACAACTCCCTCAGTAGCAAAATTGAAGCCCATATATCTTCGGGTAATGAGGTGGAGCACTCCTTATTAGCCAAAAAGGTTTGCAGCCAAACAGGACCTTTGGTGGCATCAAAAGGACAAATGAAGGTGGCAGATGGAGAAATAGGGAGTTGGTGAAAGAAAGTAAGGTAATAAGCAAAGGAGGCAGGATAGAGAGCAATCCTGGCATACTTTTCCCCATAAGTACTAGGATCCTGAACAAGGAATCTTAGACATTTGGGGTGCAAGTCAGTAAAATAGGCGAAAAGCCAGAGTTGGAGCACCCAGAGGGGACCTCCTTGGTTAACATCAAGAGGTTTTTCGCAAAATTGGGAGCAAGCTCTGTAGACATGACCTAAAAGATAAGGAGCAAGAGCTATGCGTTTTTTCAAGACAAGTGCCTTCGCAAGAGGAGCAAACTCAGGCATAATCCTCTGAGATGAGGTGCAAAAGAGAAATTTGCACAACCAGTACAAAATGAAGAAAAATAGTTCTTTGTCTCTCACGGGGCCTTCCTTTTTATTTTCAGCCTTTACGAAGTCGCTGTAAGAGGAGTTTAGGGTTGGAAGGGAAAATTTGACAGGGAGGTCTGGGTAATTGGGAGTAAAAGGAGAGCCAAGGGGTGAAAGCCCTAAGAGATGGCAAATATCAAGAACGGTGGGCCATCATACCGCACCGAAATTGGAAGAAATTAAAAGCCATATTCCAAAAGCATAAAGCAGCAGGAATCAAAAAGGGGTCCTCAGGAATGAGGAACCTGGAAAGACGAAGAGCATCGAGGATACAGAGCTCCTGCAGGTCATCTTCTCTCGCAGACACAACTCTGTCATACTGTAGACACCCCATTTTTGACCGACCTTAAGACTCAGACGTCATCAATTGAGCGCTTGGTGATGTTGCATATTGTGCTCGTTCTGAGGTTGCGGAGTCCGGCTACGAGCCTTGCCTCTAGACTTCCGGACTCTTTTGTGCTTTGTCTCGGTTTGCGAACCAGGCTCGGTTTTCTCTGTTTTCTCTTCCTGAAGGGAGGGAGAGGTCTCGTAGATCATCTCTCAATGGCCGTAGGCTACATTTCGTGGCCATAGGCCATTTTGCCCATTTCGGAGCCCGGTTCCCGGTTTTCGGAGCCGTCAGGCCGTGTGCCTCGGTTCGGGACCGCCTAACCACCTCTGTTTGCCCCGGTTTTTGGCATGTATCTTATTTACTCCCTTTTTAGGGACACTGTGGTCCGAGAGACCAACTTCGTGGTCGTGCACCACTCCGGTGCCTAACAGCCCACTTTCGGGGCCTCGAACTGCGTGTTTCGGCTCCCGAACCTTCATCTTCATTTTTGGGCTCCGACCCAAACTTGAGATAGTCATATTTTGAGGTCCTTTTCATGTTTGATTAAGGACCTCTTACTGTTTGACATCTTCATCTGTCACTTGCCTTTTTACCTCTTTTTGGGCCTTTTTGCACGGTATTTTAGGCGTACTTGTGGGCTGCGTTGGACTTGGGCGTAAACTACAAAGTGTCTTATTTTGAGCCCCTCTTCAACTTTGTTGAAGGACTCTCGGCCATTTGAAACCCGTAGCTACCACTTTCCCTTTTGGCCATTTTTGGCGGGAAACTTGATATGTTTTCCCTCCTTTTTTCCCTCCATTTTCCCCCTCATTTTGTCTATATAACAGCAGCCCCAGCTGTGATTTTTAGGGTTAGAAAATCTGATTTGGGAGCTCCGCCATACAATCTCTCTCTCTATATTTAAAACACCAAAATCATCCAAGTTTCTACACCCCCCCTTCATCACCACCTAGCACCACCACCACTACACCATTTCCAGCAGCAAGGAGGGTCTTCCAGTAGCTAAAAGGCACCATTTTCAGTCTTAGAAGCAGCTAAGGTCTTGGTCTACAAGGGTAAGCACTCATTTCCCCTTTTGAGCTCCATTCTTGTACCATTTTTCTATCCTCTTTGCCTGTGGTTTTGAGCTCCGACCCCTACTGAAAGGGGGACTCTTTTGAGCCATTCTTCATGTTTGTTTAAGGGCTCAACCCTGTTTGAGCCCTCCCTAGTGCACTTGCTTCAATACTCCTTGATATGCCACATTTTTGCATGGAATTTCTGACCTGCGTGTGATCTGTTTTTGAGCATAATGTAAACTGTAAGTAGGCTCATTTTGAGCCCTTCTTCAACATTGAAGAAGGCTCAACCCTGTTTGGCCTCTCTATCATGCACTTGTTTCATAATCTCTCATATTTACCGTAAAATTGCATGATTTGTTTAGCCTCTGTGTGATCTGTTTCGGAGCATGTCATGAACTGTGAATGGGCTTATTTTGGGTCCCTCTACAACATTGTAGAAGGGATCAACTTTGTTGGGGGTCTCCATGTTATACTTGCCATTATATCCCTCCTTGACCCCATTCTTACATGCTTTGTTAAGCCTATCTAGCTCTGTTTTCGGCCATGATCAGGTCTGAAAAGAGTCATATTTTGGCCTTCTTGTCATATTTTGTTAAGGGTCCAAGGCTGTTTGATGAATGTTTGGCATATCTCATGTTATAACCCTTTGTTGGCTTCAATCTTGCATCACATTTTTGCCATATTTATATGCTGATTTGAGGGTTGTCATAAACTGTAAATGTGCATTTTTTTAGTCCCTCTTCAGTATTGTAGAAGGGAATTTTTCAGTTTGGGATTTGCATATACCACTTGTTTCAATACCCCTCTCTTGACCCCCATTTTTGCATGCCATTGTTGCCCTATCTATGCTCACTATTTGGCCATGTTTTGTACTGTAAAAATGCTATTTTTGGGGCTGCCTTGCTACTGTTTGCATGTCATGTACCAATTTTGCATGTTTAGTATAGCCGTAGGCCATTTCGGGCGCTTAATATCGCATTTCGGGACCATTCCGTGCATTTGGTGTCATTTCACATCATTTCGGGGCTGTTTTCCCCCTCATTTAGCTGCTGAAATTTCATTTGCATGTTTGCATATCATTTCCTGTGTCATTTCATGCCTTAGGGCCATTGCCTCGGTTTGCGTGCCCGTGTGCACGCACTTCGAGGCACTTCATTTTTTTATCCGATGGCCTCTTATGTGAGTGTGGCTGAGACCCGCTTATGTTAGTGTAAGTCCATGTTGCATTGTATATGCCATTTTAGTCTCATTGCATTGCGTATGCCATGTCTTCGGTTCGCGTGCATACGTGCACGCATTCCGAGCGTCCCATTTTCATCTCATGGCCGCTGATTTTGGCATGCTTGCGAGTTATCCATGTTAGTTTAAGTCCATCATTGCATTGCACGTTCATATGTCATGTTTCATGCCTTGCCATGCTTTGATAGAGTGGCATTCGTGCCTTAGGATCGGTCCTCGGTTTGCGTGCATACGTGCACGCGTTTCGGGAATCTCTTTTTCCTCTAATGGCCTCCTTGTATTGGTGTAAGCCCATCTTGCATTGTGTATGCCATGTTCAATGCGTTGTGCATGTTATGTTGTTAGCATCGTGTATGCCACGTAGTTGCATCGCATGTTTGCGTACTTAGCCGCCATGCCTAGGTTGCATTTCATTGAACATGCATCCCTTGCCTCTTGACTAATCATGATAGGGGTTGGGGCCCTTTGATTTGTTTTGTGCATTGCATTCCATTTGATATCAAAGTTGCTAACTTGGCTTTTGGGCCATCATGCATTGAAATGTGTGATTGATGGCCCGGGGGTCGAGGGCCATACTCCCTTGAGTCCATTACATGATAGGGAGTGTGTCCATGCATACATTTGCCAGAAATTCTATACCTTGCACTGCTGGTCTGCTGTTGCTGTCAAAACTGTCTTCTGCAGGAATTTTGTGCCGACCGGCAGTATAGAGTGCCGACCGGCAATGTATTTAGTGCCGATAGCTTCATTTCCAGCCGGTGGACTTTATACACGGCCGGTGGACATTCCATCCAGCCGATGATGATTCTTAGGATGCAGGGAGCCTATTTTGGGACTTTTACAGTCTTCCAGAGAAGCAGAACAGTAAAAGCAGAGCCAACAGTGCTATGGCAGCGAGTTTCCAGGCGAAGCCAATCCGAGCATGCGTGCATCCCTCTTCCCGAGGCCTTTTATTGCTTTCAGTAGTTTAATTAATTTGTTAATTAATTAAGGGTCTGTAATAATTAATTAGCTAGGATAGTTGATTTATTATTTGGGACTGTATATTATTCTTTTGGTCCCTCCGTGTGAGGGCATATTTGTAATAAGGGTGTGTGAGTGTGTGTATGTCTTCCAACCCCATTTCTTTCTCCCTTTTATTTACCTGCTTATGATGGTAGATTAGGGCATATTTAATTTAGCATACCTTATGCAATGCATGCGTGCATCCATGCATTTGTTGACATGCATCGGGCTCGGCACATCATACAAACTGCATCGTACTTTCAATTCCAAATTGAATACGTGTTATTTGTAGCATTCCATATGCCACGTTTAGGATAGCCGAGCCTGCCTAGATTACATCTTTGCATGTGTTGCATTAGACATTTCAGTATGCTTAGGTCCATGCATGGATTTCTAATAAGCTTCTGTTTTGGCTTGGAGTACTAGGTGAGCTTTTATGCTTTAGCATATCGCATGTGTGTGAATGTTGCCATAATAGCATGCTTACCATGAGGCTAAGTGCTTATGTGATATAACTGCATAAATGCCTGTGGATGGAGGTTGAATTACCTAAATTGGGACAACACATTAAAACTGTGAGTTTTAAAGCCCACTAGATAGTGGCAAAACCGTCTTTTCTAAAAGCCCGCTTGAGAGTGGCAAAACCTGCATTTTAGCCTACTTGTGAGTAGCAAATCATTTTCAAAACAAACATGTGGTGTTTTGTTCCAACTTAGGCGATTTGGTCTATACTTGTTTGCTGTGCGCATAATATAGTAATTCTAGGCTAATAACTGGAATAAGAACGCATAAAGTTTTCAAAAACGGATATCACGGTTAGTAGAGGCCGGTCTTCGGACCGGGCGAAAGGGGGTGCTCATAGCTGACCTTCCCCGATCGTACCCAAGCTCCCGAGCCAAGACCACTTTGGTGATGACGGACATGTGGCCTTCGGCACCGAGTCAGGGTTTCCTAAATTTCCCATTTTAAAATATTTAGGTGGCGACTCTGTAATCTGGCAAAGCAGTCCATGTTTGGCATTACTTTTTCAAAAATCTGTTTTTCTTCAAAACGATTTGCCGGATTTGGACTCTTTGGTTCAGATTTAGAACCGCGACACAAAGGGAGTCCGAACTGTAGCGAGGTCCCTCGCGGGCTTGTTACACATACCATTCTTTCCATTCAGTCCTCAATGTCGGCCAACAACGATGAGGCCGGGTCATCCTCCAATTTCCCCAATCAAGCCCTCCTGCGTAAAGAAGAAAATGGTCTTCCAAACGAGCGTATAGAGCCGAAAGTTGAGCATGAGCTTCCCGAAAAATAGGACCTAGGACGTACTCCTGTTTGTTACTATGACGAGGAATGAAGAGACGTCCATCTATGGTGCTTGACTCACCAGATGTTAGCTTGGCGATTTCTTCGTCGATACATTTTTTCAAAGCCATATTTGGGCTGATACGGTCGCCCGCAAGTACTTTTAGAGATGAAGGATCCATTGGCAGCAAGGGAGCTGAGAGAAGTGGAAAATCAGTGGAAAGAAGGGTTTGTGTGTTGAGCGAGCAAATGATTTCAGAACACGAAATAAAAGGGTTTCAAAAGCCTTTGTGTTTGGGAGATATATAAACGTTTGGTTCGTTAAACACTAAAAGTACGAATATGAAGAGTTTCCTTCAAATATTGATAGTATTTGGAGGGAAAAACATAGCCCAGATGCTGAGGCTAGCTTCGAAGTAAATATTTGGCTTCGAAACCAGGCTTTGGCGCCAAAAGCCAAAAAACAACGGCTTCGAAACAAAGAAGTCGGCTTTGAAGCACATTTCCGTACTGAAATGTAAGAGTACTCAAGTATTTGATTCACTTCGAAGGGGACTAAAAGACCTATCTTAGGTTTCTTAGTGAAAGTAACATCCTTCGAAGTGAAACTTGAGACTCTGTGAGGATGGGAATTGGTGTTCAAAACGTAACACACCAGTTTTTGACGCCAAAAGTCCAATAACAACGGCTTCGAAACCAAGAAGCCGGCTTCGAAGCATATTCCCTGCCCAATGGATGCAAGAATGCCAAGTGTTCGTTTACTTCAAAGGAATTAAAAACCTGTTTTAGGTTTCTCAATGAAAGTGATGATCTTCGAAGCAAAAATAGAAGTCTCTTAAGAACTTAAGAATGGAAATTGGCATTCGAAACATTAAAACCAATAGTTGGTTTATATATATATTCAGAAAAGTTGTCTTTTCGAACTAAAACAGTGCAACTCTCAAAAGGAGCTTCCATATTTTTGAAAGTATGGACTGTTGTTCAAGACAAAAGGATCAATTTAAAACTGATTGATCATAATAAATCATGGACCATATATTGGTTGTGATTGAAACAAGTTTTGAAGAGTAAGGTTGTTAAATTCGAAGCATGGATCTTGAATGGAAAACATCAAAAAACTATCAACTGCATTCCATAAATTGGAAAAGTTCATGGTCGTTTTGGTTAATATTCATTTAAAACGATTGAATCCAAGTTCGAAGGAAAAGATTGTTCAGTTCAAAGCTCTGAAATTGCTTTTGAAGATAAATGGAGACAAGATCAAACCATAACGAGAAGTCTTAGTGGTATTAAAGCAAAAGCAGTTACATCGAGTGGCCCTATTTGGGTACAAACTCAAGCTCATAAAAATAGGGAATGGAATAAATAACAAGATCATGAAATTTAGTCCAACAATGATCAATGAATTTATGTTCTTTCTTTATTCTATCCTCTATTTCTTCCAACATTGGCTGCATGAGTTGATGTGCTCTCACTTCGTAGTAGAGCTCTTCAGCCTTTATTTCGAAAGCCGTTTCTCTCAATCCTTGTTCCAATTCGTCTATATCCAAGTCATCCCAGTATGCAGAATCTTTATTCTTGAAATCATTGAATTCTTCAATAAAGTTTTCTGCTTCATATTGGGCATGAATTCGAAGGGACGAAAGTTGGTCTAAGGATTGTGTGGTGTTCTTAGAGGTTTGATGCCAATGAAGAAGCAATGGAAGTTGGTCCAAAAACATGTGAAGCTCTGCTTGGGCGAGGGGATTGAGAATGTGACCCCGAGTTAGAATATCACAAGCCCATCGAAAATTCTTAAGAAGGACTTCCTCCTCAAGAACATTGAAGGGCAAGTGAGAAAAAGCCGCAAGCAGAAGTTGAGCTTGTTTTCGCTCGGCCGGAGTAGGAGAAGGAGGAGGTTTGTAAGGTGAAAAGACCTTATTCGCAGAAAGGGCAAGCCTCAGTTTCTCTATCCAGCAAGGATTTGGCGGAAGAGAAGGTGTGGATGCTTCTATTTCAGGAGGTGGAGCAAGGGCAGAAGGAACAAGGGCATTAATATAATCAAGCCAGTCAGAAGAGCAAATCTTCGCCTTCTGAGCTAGGAATGATGGATTGTACCCTTGTGCCTCTTCTGGGCGTCGGGCAACATGCACTGTCTTTGTAGGTATGGAAGATGTATACCATGCCACAAGCAGATTCTCCTCCAAACTACGTCGATAGTCAATGGGCACGTAGGGGTAGACCACTGAACTTCGAGCGTAGGAAGGGAACTCTAAAGGGTTAGTGAACTCAACAAAATGATGGTTGATTCGTTCCCTCAAATCACAGGTCTCAGGTGTTGACCAGCTTGTCCAGCCAGAAACCCCAGAAGATGAAGAAGTTGCAGCTTTATCCCATGCAGAGGTTTGTGAAGAAGAGTTTTCCAAGTCCATATTTGTAACTTTCCGAATCAAAGATTTGGGAGTAGTTTGTTCGAAGCACAAGGCATCATCATATGACTCTTCGTGTGCTCGATCAGTGGAGGAGAAAGTTGATTCGGCCATAGAAGAAGTATCAGTCTGTGCGAGTGCTAAGGTATTGGGGTGTTCAAAGGATTGAAAGAGAATTAATGCAAATGATCATCAATAAATGACGGTTGCATTTCCAGAACATAGACCCCATGCACGTTCTAAAAAACGCGGGGAAAAGGGCTTTGATCCACTAATATCACCAAGTATTGGGTATATTAGTGCGGGGGGTAATGTTGGCTTCATATTTTGTACAAGCCAATCACAATTTAACACGTGGCAGGATAAGGGTAATATAGGAAGATTATTCAAGTCTTCGATCCTGATCGTACACATGGCAGCTAGTATTGGTTCTCACGTGATTTGAGTAGCATTGGATCAATAAAGAGGTGCAAGGTGACGTGACTCAGATTCAAATTCAAATATAGGAGGGAAGCCTAACTGCAAGTGATGGCGTAGTGGAACTACTTATAAGGCAGCATGATCAACGATCATGGAGGAGCAGTTCGACGGTTTGAAGTGCAGTTCGATGGTCATCCTTGAGAAGTATAAATAGCGGGGAAGACCCCAGAAAAAACCCCCGGACTCAGATCATACAAACCAATCTTACTTTACATATTTTCTTTTTCAGTTTTACATTTCCTGTTCTTTAAATTCCTGCTCTTTACATTTCTGCACTTTAAATTCCTGCACTGCACTTCATTCATAGGAGTACTTTCAAGTAGATTATCGCTGTAAACCTCTACGAGGCTGAGTTCGGATCATTGTAAGTTTTCATTCTAATGAAATACTTCAATTGCTCTTCATTTAACTGTTATTTTGTTTAATTTCTCCTAAGTCAAGCCACCAGTAAAAGTCCTCTTCATTGAGGCTGAAAGAACTACAACACAATCGTCTGATAATTGGTTGGTAATTAACATTTCTGTAAGGACTGATTGATCCTTGCTGGCACGTTCGCATTTACAAAAATACCTTTCGAAAGCCAAAAAGCCAACAGTAATGAACCGTGATTTGATGAAAAGTAAATTTATTCTCAATTTAATGAAAAAAAAAAGTGAAATTCTCAATTTAATACCTATTCAATACACCTGCTAGAATAGAAAAAAGAACTCATTTTTTATCAAACTCAAATTTGATGAAAGGTTTTAATAACCCATTAGAAATAGTCTAATATGGGTGGGATTGTGGTTTTATCATAAGCTCTAGCCTTTTTTTAGGAACTTCTCAACACACCCTTCTATTTTTTTGAACAGCTGAACACACCCTCTATATCTATAACATATATAAAAAAAAGGTAAGAATTGTTGGACAATCTTCACTGTATTCCGAATAAACTAAGTTTGTGTACTTAATAACAAACAAAAGAAATAAAAGAAATGAGGGAAAATGTTTGATTATAAAAATCAAACTATAAAATAAAATAAATAAATAAAAACATATTTTTATTTTGTTACAAAAACAAAATCAAAATCTGATATAAATAAATAATTAACCAGAAAATAAATTAACAACTTACTTAATTAATTTTTTAAACAAATTTTTTGATCAAATCCAGTGTTTAACACTGTGTCCTTAAGACAGATTCGTCATCTCCATGGTGCTTTCAGATTGTAGACGTCTATCTCTCAAGATAAAATGATTAATCAACGAAAAATTGTAGCACTACAAATTTTTCATACAACGAACACACTTAGTGTATACACTCTTTCTCACAGAAAATTAACAAAATTAATGCAGCAAAATGCAGAGATGAATTGTAGCAGAGAAAAACGAAAATTGGTAAAAAAAACCAAGTGAGGGACTGCCTATTTATATAGGAAAATTGGGTTGTTTGGTTTGAATCCAACAGGTATGGTACCTGTTCAAGTTGAATTAAATAGATGTGAATCTGTTCGGTTTATAGTTTAAACAGATATGAACCTGTTTGATTTACAATTAAACAGATATGAACCTATTTGATTTAAATTTAAATCTGTTCGGTTTACAGTTTAAACAGATATGAACCTGTTTGATTTAAATTTAAATCTGTTCGGTTTACAGTTAAACTGATATGAACCTATTTGATTTAAATTTAAATCTTTTCGGGTGGGAAAAACAGGACAAGTTATTTTGGAATTAAATTTCGAATTTTAAATTCCAAAAGTTTGAATTCTTGACAGATTTTATTTTACCAAAAAATAAAATAAAATAAAATTCAAATGTTTTTGGCCCAAAAAAGATAAATATTGGACCAGACAAGCCCAACCCAACCTCACACCACGCACCCAACCCAGCCCAGCCTGCCCGCGCCGGACAGATGGATGGTGCGCGCGTGTTTATTTTTGGGTCCAATGGGCCTAGCCCGATTTGCCCATAACCTCTCCCTTCTACAAACTTGGGGTGCCCCTTGGGGTCCTCCCCAAGTTATAATCCCAAACTTTATAAACCCATAAATTTCTTCTCACCAAACCAACGTGGGACAAGCCTTTATTCAAACATTTAAGGATTTTTCACCAAAACTCCATTTCCATAAAGCACTCTTTGGTTTCAATTTCCCATTCACCCGATAATAGTTTTGAGCAACCAAATATTCCACGTGAATCACAACGTGACATAGAACACGTTACCACTTAGACCCATCAGCTTTGGCGCATGGGTTCCACCTAAAAATTAGACCAAAGTTAAGGAAAAATCAATTTTTTCCAAAACTTCAAAACCATTTCTAACAAGGGTGGTGTAATAGATGGTGTAACGTTGGTGCCTCTGCCTCTGTTGTAGTCTATTGCTTCTTTGTTTGCGAAACAGATTTGGCCTGGCTACATGGCCTTCAGCTTAGCCACATACACAAACAAACAAATTCCATCATTCAATCTATACCAATGCCGACTTCCTTTCTGCTACTGCTTCATTTCCAATACCATTCCCCTTAGAAATTCCCAAAACGGTGATCTTCGGTTTGCTTATTTCCCAAAGGTCCTCCCTGCCACATTTTGTTGCAGATTTGGGTTTACCCCCATGGAATTGAGCTCAGCGACACCGACAATGAAGAATAAAACAAATTTTACCCCTTCAAACATGGGGTTTCTCAAAAGATATATATATATCTTGTCCACGGAGTTGATATTGTCCTCTTCTTTCCATCACTGTCGATGTTCTTTCTGTTGTAACTGTGAAAATTGGGCATCCAAAGCTCTAGTCCTGCAGTTGTAAATCCTGGTACGTACATCTGTGATTTCATACATCTATAATGTGATGGCTACTATTTACAAGTGTGTCGCACAATATTGAACCACACTATTTGTCACCCCTACCTACATGTTCAACAAATGCACACCATGTGTTTGTTAATATGTCTCAATAATTGAAGAGTTCACCCTGCTTAATTTTCTGAATAAAAAATAAGCCCTGTCCAATTTTCTAAGTTGAAAATCTCAATCCAAGCAAGAGAAATGTATGATAGATTACTTGGAAATATAAAACAAATAAAGAAAGGAAATGAAAATCCAAAAACTATTAGACACAAAATATAACTAAAGTTCAATTCTCAAATTCATAAGCCAAACACAATTCGTAGAACTATTTATGTGAAAAAGATTTAGCTGTAATGGTGTTACTTTGGATTACATACTAAAATATATTAAACTAATATAGCAAATCTAGGTCTGCTGGTTAAAACCCAGATGATGAAGAAGATGCAATTAAAAAACCAAAACTGTGTAATTGCTGGATGGGTATTGTGGAATGAATCGTAGAATCAAATTTAGGATCATAAAATAAATGTCCTCCCTGTCTTCAATGACGTATAAGTTTTCTTTGGGTAAATGGATTAGATTTGTTTTGATTCTAAAAGCAATTTCTGGAAGTAAATTAGGTTTTCATCTAAGAAAATGATCTTCATTTAGCTTGATGGTATTACTAAATCCACCAAAAATATTAGTAGATCCTCTTGATAGCAAGATTAATTTGATCTAGAAGATTAATTTGATCCTCTTGACAGCAATAATATTAGTATATCATTCAGGAACGACAATATTAATTTAATCTATCCTGGTAATCACCCATTAAGATATTTTAAAACATTGAGTTAAGTGTATATATATCATTTTCAACAACCAAAAAATCAAAAAACAAATTTCTTAAAGAGTTTTCCTTCTGGTATTTAAATTGGAATGATTCACAAAAAAACAATTCAAAGAGCACAAGTTTGGAATCATAAAGAGGGCAACCAACCAAAAAACAGAGCAATCAAATTGGATTCCCCCATTGATTGCTCTCTCTCTATTTTATATGGCCAACCAATAACTATGTATCATAATTCTTTGGCAAATTGGAATTATTCTAAAATGAATTTTCATCTAAAGTTGTTTTGGTGTGGAGTTTTATATCTATATGTTTTGAATTTGGATTTGGATTTGGATTTGGGTTGTTTTCTTTAGGTTGTCTTGAATGGGAAGTGGAAAAACACAATTTGTGTACAGTGTTCCAGCTTCCTATCAACAAAAGACATAGACATATAAATAAACTCCAAATTCAATCCCAAACCTATTTTTATGATGTTGCCCTCTAAACATAACAGGTTTTCTTGCAAAAATGAACTTAACTGGTACATTTGGATTTCTTGACTATAAAATTGTATCATTTTCAGAAAAACATTTGTACTTTTTGTTGGAACAATCTTCTGTGTAAATAAAATAACTTGAAATAAATTCAAACAAAATAAATAAATAACATACCGGATTTATTTATCGAACCGAATTAAAATTAAGACCAAGTCGAGTGTGTGACACTCTGTCTTTAAGACAGATTCGCCCCGCTACGGTGCTTACGGTTGAGTGGCGTCTATCTCCCAGGATACAATGATCTTCACAAATTTATAGATACACTTCAAATAAATTTGTTCAACGAACTAGAACCTGTGTTCTATACTCTCTTTGTAATTTTCCTAAAACTAGAATGAAGGAAAATCTCCTAAATAAAAGTTGGACAGCAACATAAATGATGCAGACTAAATCTCAGACTGTTTTTTCCGACCGAATGAACTGCTGGAATAAGACAGTATATATAGGCAAAACACTAAAGCCCCGAACAGGTTTCATAATTTGAATGAAAAGGTGCACCACTTATATCAAACAAGTGAAAAGGTGTAAAAACCTTTGAACAGGTTCAAGAATTTGAATACAACAAATATGTGACCGTTACCAACAACACTACAATTTCAAACATTTGAAAGGATGTTCCGTTAGTGGAACAGAAGGCTCATTTATTATTTAATCTTATTTCAAATATATATATATATATATTAAACTAACTATATATATATATATATTAAACTATTGAAATAGTTAAATAAATAAATAAATAAATAAAGAGGTACAAATTTTAGGAAACTTTTTAGGAACCTAAAATTAGAATTTGGAATTAAATTAAATTCTCACAATTACAAATTTTAGGAACCCAAAATTTGAATTTAGAATTAAATTAAATTCCCACAATAATTTTTATTGAAAAAATTCAAAAGAATTTTATCTAAATAAAAATTAATGTTAGACCCGAAAACGACGTCAATTTCCCATTCACTCATAAATGGTTTTGACGTTCCGTCTTCACCGTGTGACTTGCCACGTGGCAAGGAACACGTCACCTCTTCGGACTCACCCCAAAAGACGTTTGGGGCCCACTCACCTTGGGCTAAAAATTATGCCTATAAAAAACCATTTTTTTCCCAACAATCCCCCACATGAATGGAATTTGACGGAGAGAAAATGCAACAACATGATCTAATCAAAGAGTACAGAAATTGAAAATATTCTGCAAAGGATAGGTAGCTTTTGGCTTTGAACCTTCCCTTGTGAGACACTATCGGATTTACTAGCTAATCAGTGAACATGATGTCTTGAACTGTTCAGCCATTTGTGTAAACCAAGACAATAGAACTCACACAGTATATTCCCAGACACAGTTTAGTTCTCACTATTGTGTTCATTTTGGCCCTGAACAACCTGGTCTTCATAAGTGCTCTAGAGAATTGTAGCCCTTCACAAATCTCACAGAACCGGCCCAGTTCACACTCACATAGGTGATTCTTATGAAGAGTATCCTGCCATACTCCACTAGGTTTACCTAGATATAAAAATCATTAAAAGTTTTAATTAACCTAAAACGCTGCAGACATCACTATTTCATCAAAGAAATGGGTAGGAGTTAGACTCCCCAGTGATCCTTCTGAGTCATTCACAACTCGGTTGTCCCTTTGAACCTAGATCTTGGGATCTCCAGTCAACTAGGTTGGGTTGCCGTTGTGGTAACTCTTATTTAATAGGCTTAAGTCCCATTCCCCTCGATGAATTCTCAACTAACTCTCTTGTTAACCCTTTGGTTAGTGGATCCGCTATGTTGTCTTTAGACTTAACATATTCTATGGAAATAATTCCATTAGAGAGTAGTTGTCTTACGGTGTTATGTCGACGACGAATGTGTCGTGACTTACCGTTATACATATGACTCAGTGCTCTACCTATAGCTGATTGACTATCGCAATGTATGCATATAGCAGGCACCGGTTTTGGCCATATTGGAATATCTTCAAGGAAGTGGCGAAGCCATTCTGCCTTTTCCCCTGCTTTGTCTAAGGCTATGAATTCTGATTCCATAGTAGACCTAGCAATGCAAGTCTGTTTGGAAGATTTCCAAGATACAGCCGCCCCACCAAGAGTAAAGACATACCCACTGGTGGACTTTGAGTTTCTAGTATCCGATATCCAATTTGCATCACAGTATCCTTCAAGTACTGCTGGATATCTAGTATAATGAAGCCCAATGTTACAAGTAAATCGAAGATATCTTAGAACCCTTATAATTGCTTTCTAGTGTTCTACTCTCGGATTACTCGTATATCTACTTAATTTACTTACTGCATAAGCTATATCTGGGCGAGTGCAGTTCATCAAGTACATTAAGCTTCCAATAATTTGGGCATACTCCAATTGAGAAATGCTTTCCTGTACATTCTTAGAAAGATACAAATTAACATCTACAGGAGTTCTAGCAAGATGATCATCATCTTTGCTGAATTTGTCAAGTATTTTCTCAATGTAATGAGATTGTGACAAAGTATAACATTCTGATGTTTTGGTAATTTTCATACCAAGAATTACATCAGCAATGCCCATGTCTTTCATGTCAAAATGTTTATTCAACATTTTCTTGGTAGTTTTAATCATGTCATTATTACTACCAATGATGCGCATATCATCTACATAAAGACATACAATGACATAACCTTTATCTGTGTTTTTAATATAAACACATTTGTCACACTCATTAATTTTAAATCCATTTGACATCATTGCCTTGTCAAATTTCTGATGCCATTGCTTTGGCGCTTGTTTTAAACCATATAATGATTTAACCAATTTACACACTTTCTTTTCTTTTCCTAGAACAGAAAAGCCTTCTGGTTGTTCCATGTAAATTTCTTCATTTAACTCACCATTTAAGAAAGCGGTTTTAACATCCATTTGATGAATTTCTAGATTGTATAGAGATGCAATGGCAATTAGCATTCTAATGGATGTTATTCTAGTAACCAGTGAGTATGTGTCAAAGTAATCTAGACCTTCTTTTGTCTAAAACCTTTGACTACAAGTCTTGCCTTGTATTTGTCAATTGATCCATCCGCTTTCAATTTTCTTTTGAAAATCCACTTGTACCCAAGAGGTTTACAACCTGGTGGCAAGTCCACTAATTCCCAAGTGTGATTTTGCAAGATGGATTCAACTTCACTGTTGATAGCTTCTTTCCATAAAGGAGCTTCAGGACTGGATATAGCCTCTTTAAAAGTTAAAGGCTCATTTTCTAACAAATATGTTAGAAAATCTGGACCAAACGATTTTGAGGTTCTAGCACATTTACTACGCCTAAGTTCCTCTTCCTCATTTTGATCTAACTCTTGTTCTTGATCATGTTCTTGATCCTGACTAGTAATAGCATCAAAAGATCTTTTATTAGTACTAGTCTCTTGTCCAGTCTTCTTTGGAAATACATGTTCAAAAAAGATGCATTCCGAGACTCAATAATAGTATTTACATGCATTTCGGTATGTTCTGATTTATGAATCAAAAACCGATATGCACTACTATTCTTGGCATAACCAATGAAAATGCAATCAATGGTTTTAGGACCTATCTTAGTCTTTTAGGACTAGGAATAGCCACTTTAGCCAAACACCCCCACACTTTTAAGTATTTGTAGGATGGTACTCTTCCATGCCACAATTCATAAGGTGTTTGATTTATTTTCTTTCGGGGTACTTTATTTAAGTATATAATTAGCAGAAAGTATTGCTTCCCCCCCACAAGTTCTGAGGTAATCCAGAACTGATTAACATGGCATTCATCATTTCTTTTAAAGTCCTATTTTTCCTTTCAGCAATTCCATTTTGCTGAGGTGAGTAAGGAGTAGTGGTTTGATGAATTATTCCATGTTCTTTACAAAATTTACCAAAAGGTGATTCATATTCACCACCTCTATCACTTCTAAGTTTCTTGATTTTCTTACCAAGTTGATTTTCAACTTCATTCTTATATTGAATGAAAGTTTCCAAAGCTTCATCCTTGGTTCGAATTAAATAAACATAACTATATCTAGTATAGTCATCTATAAAAGTGATTATATACTTTTTCCCACCTCTGGTTTGAATTGATTTAAAATCACAAATGTCACTATGAATTAATTCAAGTGGTTCCGTACTTCTTTCAATTGAATGAAAATGAGTTTTAGATAATTTTGCCTCAACGCAAATTTCACATTTATGATTTGAATCAATGTTAAATTTAGGTAAACATTTCATATTAATTAATCTACGCAAAGATCCACAATTAACATGTCCTAGTCTACCATGCCATACATTTGAAGACTCAAGCAAGTAAGAAGAAGATGTATTATTATTAATAACTGAAGGTACAACGGTCATTATATTTAACTTAAAAAGGCCATCAGACATGTAACCTTTTCCTACATACATCCCGTTTTTGGTAAGTACAAACTTGTCACTTTCAAAAACTAGCCTAAACCCATTCTTACTCAACAAAGATCCAGAAACTAAATTCTTGCGAATGTCTGGTACATGCAGCACATTGTTGAGAGTGAGTTCCTTTCCAGATGTCATCTTAAGTACAATCTTTCCTTATCCTTCAACTTTGGAAGTTGAGGAGTTGCCCATAAAAAGTTGTTCACCATTGTCCACTGTAGAATAAGATGTGAACATCTTTTTGTCGGTACAAATATGGCGAGTAGCACTAGTGTCCACCCACCATTCTTTAGGATTTCCGACAAGATTTGCCTTGGAAACAACTGCAGAAAGATTTATGACATCTACACCATTGGAAATTTCATCCATTTCGGTCATTTTGGCTTTAGCAACCTTCTTACTAGATCTTCCTTTGCCTTTACGTTTGTAATGGCAATCTTTGGCCCGATGTCCCTCTTTGTTACAAATGTAACACATGCCATTAAACTTGTATTTCTTAGTTTCCCCTCCTTCAGATAGCATTCTCTTCTGCCATCTTTTAAAAACAGTTCCTAAGAACTTCTCTGGTTTTCCACCATGATTCACTGGCACAGTCCCAACACAAGGTAGGGTTAGTGTGATGGCAATCTCCATACTAGTATTGGTTTGAACATTAGTTTGACCAGTTTTAGTAGCCATAAATTCTAAATTATAAACCACAATTATAATTAGAATTTAATACTACACAGAAAATTAAAACAAAAAAACACAGAATTTTAAATTCTGTAAAAAATAAAAGAAACAAAATTGTAACTTTTATTTCCAATTAATTTGAAAATAAAATAAAATTTTATTTAAACAAATTAAACCAAAACTACAGAAATAATTCTGTTAAAAAATAAAAGAAACAAAACAAAATGTAACTTTATTTCCAATTAATTTGAAAATAAAATAAAATAAAATTTTATTTAACCAAATTAATTCCACACAGAAAACTAATCCAAATTCACAGAATTAAATTCTGTAAAAATAAAAGAAACAAGAATGTAACTTTTATTTTCCAATTAATTTGAAAATAAAATAAAATTTTATTTAATCAAAATAATTCCACACAGAAAATTAAATTCTGTAAAATAAAAGAAATAAGAATATAACTTTTATTTTTCAATTAATTTGGAAATAAAATAAAATTTTATTCAACCAAATTAATTCCACACAGAAATTAAATTCTGTAAAATAAAAGAAATAAGAAAATAACTTTTATTTTTCAATTAATTTGGAAATAAAATAAAATTTTATTTAACCAAATTAATTTCCACACAGAAATTAATTTCAGTAACACTTCAATAATTAAAATACTGAAAACAGAATTTTAATTAATGAAAACTCAGGAAATAATTTCTAAAACCCAAAATTAATTTCTGAAAAAATTCCACAAAATATATTCTGAATTGTTAATGACACCAGTATCGTATTACTAGTTGTTGTCAAAGAAAAGAGACAGTATATAACTACTATCTGTCAAATAGCATATAATCACTATTTGTTTTTTCAACCAGAATATTATTTTGTAAATCCACAGAAAATAATTTTCTTCCGAAATTATTTACGAAGAATGAAAAAGGGAAACAAACGAAAAATTCTGTAAACAGAATAATTCGAATCTGTCTTAAGATTGTTGGAACAATCTTCTGTGTAAATAAAATAACTTGAAATAAATTCAAACAAAATAAATAAATAACATACCGGATTTATTTATCGAACCGAATTAAAATTAAGACCAAGTCGAGTGTGTGACACTCTGTCCTTAAGACAGATTCGCCCCGCTACGGTGCTTACGGTTGAGTGACGTTTATCTCCCAGGATACAATGATCTTCACAAATTTATAGATGTACTTCAAATAAATTTGTTCAACGAACTAGAACCTGTGTTCTATACTCTCTTTGTAATTTTCCTAAAACTAGAATGAAGGAAAATCCCCTAAATAAAAGTTGGACAGCAACACAAATGATGCAGACTAAATCTTAGATTGTTTTTTCCGACCGAATGAACTGCTGGAATAAGACAGTATATATAGGCAAAACACTAAAGCTCCGAACAGGTTTCATAATTTGAATGAAAAGGTGCACCACTTATATCAAACAAGTGAAAAGGTGTAAAAAACCTTTGAACAGGTTCAAGAATTTGAATACAACAAATTCTGTGACTGTTACCAACAACACTACAATTTCAAACATTTGAAAGGATGTTCCGTTAGTGGAACAGAAGGCTCATTTATTATTTAATCTTATTTCAAATATATATATATATTAAACTAACTATAATATATATATTAAACTATTGAAATAGTTTAAATAAATAAAGAGGTACAAATTTTAGGAAACTTTTTAGGAACCTAAAATTAGAATTTATAATTAAATTAAATTCTCACAATTACAAATTTTAGGAAACCACTTAGGAACCCAAAATTTGAATTTAGAATTAAATTAAATTTCCACAATAATTTTTATTAAAAAAAAAAAAGAATTTTATCTAAATAAAAATTAATGTGAGACCCGAAAACGACGTCAATTTCCCATTCACTCATAAATGGTTTTGTCGTTCCGTCTTCACCGTGTGACTTGCCACGTGGCAAGGAACACGTCATCTCTTCGGACTCACCCCAAAAGACGTTTGGGGCCCACTCACCTTGGGCTAAAAATTATGCCTATAAAAAACCATTTTTTTCCAACAATTTTTCTATTTATTTATTTATTTTTAAATAGTTGTTAGGGTCTAAATGTATTGTTTTGAAGTGATATTTAGTGATAATTAAAGAGTTTCTATGTAATTAACCTGTTGAAATTTTAGAAAAACCGAAGAATATTCAATTGCTTTAAAGGAGATAAAGATTTGAGTAAAATTAGGTAATGTTTTTTTAGTGGTTAGAGAATTATTCTGAGGATTATCAAATTAGGTAATTTATTATATTTGTGCCTTTTACTGTATTTTCTACAGCCTTTTTATGAACTTAACTAAGTTTACTATAAAATTCTTGGTTACTGTTTTCTATTTATGTGTGTGATGCTTCTAATTGTTCATCCATGAAACTGTCCAACTCTTTGGTCACGTTTTTTCACGGTGTGGAAGGCCGGATTGGACTAGCAACGCTGTGGGTCCCACCCACAGCGCGTTTGGTGATGGTTTGGTGAGCGGCTTCATACTCCAATGTCATGTTTGTTTGAATGAATATGAGCTTGGGATTGGACTAATAGTCCAATAAAATTATTAATCCGATATTTGGTTAAACAATTGAAGTACGGACTAACAATCCATCCGAATACAGTATCCCACATATAATGAACTATTCAATCCCACAGAGAGGGGTGGGATATAAATTAGAAGACTAAGCCAAAGTTTGGACTATTAGTCCTTCTTATAATCCTAACTCAATCCAAATATAAGATAGGATACACAATCCAAAGGATTCGTAATCCTAGGACTATTAGTCATGGAAATGTTAATTCAACCTAATTCAGTCCGCCCAAACAAACATGACCCAAGCGGCTTGCTAAGCCCCCTCGGTAGGGGGATTAGCTTGGGTGAATTTTGGGTAGGATTAGGAAAATAGTGAGGGGATTGAGTCTATTTTATATAAAAATTTTATTTTATTTTTT
This sequence comes from Camellia japonica, assembly GCA_030407325.1. Classification (NCBI taxonomy): domain Eukaryota; kingdom Viridiplantae; phylum Streptophyta; class Magnoliopsida; order Ericales; family Theaceae; genus Camellia; species Camellia japonica. Next base: position 38,306,892 of record JAPPVO010000002.1, on the reverse strand, counting down.
TTACCAAGTGCACGTGTTTGTTTTAATATTTGTTTTAGTTTTTTTTTATATAGAAATAATTTATTTATTTATTTAATATAAAAATAATTTAACAATTTCATTACTAACCATCTCTCACACTATTATCAAAACAACCACACTTTTACTTAATTCCCTCAGTAATAATTCATACATTAACAATCTCTTCACTAACAATCATCCCACTACCAATCTCATCCAACCTAATCCACCAAACAAACATGGCCTTTATGTTTTGATAATTTTATGAAATTTACGCAGCGAAAAAATTGGTTTTTCTTTAAAAGAATCATATATAAAAAATTTATAGTGATTCCTTTCTACAAACCAAAATAATTTATAAAAGATTCACTAGTGGTACATCTATAGTTCAACTCAGATCCAAATTCATCAAGATATAATACATAGAACACCAATCATCTGAAGCTGATGGGTCTCTCGAGAAGGTAGGCTAATAATACCCTATCTTCTCCACCAATCATAATACATAGAACACCACAACAAATTAAATATAAGATCTAATTACATTTCATTTCTTAAATTCATAAACAAGACACAATTTAAAAAAAAAAAAATTGTATTCAAACTGTAGAATGACCCTCACGCGCAACGCGCGTGAGGGGCCAACTAGTTCTATTAAAGTACACAATTCACAAAGTTATGCCATTTTTTTAAAAATTATTTCTATGCAATATTGTCTAAATTTTTTTTATTTAAAATTTGACTTTTCAATCTTTTTTTATTTTCATATACATTTTTTTATTTCAAATGATGATTCTATACATGCATCACTTGTTTGTAGCATTGTAGTGTAATTTAATTTGTTGATAAAATTTCAGATGCAAGATGATCCACTAATTATGTGTTTCAATTTATGATGGGAAATGAAAAAATCAAATAAAAAAAATTATTATACTTTTACTTGATTAAGTTTAAAAAATGAAAAGAAAATAATAAAAACATAAAATGACCCATCCCTTTAATTTTGTTATTGAAGAAATTAATTAAGTCGTCACTGATCTTTACTCAAGTCATTATGACAAAGGGCTCTTTTGGGAATGGAAGAAAAATGCTGGGTTGCGTTTTTGAGCAAAACGTTGGGTTGCGTTTTTGTTCATTTGGGAAGTGTCAAAAAGTGGGTTGAAAAATTACGTAATTACCCTCAATGTTTATATTTTGTGAGTTTAGGTAAAATGTTATTTTTTAAGTTGGGTGAGGGTATTTTAGTCATTTTAGTGTGATGTGACACCATAAATAAATATTAATAAAAAAAAAAACAGCTTTTTACCACTTCCCAATCACTCCCAAAAAGCTTGGTTAAAAGCAAAAAAATTGCTTTTTACCATCTTCCCAAAATACCACAAACAAATCTTTTATTCTCCAAACTTTTGTACTTTCACTTTCAATAATTTTTAATCATATAATTTGATGAAAATTAAGAGATTATTATATTATTAATAGGAAAAATTAGTGAAATATTTCTCTCCAACTTTGGGTAATAGGAGAAATTCAATATGTTTTTTTTATTAGTTAAGGTCACTTGATGAAATTTCTCTGTGATCATATCCGATAAATTTTTCTGTAAAAATTGAAATTTTTTTGTATCGGAACAAAATTTCTCTATGTTGAATTTTATCTGTGAAAATATTGAGGGAACCCAACTATTACAAAATAATTTTTTGTCATTTATTTTACAAATCAAAGACTTTCAAAGAAAAATTCACATAATAATATACTGAAATAGATATGCCTTCTTTTTTTTTTTGAACCAGAAAAATGATATTTTGAGGTGTCATCATGGCACCCGTAGGCCCAAGTCCCGGGATAACCGGTTGCTAGCTTGATTTGACTAAACCCATAGAAAAAGACCCACCACTGAGACACCAACAAAGCTCAACCATATGCCACAAATGAGCCTAGATTTCGATCGGAGTACAAGGCGAGGTCTCCAAAGAGAGCCGGCTATAAAGCAACCATTTTTCGCCATCCCAAAATTCGAACCTAGATCATATTTGTAAAAAAGAATGCCTTCTCTACTAGGTCACCACTCTCGTCGTTATTGAAATAGAAATGTTAAGTATAGAGAATTGCTTACAAATGATTAACCGGTTTTTGTCGGAAGTGATTGGATTTTACAGGCCATTTGTGTAAGTTTAAAGTTTTGCAAAGGGGACCATGTAAGAGTACTAATTTGACCATATAACACTAGTGGCCCCTCGAGTCATAATGTAGTTTGGCTCCTATGCTTGTGGTTGTTTTCAAGAGGTTGGTTGTTGAAATGAAAATTCCTCAACCAATTAAATTGTTCACTCTATAGAAATTCAGGTAATGTGAAAAATAGAGTGGGCTAGTCTAAACATTCATCCTATGTAGTGTCCATGTGATTTTATTTTAGCAAGAGCAATATATATATATATATATATATGGGCAATTATTAAATATTTTGGGAGTACAATCATATGACACTTTATGATATTATGATTGGTGAAGAAAATAGAGTGTTATGATTTTGTATTGAGTGATTGAGGAATATGAGAGAACATGATAAATGATAATTAGTGAAGGAGTATGGATACGTAATAATTCAAAAATACTTAATAATTTTCCTATATAAAAATAGAAACAAAATTAAATTCAATCACGCAAGAGTTTATCTAATGATAAGTGTGTATCAAGTTATCAACACAATATATATATACACTCTATGCTTGACACATTCTCACTTGTTTCATTAATCTTAACTAATTTCACTAAATTAGTTCCTAAGAGGCTGACTGGTACTACACCGATGTCCAATCTCACCATTTGTCTTGATCATAAGAGAAAAGTGAGTGAGGTAGCTCAAGAGATAATGAACTTTCTAATCAATCAAGTATTCATGGTTATGGAACTCTACTAATCTTTTCCGGTGGAAGAGGCAAGGTTAGTTCCACAATAACTGCAATATTGTTATTAGAGCTAGATTGGATTTTAAATAGAGTGATACTAGAGGCTCTAAAAATTTTATCAAAATTTTTATTAAATATCTGACATAAATGTGATGTGAGTCTCACGTTCATGTGAGACATTTAATAGAAATTTTGATAAAACTTTTAAAATTTCTAATATTTTTCTTTTAAATATCACTATTTGGGCACGAATCTCACAGTGTAGCAATAGCGGGAGTATTGAGCAAAACATGTAGATAGCAAAACATGTATATATATAAAGCTTCATAGTAGCCTAATCGATTGTAAATTTGCATAAGTATTGGCTATGAGCTGATACATATCTAGAACCGACCAAGACAGTGACTTTTTTCCTCCACTAGCATAACGAGATATATTAGTATCTAACAAACAAAATCTTAATAAATAACGGCCGATTTTTAAAATCATAGTTACGGAAGAAGTTACATCTATTGATAGTCTTACTCGATTCACACAATAAACGCCATGTGTCCAGTAAGAGGTGAAAAAAACCAATAAAATTCATCATAAAACATATATATACATGTATATATATATATACTACAGAATATACGGGTTTGACTGAAAAATTGGCAAGTACTCTAAAAAGAAAGAAAAAATCACAAGAATCAGGACCATGTGGGGGGTAGCTGAGAAACAATGAGGTATAACAAATGTTTTAATAAGGGGTCGCAACCGTTACTTAATGTCATTACGTAACGGTTATGGTGATTACCGCCATCTGTTACGATTGCTACAGTGGTGTGATGAAAATTTACATGTGTAACGGCCGTAGCGGTACCGTAACAGCCGTAACAGTCCGTTACACAAAGTTACGCCCTTTTATAATATTCTTAATAACTTTCTTTCTCAAAAAAAAAAAAAATAAAAGCTTATAAAAAAAGGAACAAATACTCAAGTAATCCAAGCCTAAAGAAAAAAAATTATATGAATTTATTTTCTTTATAATTTTTTAAAATTTTTATTTCATTACATTAGTATGTAAAATAAAAAAAATATAAACAGTAGTTGTATTTATTTTTATAATCATTTTATTTAATATTTAATTATAAATATTTTTTATTTTATTATTATAATGTGTTGTCTAAAAAATGTTTTTAAAAAACTCAAAAATATTTTTTGTTTATGACACAATTTTTATTTTTATAATCATTTCATTTAATACTTAATTGTAAATAATTTTATTTAGTTACTTGTAAAGTGTTGTCTAAAAAAATGCCTCAATTTTTTTAGAGTCGTGATATAGAGCCAATTCGAGGCTCGAATTGGCTCGAATGACCAGAGGGGAGGGGAAGAAGGGAGAGGAGAGAGGGGGAGGGGAGGGGAGGGGAAGAAGGGGGAGGGGAGGGGAAGAAGAGAGAGCCGCCGGTGGGCCGGACTGGAGGGGGCCATAATCACCGGAGGAGGAGGAGGAGGAGGCGGAGGCGGCCGGAGGCGGAGGCGACAGCGGTTGCAGCTGCTGCGACGAGCTGGATCGGCGACGATCGGATGGGGGAGCTCGACGAGCTGCGACGGCGAATCCGGACCCCTCCCCTCCCCTTCCTCTCTCTCTTCTTCCCCTCCCCTCCCCTCCACTCTCCTCGGTTCTGCGAAGAAGAAGAAAGAAAAAAAAAAAAAAAAAAAAAATGGGATTCAAGGCAGATTCGAGGCCTCAGATTCGAGGCCTCAACCATTTTCCTTTTTTTTTTATATTTATGGCACAATTTATATTTTTATAATCATTGCATTTAATAATTGTGAATATTTTTTATTCAATTAGTTTAGGTATTGGTCAAAAATAATTTGTAAACATTTAAAATCAATTATTCTTAAAGTCATTAACTATTGAAATAAATTTAAAAAGTTCCTTTTATAGTGATTTGAAATATGAAATATATTGGACCATACTCAAAAATTAACAAAAATTAATCAAAATATATTTTAAACCCTAATAAATGTGATTCTAGAAAATATATATATATATATGCGTATTAGTAAGTTTTCTTCAAATTGTGCGAAATTTTTAAAAAAAAAATTACGGTTTCGGTTATTGCAACAATTACGCTACGACCTTTATATCCCACAACCGCGCCACTACGACCGTTACAACAACACAACCGCTTTTCGAAACTTGGGCATAACTCTATTGCAGAAGAGTCATTTTGAAGCAAAGAAAACAATGGACTGTAGTTTTTTTATTTTGAATAATGTTTGAGAACTCTAATACAATTCTAATGATGTAGATAGTGTCCAAGTGAAAGTAGAGCCTACACTCCTCTCTCTATCTCTCTCTTCCACCTTACTAAAACTCCATTTAAAGTTCTAATATTAGGATTATGTATCACTGTTTATTTTTTTGAACTGAATGGACTGTAGTTATTGTAAACTAAACAACAACAACATCGTACATTGCCAGACTGGAATTCGTGAACCCACCCATAGAGCATGTGGGAGAAGTGGTGAAGCCTCTGACACCCCAATTCTGCCATGGATAAACCAGCCAACCCCCTCTCCACAAAGAGGATGAAGGACTTTGGTCCTACACCATCAATGGCCATAACACCAATAATGCTTTTATCGCCTTATTTGAGATATTTCTCTCAAAGCCAAGCAAAGTAATTCTTCTCAACTAATCCCAGTCTTGTAGTTAACAATCGAATAAACCTTTAATAATCTCTTGGAGTTATTCAAACTCGAGATTTAGATCTTATCCTTAAATTTTTATTAAGGTATTAATAAAAATAAATGATATCTTGTCATATATTCAGTGATATAAAATGATAAAATAAAATAAAAAAGAACCCTGCTAATTAGAAGAGGTTACATGAATCATTTTTATTATTGTGTTTTATCAAAAATCATATGCTCAATAAAATAAAATTATAGGATCATTCTTTAGTATAGTACTACATATCAATCTAGTTTTTTTTTTTTTCCAAATATTTTTAACTGCGATCTTATTGCACTTATTCACAATTCTCTCTATCTATCTTTGTTATATATAATCCAACTATCTTAATATGTTCTCCTTCAACTCATTCTCAATTAGTGTTACTCTTGCCGTTTTAAAAATCTATAATTTATTTTTCTTGATCTTATCATATATCTATCTTAACATTCTCACTTCAACTATATTAATTTTACTTGCATGTTGTATTTTAATTACCTAAGATTTTTTTTTTTTTGATAAATAAAAAATTAAGTTTTATAATTTTAATTACCCAAGATTTTAGGGCGTGAATCATTGCGATCAAACACAATTTTGTACTTTGATGGTCCTTTTTCTTTATAAAAAAAACACTTTAATTAACTATCTAATCAAGCATTTTACTATCATTCAGATGCACTTTAATTAAGCAATAATCCCAAAAGGAACTCCTATTTGATTCCCAACATGATTTTTGGAGTTTTTCATGAACCCCAAACACAGTACAACCAAACAGCAAAAAGGCAAGTTGCCTACTCATCAGAAGGAAAAAAAAAAAAAAAAAAAAAAATCCACCAACATTCAAACAAATCCAATCACATTCACCTTTACATACTTTTTGATGGCCCAAGTGTTAACATAATAGATGCATCAAATCAAACAAAAACAACTCTTCATTCCTCATTCCCCCCCCCCCCAACCCCAATCCTAATACCTTTCGGCCTTTTGAAAGACATAGGAAGCATCCCAAGCTCCCTATCAAAGGTAGGCCTATAAGTGATGTCTACATTACATATTCCCTATCAGCATAAGAGGGGGAAAAAAAAATTAAAAAGTGGGTAAGCATTAGTAGAGCATTCATGAAAGCAAACCCTACAAAGAATGACTATTAACAAACAGTCTTCAATGGCCTCACTCGCTTCCTCCTTCTTCAGTGGCTTTTGCACTTTAGTACCTCTTTACTTCTTAATGTTATACTTTATTCATTTACTTCTCCTTTCACTATTTGCTTGGTTGTCACTGAATGACAACTTTCTTGGGCATTGGAAAATGGAAACCCTCCCTTCAAATTCATACCATAAAAATTGGTAGATGACATTCACTCTCCAACCTACAATCCAACCTAACAACAAGAATGAATTTTTCTGTGAACAATATAACTATAATCCAATTGGGAAAACCCACCAATCAAAATCAAGTAACTATGGGCGTTGGATTTTCTGTAGAGGACATTTCTGATCACTTTCACTGTAAGTCAGTCTTCTCTTACTGCCAACAACAGCAGAGGTAATTGAAGATTTCTCAAGAGCATCAATGGAGCTCAATTTAGTTGCCAATACAATTGAATTGGGTGTTTTTGATTTTCCCATCTTTATTTCCTTCATTTGATTGTAACAGGAATACATATCTTCCTGCAAGTTGAATTAATCAACAAAGAGTAAAACAACACATAATTTTTTTTTTTGGAGAGATTTGGTCAAAACCCTCCAAAATAAAACTGTAATACATTAAGAATGCACACAAAAAGTTTTTTTAGAAAAGTCCAATATATGCCATTATTATCAAAATATTAAATTTTGAAAATAATATAATTTTTGATGTAGATGTCAATTTTTAATAAAATAAATATTTTTAGAATTCTCTTATTAAGATCTATCAAATAAGATTCATGTTGATTATGAAATTCTTTATAAAAAAAAAATTATTATCATCGAAATTGATGTAAACAGTAACAGTAACATGTTACTCTGACAATATTGTTCAAGAGAAAAATATATATATTTTCTTTTGTCCTTACTCAATAATGTGCTTTCTCTTTGGGGTTTATGAAACAAAATAAATTAGAGTGTCCTTCTCACCGAATAAGGTTGCAATGGAGGGATTTTGGTTAAATTTTCCTTTTTTTTTTTTTTTTTTCCCTGATTAAATTTTGAAACTTCTTAGACATTCAGTATAAGCAATCTAGAAATCTAAAGAAAGGAAAACTCACTTTTTCAAGAGACCCCCAAGATGGGATGACACCACTCATCTTAAACTCCATTGTTGTCCTTGTTAATTGATCATCAGAAGCTGCTAACACTGCTGCTAGAGCAATAACCGATGGTCGAATATCCATCAAATTAATCTCTGTGACAAGAATTTAAAATCAGTAAAGGTATAACCAATGCAAAACCCAAGATTATAAGTAGTTCTACCATATTGTGGATTTACCTTTTGATATAGCTAAAATGAGTTCAGTAACTCCAGAGACCAATTCCTTGGGCTTAGAATCACAGAACTTGGTGATGAAATAATGCAGATAAGCAAAAGGAGTGATTGAATCCAATTTCCATTCCAGGGTATTCAAGACTAGTAACTCCATTCTCAGAATCACATTACTTTCAAAACTGTAACTGTCTATGTGGTATTGTGACAATGATGGTACTTTAAGCTCCTCCATTTTCGCAGCCAATGATAAACACGCCACTGATAACAATCGAATAGCCCAATGTTTTCCAATCTATCAAAATCAATAACATTTCCAAAATTACATAAAACAGACATCTTCAAATCCCAAATAGTGTGTATGAGAGAGAGAGAGAGAGAGGGGGGGGGGGGGGGCGCTTACATCAATGGATCGCCTTGAAAGGAACCGATCGAAGTATGTCAATGAGAGAATAGCTGTACTGAAGCGAAACCCAAATGACGCTCTTGTCTGAAACAGAACACAAATTTTCTCAAGAACCGAACAAAAATATAAAACAGAACATTATGAGAGAGAGAGAGAGAGAGAGAGAGAGATGAGAAAAGCAAACATTGAGAATCCATTTGATGGCAGACAAGCGGGCACATTTGAACCAGTTTTCATTGTGGGCTGAACATGCATTTGCAGATAAACAACGATTGGATTCAAAGGTGGTCTCTTTGTGGATTAATAGTAGTATGTACTCATCATCGGATTCAGAAACAGAACATGGGTTGGAGTTTAAATGCGATTCTTCTGATTCATTTAGGGAAGACTCGTTTTCTTGGCATAAGAGGCTAGAGAGAGAGAAGGAAGTGTCCGAGCTCTCCATATTGATTTTCTACCGATCTCTACATCTACAAACCAAAATCTTAGACTCCCATTCCTGAAATGGGTTTTTCAAGATTTTAACTGCTCAATCTAAGGTGATTGGGATTGATTGAGGAAATCTAGAGAGAGAGAGAGAGAGAGATGGAGGTAAATGTGGAGGAGGAGGAGGAGGTGATGTGTAGCGGTTTTGGTGCCACCAAATCTAGTGAATGCGATATAGCGGTTATACACACTACTACTACACTACACGGTGTATGCATACATCCACGCACGGAACATTCCTTAATTTCTCCAAATATTTAAGGCATTCACGTATTTTAGTAAAATTGAGTGGCTGTTTGAGAATTTCCAAATAAGCCACATTTTTTTTTCCCCCTTTTTTTTTTTGGGGGGGGGGGGTCTTTAATGATTTTTTTAAAAATTATGTCATTTTTTTTAAAAATTTTTTGTAGTCTGTCTTGTGTAGACAAAATTAAAAGTAAATAATTTGTAAAAAAATTTACAAAAAAATAAATTAAAAACCAAAAAAAATTCACTATTTTTACTTACTTTTTGGTTCATTTGGCCAAGTAGAATTTAAAAACTTGCCGGCCATGTTTGGTTTGCTTTTCTGAAAAAAAAAAATTCAGAATTAAAAAAATATATAAATAAATTTGATAAAAATAAATATTAAAAAAATTAACCTTCCAAAAACTAAAATTATATAAAAATGATAAGTGTTTATATTTTCTATATCTCTCACCAAATTAATTTAATTTTTTAGAAAAAATTTCTAAAAATAAAACCAAACATAGTTTTTGAAATTAAAAATAAATCACTAAAAGCAAAAATAAACCAATAAAAAAGTAAACTCCAAAGCGTTTACGTTTTTAGTTTATGTTTACAAAAATTTTATAAATTGGTTTTTGTTTATTTTTAAAAAAACATAAAGTACAAATGCATTTAATTTAAACAAAATGTTTGAAAAATTTTAAAAATATAAATTAAAAAATATGTTTGTTCAAGCCTAAAATATTTATATTTATTTTTTTATCATTTTGACAATGGGATCATACACATTATAATTGGAAAAAAAATTAATTGAAAAAAAATTTGAAAAAAAAAATTATTTGGAAAAAAATTAATTGAAAAAAAAAATGTTGGTCAAAATTTAAAATTTTTGTTTAAAAACCAACGTAAACTCATTTTTTGAGTTTACGTTTTTTCCTCAAATTTATAAACTGAGACAACCATTTATAAATAAAAAAAATTATCAAACAAGTTTTTATAATAATTTTTAAAATTTTTGTAAATATAAACTGAAAATTAAAAACGAAATGGCTACCAAAATTGCACTTAATTTTTTTATGGGTATACACTGGCCAAACCGGGTTCAAGCAGACCTAAAACCTATTTGGTTTTAAATTTTTAAATTTTCAATTTGTATTTAAGTTTAGAAAAGTGGTTGAGAGCACTAAAAGTAGTGCTCTAATACCACCACTAATGATGTGGCAGTTGCCTTGTGTTTTTTTTTTTTTTGGCATTCCTAATGCATTAGTGTTATTAGTGGTCTTTTTTTTAGTAGTATGAATCATTGTTGTTAAGTTTAATACTGAAATAAAACGATGTCGTTTTAAAATGTATAATTGATATTATTTTTAAAATTTTATTTTAATTTTAGACTTGCACCATTGAATTATTTTATTTGTTGACGTGCTTTGCTGTGGTAAAATATAGCAAAATCATTGTAGAGAAATGGTCGACAATTCAAATCCATTGGACCAATGTCGATCCCTAATTTTTGAGGTTTAGGCCTTAATTTCTCCAAATGTTGTGGAATTCTGGTATTTTAGGAAAATTTGTTAGGTACACTGCCCCTTGGTTTTTCTGGGTATTTCCCAACAAAGGCCCCCCTAGGTTTTTCATATTTATACTATTTCTCTAATATATGAAGTTTATATTTAAGCTGTCCTTTATAAAATTATAACCTCTCCTTAAATCATGTAAAAAAAAATTGTATTTTAAATTTTTTAAAAATACTCTGTTATATTTTTTGTGTTCATTCTTTTATACTCTAAATTGGAAACTTAATGATAAAAATTGAATTAATTAAACGTTTCATTCTTATCATGGGATTTGTTTAGTTTATTATTTTTTTCTATTATGGGATTTTTTGTTGAGTTGATAGTATTGAATTTGTTAATCATAAATTCAGTTAAGTTGTTGATGGTGGATTTCTAAATTATATTGATGTAATTCTCATGATAATTATAATATTGAATCTCAACAATGAATTCAAATTTTTTTTAAAATTTATAAATATCTCGGATTTATTTATTGTGAAATTTTTTCTTCCTCTTTTCAATATGAATAATATGTACTCTCTGTCTTGAATTTCTAACTCATCCACTGTTCCCAACGTTGGGAAAGTGAGTGGCTTATGGATGGCAATTTTTGTCTATTTTGTCAGACTTGTTAGGTGAATAGAAGTTTTGCATAATCAACCCAAAAACTAGATCTAGATTTATAAAATGGAGATGCTTTGAAATCTTGTCCATTCTCAATACATGTTTTTAAAGGTGTTATTTTGTTCACTGCAATGAAATATAATGGAATAACTATTTTACTTCAATGTTAAGGTAGCGTTTGGTAACATTTACGTTTTCAGTTTTCAATTTATATTTACAAAAATTTTAAAAATTGTCATAAAAACTTGTTTGGTAAATATTTTGATTTATAAACCAGTGGTCTCAGTTTATAAATTTGGCCAAAATTTGTAAACTCAAAAAATGAGTTTACGTTTTCAGTTTTTTTTTTTACCACCCACTACTCGCCACCATCTGCCACCATTTTCCACCACCGTCTTCCGCCACTACCACCCTCCACCACCGTCTTCTGCCGCCACCACCCACCACTATCTTCCGCTGCCACCACCATCTTCCGCCACTACCACTCGCCACCACTTTCCACCACCTTCTTCCGCAGCCACCACCTGCCACCTGCCACCACTTTCCACTACCGTCTTTCGCCGCCACCACCCGCCACTTTCCACCACCGTCTTTCGCCGCCATCACCCGCCACCTGCCACCACTTTCCACCACCGTCTTTTGCCGTCACCACCCGCCACCTGCCACCACTTTCTACCACCGTCTTCCGCCGCCGCCACCACCCGCTACTACCACCCGCCATCACTTTCCAACACCATCTTCTGCCACCACCACATGCCACCACTTTCCACCACCGTCTTTCGCCGCCGCTGCCTCCACCCGCCACCTGCCACCACTTTTCACCACCGTCTTCTGCCGCCACCACTCGCCACCACCTGCCACCACTATCTTCCGCCATTACCACCTGCTACCACTTTCTACCACTTTCTTCTACTACCACCACCTGCCACCACTTTCCACCACCGTCTTTCGCCGCCACCACCCACCACTTGCCACCACTTTCCACCATCATCTTCCGCCGCCACCACTCGCCACCACCTGCCACCACTTTCCACCACTATCTTCCATTGCCACCACCCGTCACCTGCCACCACTTTCTACCACCGTCTTCCGCCAGCACCATCCACCACTGGCCACCTGCCACCATCTACCACCACTTTCCACCACCATCTTTCGCTACCACTACCTGCTACCACTTTCCACCATTGTCTTCCGCCACCACCACCTGCCACCACTTTCCACCACCGTCTTCCGCCACCACCCTCCATCACTGTCTTCTGCCGCCGCCACCCACCACCTACCGCTATTACCCATCACCCGCCACCCATCATCATCGTCTTCCGTCACTACCACTCGCCACCACCCACCACTACCGTCTTCCGTCGCCACCCACCCGCCACCACCGTCTTCCTCTGCCACCATCCGCTACCACTCGTCACCACTCACCACCCGCCACGCCACCACTCACCATTTCTCACTCTTTTAGTTTATATTTTTTAAAATTTTCAAACATTTTATCCAAACTAAACGCATTTGTAGCTTATGTTTTTCTAAAAAAAACAAAAATCAGTTTATAAATTTTTTGTAAATATAAATTGAAAACGTAAGTGTTACCAAACATGCCCTAATTATTACATTTAATTTAATAAAAAAAAATTAACAAATGTATTGTAATTAAAATGATCATTCTATAAGAAAATTAAAGAATAATTATTACATTCCGTTATACTTCATTGTAATAAATCAAATATAGTATAAGGCTCTCAAAAGGCAAATAGCCTTGGATTAAGAGACGAGTTTCATGATAGTGTAACTTTTAACGTTGTTTTTGATTTGTTAGAATGAAATAATCATCTGATTAAAATATTTATTTTCATATTTAATTCATTTAAAAAGTTGTGAAAAATACATTAGAAAATAAAAATTATCATTAATCATTGTAGAAGTATAATTATTTCATAAGGAAGTTAAGGATTGACCGTTTATAATCCACATTTTTTTTAAGTAAACTAAACATTTCTTGAGAGTAACTTCAATGGACTAGCTAACTATTTCTTATTAGACACTTTAGCTAGCCCACACACTTTTAAATTTTGAAGAAGCTAATTAAATAACTAGTTATTTGGCTCATCCCGCTTTTGTTGAATTTGAGTTGAGGTAAAATGTCTAACTATATGTCTAGTGGATTGATATTGAAAAATAGAAAAAAGATAGTTGTGTGTGTTGGGGAACTTTCTAAAAAAAATCAAAAAATCACTAAATTATTTGTTATTAATTTAAAAAGTTAAATATTATAGGGATATTTAGTCTAACATCCATCTCCAATTTTTAATAATGAAAGAGATTTACAAAAAAAAAATTATGGGTGAGGCATACATTGGCCAAACCGGGTTCAAGCAGACCTAAAAACCTATTTGGTTTTAAATTTTTAAAATTTTAATTCGAATTTAAGTTTAATTCTGAAATAAAGCGATGTTGTTTTAAAATGTATAATTGATATTATTTTTAAATTTTCATTTTAATTTTAGACTTGCACCATTGAATTATATTATTAGATGACGTGCTTTGCTGTGGTAAAATGTGGCAAAATCATTGTAGAGAAAGTATGGTCGACAATGCAAATCCATTGGACCAATGTCGATCCCTAATTTTTGGGGTTTAGGCCTTAATTTCTCCAAATGTTGTGGAATTCTGGTATTTTAGGAAAATTTGTTAGGTGCACTGCCCCTTGGTTTTTCTGGGTATTCCCCAACAGAGGCCCCCCTAGGTTTTTTTATATTTATACTATTTCTCTTATATATTAAGTTTATATTTAATTTGTCCTTTATAAAATTATAATAGTGCCCTCTCCTTAAATCATGTAAAATTCTTTTGTATTTTAAATTTTTTAAAAATGCTCTATTATATTTTTTTTGTTCATTCTTTTATACTCTAAATTGGAAAGTTAATGGTAAAATTGAATTGATTGAATATTTCATTCTTATCATGAGATTTGTTTAGTTTATTATTTTTCTCCATTGTAAATTTTTTTATTGAGTTGATAGTGTTGAATTTATTAATCATAAATCTAGTAATGTTGCTGATTGTGAATTTCTAAATTATATTGATGTAATTCTCGTGACAATTATAATATTGAATCTCAACCGTAGATCTAAAAAAAATTATAAATTTAATAGCATCTCATTATTATTTATTATGAAACTTTTTTTTTTCTTTCTAATAATGTGAATAATATGTATTCTCTTTGTCTTGAATTTCTAATTCTGCCACTATTCCCCAACGTTGGGAAATTGAGTGGCTTATGGATGGCAATTTTTGTCCTATTTTGTCAGATTTTGTAGGTGAATAGAAGTTTTGCATAATCAACACAAAAACTAGATCTAGATTTATAAAATGGAGATGAAGAAATCTTGTCCATTCTCAATACATATTTTTAAAGGTATTATTTTATTCACTGGAATGAAATAAATTAGAATAATATTTTACTTAACTATTAATTGTAACATTTAATATAATAAAAAAATTAACAAATGTATTGTAATTGAAATGATCATTTTATAAGAAGATTAAAAAATAACTATTACATTCCGTTGCACTTCATTGTAATAAATCAAATATAACATAAGGCTCTCAAAAGGCATATAGCCTCGGATCAAGAGACGAGTCTCATGATAGTGTTACTTTTAACATTATCTTTGACGCATATAGCCTCGGATTAAGAAACGAGTCTCATAATAGTGTTACTTTAAACATTATCTTTGATTTGTTGGAATGAAATGATCATTTGATTAAAATATTTATTCTTATATTTAATTCATTTAAAAAAGTTGTAAAAAATATATTAGAAAATAAAATTATCACTAATCATTGTAAAAATATAATTATTTCACAAGTTAAAGATTTACCGTTTCTAATCCACAATTTTTTTAGTAAACTAAACATTTCTTAAAGAATAACTTCAAAGGACTAACTGTTTCTTATTAGACATTTTAGCTAGCCCGCACACTTTTTAAATTTTGAAGAAGCTAATTAAATAACTAGTTATTTGGCTCATCCCGTTTTTGTTGAATATGAGTTGTGGTAAAATGTTTAATTATATATCTAGCGGATTGAAATTGGAAAAAAGCAAAGAGAGAGTTGTACTGTTTGGGAACTTTCGAAAAAAATCAAAAAAACACTAGTTTGGCCAAAAATATAGAGAAAATTGTGAATAAATTAGAAGAAAAAAAATTGGTCAAAACATAGAGAAATTTGTGAGCAAACCAGAAAAATTTCAAAATATATAGAAATTTGTTTGAAATTTCTCTAAATTGAAATTTCTCTGAAAAAATGTTTAGTGATCCCAATTATTTTAATACTAGGGATCCCAACCACTCACAGAAAAATAACGTTTTTAGTAACTTTTTAAACATATTAATTTTTTTAACTTCTAAAAAAAGTCCAAAAAAAAAAAATATTACTAAAACAATCAACGCCAAACCCACCTTAAGTATTTAATTAACAAACATGCCTCGTGTGAGAAATGCACCAAAAACACACAATAACTTGTCCCTCGACTAGGTTTGGTGCTCTATGCCCTCATAGGATCCTGTGGATTTATTAAACTTTGACCGCAGGATACAAATAGATACCTCTTCTTTTCCTTTTTTTTTTTTTTTTTGAAAAAAAAAATTTACTAAAAAAAGATGACATTTTTTCCAATAATACATTTTATAAAAAAAAAAATAAGGGCAAATTATAAATACACATCCTAATATTTACCTAAAACACAAATTATCTCTTAAAATTTTAAAAATTACATTTCATTCCTTCAAGTTTCTAATTGCATAACCAATGATCTATTACATTAATAAATCATCAATTCAATTAATAATTTTTAATGATACCAAAAATATATTTTAATTAATAATTCAAGTAATTTTATTGTTGTATAAGATAGTATTTAATTTTTTTTTTGTTAATTCTATTAAATAAAATTTTTTAATAAGGGGATATTTGTAATTTTTATAACTACATAGAACAATTCGTATTTTAATTAAATTTCAAGAGTATATTTATAATTTATCCTCTTTTTTTTTTCAGTACTATTAAATTTGAGTATAAAAAAACTATAAATATTATTTAATGAGTTACATTTATGAAATGTAAAATCTATCAAACCAATTATTAATAATTTGACAACAAATTTGAAAATTTTTTAAATCCCCGAAATATTGATTTGTGATTATGTATCAATTTTAAACAGTAAATAACAATTTCAATCAAACAATCAAAGACAAATCGACACAACGATTTAACATGAAAAAATCACAATTGGAATGCCTCCAATTGTGATAAAAAAACCACAGGCAAAAATCACAAAACAATCCACTAAGAAGATAAAATGAATTACACAAGTGTATCCTCAATTACCTAACAAATTCACGCCCGAATTGAACCGACTCCTATGTGCCTTTTCTACCACCGTTTTCACCTCAGAATTGACTTGCCCAAACATTGAATCCACAAACGCTGATGTCGAATCCACGACGATAAGTCACTCCGAAATCTACCAAAACTTCAGGCTCAAATTCCACGGAATCCATCGAAGAACAATTTTCACTTTTGTGAATAAAACGAACAAAAACAATATGAAGTTCACGGATCTATTGATCACTCTTAAATCATCAAGAAAACACTCAGAAAGCATCCTCCAACATAAAACACTTTGTATCTTGTTCTTCTCTGAAAATCTGGACGGCCTAAATCCTAAAAACAGAGAACAACGCACTTTATAGAAAACATGATCACGTAAACTGCTCGAGCGCACATTTCACCGCTCAAGTGGTGTGACTAAATGTGGTGCGAAACATATAGGCTGACCGCTCGACCGCAACTTTCATCGTTCGAGTAGTAAAACTTTCTTTCTAAAAGTTCAGGCACTCTACAAAAATATTGAATTATCTATTTCTTCGCTTGAGCGCATAAATGACTGCTCGAGCGGTTAAATAACTTCGACTGTATTTTTACTTTTTGCTTTAGGGGCGCTACTTCTCAACCCTGCCGTGTCGCTCCCTCAGACCAGCCATAAGGCGCTACCCCCTAAACCCCAGCGAGCTGA
This sequence comes from Camellia japonica, assembly GCA_030407325.1. Classification (NCBI taxonomy): domain Eukaryota; kingdom Viridiplantae; phylum Streptophyta; class Magnoliopsida; order Ericales; family Theaceae; genus Camellia; species Camellia japonica. The sequence continues at coordinate 38,289,419 of JAPPVO010000002.1, read as the reverse complement.
CCGAGCAGCTCAATTCCTGACATAGTTAACGAAGTGGCAAACATGAAAGAATTAAAATCACAAACTTCTCTGCAAGGTATAATTCGGATTGAATTCGCATCTAAATACTCATAACCTCAATGAAATAAAAGATCGAATAAAATTATAACTGAAAAGAGTTTTGTCAAACGGGATTGTCAATAACAAAAATTTAACAAAATTTAACAACCATAACACCACAATTTCTTTTTATTTATTTCGAGACTGCAATACATTAACTTAGGCCTCATTTGGGAACATACTATTTTAGTAATTTTTTATTTTTTGGTTAAAATATGAGGTAAAAAAAATTAATATGTTTAGAATACCTTTTTAATTTTTTGCAAAAAGATGTGCAAAAAATATAGAGAAAAAAGAATCTTTGGCTTTTTTTGTATAAGTTATTGACTTTTTAATTTTTTTAGTAATTTTTTTACTTTTAACCTAAAATATTAAGTTGCCAAACGAGACCTTAGACTAAGTAATACTCCTTTGCAGTGCCATTTTAACCACAATATCAAGGGTTCAAAAATCTCATTGACTCTCCGTTTGAAAGTTTCCAATTTGATGTGATTCTTCAATTTTTACTATCATTGATGACATTTGAATCTTGACGTCTTCAGTACAAATTGTGGTCCTGAGTCCCTTTTTTTTTTTTTTTTCTTTTTGTGAATTAAAGTTCAAATAAGCAATTATCAAGCGACCCTCAATTTTGATGTGTTGTCTTCCACAATGGAGATTTTTTTTCCTCTTTGGAGGAGGCCAAATAACCAAACTTACAATCGAGTGTAGAGTTTTTTTTTTTATTATTCTTGAAATTCTAGTCTTATTTTTCTTTGAACTCGGTGAAATCTTTTGGGTACAAATTATGTTTGTCACTTGTGATCCAAATTATCATACAAATCAATACTTAAAACTTTTTGTTTTGAAACAATAATATCACAAATTTTTTAAAAAATACATAAATATTCTATTTCTATATAGTAATATATCTATACTATTATATAAAGCATACAATTCAAAGGTTTTGAATCTTTGTAATATTTTTCATTTTTTAAAATTTATTCATATTTGTAATGCATCAGTAATTATCAAATTCAATCCAACTTTTCTCCATTCATCAAATAATTTAAAAAATTTTAAATATAAAATTATAAATAAATCACATTTGCACCCGCTGCTATACCCACAAAAGGTGCAATTGCACTATACCTCATCAAATAGAGGAGATATATTTGGGCCACAAAGCTTATAAATATATTTTTTAGAGAAATGAATAATGGTATGTTAATGCACGTGAACATGATTGCAAGGGGAAGAGGGGGAGCGCACTCTCGTGTGAAAGGTTGTTGGACCATGCCCAGCCTTTAGAGTCAAAAAATAAAAATAAAGACGCTCCGTCTGGTCTAATCAAAGTTGCCAATCTGATCACCAAGCAAGTCTTCTTCACCCAGATGAATATAAAGAGATGTTTTGGGAAGCAACAAAAAAAAATTAACTTTTAACTTTTTATTTATTTTGGGTCATATTATTTATCACATTTTTTATTCATAAAAAGATAAAATAAATTTAAAAAATCAAAAAATTAATTTTTTACCAACTTCCTAAAACACCACAAAATAATTAGATAACACTGTTCTATAATATGCATACATAGTTGTACACCAAATAAATATACAAAGTTCTCTTATGTTGTGTTTGGTTGAGGGATTTGGAGAGGAATTTGGAAAGGGAAATAGAAAAGGTAGGTAAAATGTGTATAAAACATACCTATATTTCACCTAATTTCACACACCTTTTCCCTTTCTCTTTCCAAATCTCTCCTCAAATCCCTCAACCAAACATAGCATTAAAGTATTTTTTTCAACGCTGCTAGGGATTTATATATGTAGTAAAAGTTAGGGATGCAACTTTGTTTGAACCCAATTCGATTTTTTTAGAGTTTGAGTAAGATATTTTTAAATTTAGTATGGACTTAGGTAAAAATTTAAAAGTCCGAATTAAATTTGGACGGGATTGAGCAAGCACATCAAACAGCCTAAGTAACCCGAAACCCGAATTATACATATATAGATATATAAAAATATTAAATATACATATAAATTATTAGTCATTACATGATATTAAAGTAATTTAAATTATTAAATCATAAATCATATTGAATATATATTATATATACAAATAACATAAAATCTTGTTTTTTTTTTATTTTATTTTTACTCATAAATTGTAAAGACTACTATAGCGGCATCTCTCTTACATTATATAAATTATTTGTTTTGATGATATTAATGATTTTCTATTAAAAAAAATGTAAATAGAGTCAAATTTAATAATTTAATAATGCAGCCGCAAAAAAAAAAAAAAAAAAAAAAAAAAACAACTAAAATTTATTTACAATTTGGGCAACTCGAGCAATTCAGGTTTGACTCAGGTTGGGCTTGAGTAGGTAATCTCGGACTACAATTCGGGCCTCAGTAAGTCTCAGCACAATTTGAACTGGACTTGGACAACCTCCTAACCTAACCGAATCCGCCAGTTGCACCCTTAGTAAAAGTCAAAACCCAAGATGGTTAGACCACGAGTATGGTTTTGTTTGAAGTGGGATGATCCTTCGTACCTAATTCCCTGTTTCTCTGATTCCAAACTACTTTTTTGGTGACAGGAAGAGTGAAGAGGGGCTGTGGTGGTTGAGATAGAAGAGAGAAGAGAGAAGAGAGAAAAAGGAGAGGGAAGAAGGAAGGAGTCGTGCTTATATGTGCGCATAAATAATGTTCGGATGCTAAGATAAGACATTTTGGGTTGGAATTGATTGGCTACTAATAGGAAAGCAAGTATAATTTTAAAAACTTCAAAGGAGTAATCTGGATCCTATGTAGTGCATTGTTTGTAATACTCTCGGTGTCAGATACTTCATGAGAGGTCCTATGTATGCTTGTGTTACATGGTGAAACAAATAAGATTCACAGCCACAGAAATGTGTTAATCATCTAATCAACATTTTACATCATTCTTTACAATCTTCTCACCTAAAAGACAGTAAAATGCAGAAGTTAAATTAAGGCTACCGTACACAAGACAAAAACTTTGCTACTTCCAAGGACTTGGGATCACTCACAATATCACAAACTGTATTGATTTATGGAGTGAAATGCATAAAGATTAAAAAAAAAAAAAACGTTATAAGAAATAATAATAAATTTGATGGGAAGGAAGCTAATAGTTTATTTTTTATTTTTGCATTTTTCTTTCCCTTGAGAAATCGAAGTTCTAAACACGGCAAAAGTGGGCAAGGGAGAAATTATTTTCTTTCCCTAGAGATGAAATAAAACTATGGAAATTCGCTGTTGTTATAATGTATTAATTCACTCTCTCCTTAAATTCAAATAGTTACTTCACATTTTCCATGAGTATGCAAATGAAAATTTATTATCCAAAGTGAAACCCTTGAGCTAAACTGGAAAGACCACCATCATATTTAATAGCAGAAGAGTACTTGTGAGTTGTGACAGCTCAAAAATGTTGGCATCGACTGTAAATAGAGTTTACCTTCCAAAATGACTACAATCCATGCAATGCAAGATGATAAATTTATTACATTCAAATATAATGCAAAATCTAAAATGACCATTCAAATTCAAGGCAATGTCCATTACGCCCATGAATATACAAAGGATGCTGTAATTTGAAAATGAAGATAAGTCGGTTTCATTTCAAAACAGAATCAGAGAACATGAAAGGCAAAACTAGCCATTTAAAAAACTCAAGCGCACCACGTAATATTAAAGCACACACTTGTCCTTTAATATATATATATATATATATATTTTTTTATGTATTGCACCTATCCAAAAAGTATATAACTAAGGGCAATTAACCTAAATAATATCCCTGGTTAGCCCTTTTAGGGAAATTCACTATTGTTACTTGTGATATTAGAGCAAATTGGTGCACACCATCAGGTGAGATTGGGGAATTGCTGGGCAAGGTTAGTCTTTGGTGGGGCTGACCATGGTAATTTTGATTCAGCCTGCCCTTTGCGAGCATACAAAGGGATAAAAAAAAGAGAGATTGTAACAAACCTGAGCTGTGTTTGCATCTAGTCTAGGTCTCGAGTATATAATTATAAGTAGAAGTAATTGAATGACATCTCTTGGTTAGTCATTTTAAGTGAGTTCAAGAGTTGTTACTTGCAGTATTAATGTCAATCCACACAATTTTATGGACTTGGGGACACTGTAGGGCAAAGTCACTTTGTTATTTGGCTAACCATAATTCAATTGTAGTGTTTGACCTGATCGCAGTGGTTAATCAACGCATTTGGGCCTCTTGGCGTGTGCTAAGTCATACAGTTGAAGTATGCATGGTTGTTTTGGGAATATAACCAGTAGCGACGAATTCAAATAACATCCCTTGACTGGCCAATAGGGTGAGTTTACATACTTGTCACTTATGGTATAAAAACTAATTCACGCACACGATCCAGTAAACTTGGGGCACTATAAAGGGCATATTGTAACAAACAACAACCCATGTTGACGTATGCTAAGTCTCACATCGGAATGAACCCAAATGAAATCTATTGACTAGTCTTTTGGGTGTTTCTCAAAGTTGTCTTTTGCACAGTAAATGGATAAATATCAAGGCGGTAAGCAACCGTGCTTCATCTTATGCATTGCATATTGCAAAACCTATATGGTGATTGCTCATTAAACAACACAAAGGAGCAAAAAAACAGTAACAAGAAACAAATCATCCTGTAAAAAAAATATTATAAACAACAAATTTATGGTACGTTGTTTACATGCTTAGACTATATATAGGATCAAAATGACAACTGAATCCAACACAGGGAAAACAGAGTTGAAAATGTGTTAGCTTATAATATATCTCCAGTGAATAAAACTTAATAGTAGTGGTGGCATAGAAACAATACCATGTGTGATAGTAAACTGCAAAACTGATACCACAGAGTCTTCATTCATCTCATACAAATTTTTTTTTTTTTTTGATAAATTCATGTCATACAATTTTAAACCTGTATAGTAAGGATTTAATGTAGAATTGAGAACCACTATTGCAAGGTGTTCCGTTTGCCAACAATAAATTTACATTAATGAAAGTATAGACAATAAATTTACATCAATGAAACACTGATTTTGTATCTCAGAAAACAAAACCAGCTGCTTCGACAATAGGATTGAAGGTAAAGAGGTTTTGCAATATGTTAAATTAAGTGTGACCACACCATAATGTGGTGTGCCTCTTCGTACTGAATCAAATCTTGATATAGGTGATCAGTGAACCTTCCCGCAAGAAACAGAATAATCTGGAAGTGGTTTTTTAGCATTGTGTCTATTTCCAAAAGATGATGACTCTTGACAAAGGGTGTCAAAATGCTTATAAATAGTTGGAACAATGGGTCCCATTTGATTCACACACAAAACTAGCAACCAACATATATAAACAGCATTTTGCTTCCGGATTATCGATTCAATCTTGCGTGATAAACACCCTCACGGGCTTCTCGATCATCACCACTGTTAAGACAATCTTACAGTGGTATCAGAGCAGTGTTAAACTGAGTACGCAAGTATTGAATTATAATCCATAAAAAAATATATCAGAATTTATTTTTTCCAAAATTTAGAGAACAAATTGAAAAACAGTGTTCCGCTTTGGTGACTTCCATTTGGTTATTCGATCACTATCAGTACATAATCAACCCAACAGTGCGCCTACAGGAAGTTGTTGTGTGTGAAAACAACGGAAGAACAGTTGCCGAAAGTGAACCCAAATACCGTCGGTAGAAGAAGATTTACAATTTTTTTTTCGTTGCCGAAGTGAGTCACCAATTCCTCCATCTTGTTCATCGCAGAGTTTTGAGCGAGGTGGCAAATTTTGCAGTGAAAAACGTTTGAAAATTAGTCCTCAGGATTTCGATTTCCAGACTTTGGTCGCCAACCTCTCGTCGCCGGAGAAGAAGAAGAGGACACTGATTGGACCGTTGATGTGCTGCTCTTGACAATTTGAAAAGGGGGAACTGACCCAAAGGTCCAAGCCCAACATATGCTACCCCGTTTAAGCCCAAAACAATTTTAGTACTCCATTAAGTCCTCAAATTAACAATAAGACAAAAATACCCACAATACATCATCCAATTTACACGCGCGCAACCATCACCCACGTCCCAAACATCTCAGACTGATCAGTACGCTGTCACGTCTCCGCCGTTCGAAATCGACTCCTCAGTCCTCCATCTCTCTTCCGTTCAACTCCATCGCCTCTGAAAACCCTAACCCTAACCAGAAAACGTAACAGTTCATCTTCATCACCAACAATCATCTCAGTCTGATCAGTACACTATCAAATCTCCGCCGCTCGAAATCGCATTCTCAATCCTCCATCTCTCCTCCATTCGATTCCATTCCCTCTGAAACCCTACCCTAACCACAAAACCAACCGTTCATCTTCAACACAACACCAAGCCGTTCATATTCTCCAATCGGCGACTCTCAACAACACGAAGAACCATCACCACTGTGAAGAGATTTCATAGTTCCTGACTTCAAATTCACAAAAATGGGGAAAAAAAGTAACATCTCTCTTCACCTATTCACTATTTTTCATTCACATTTGTACATATTTCTTATATACACATTTTACGTACTTCAAAATGTATAAACCCTCTTTTATATATAATCCCCTGTTTTCAAACATTCTACTCCCCTGTTTTTCAACATTCTAAAACACTTTTTTTACACATAAATCCCTATTTTTACACATTCAACACCTTATTGTTGTTCAATATTGGCGTCTCTTATTCTTATTTTTGAATTTTTAATCTTCTCATTGTTATTGTTGCTTTTTACAAAATACAAAGGGCTGTTACTATTGTTCATACTATTTATAAACTGCAACATCATAGTGTTTCATTTCACCACTACACAAGTAACATATCTCAATTTATTCAAACTGCAAATGAAACTGCAAAATTACACATTTTAACCACTACTCAAAACAAGTAGATAACTTATTATAAAGTGCAAATCAAACTGTCAAATTATACAGTTTCGTAACTGTTACCAACAAAATACATATAACTTCATATGAAACTGCATACAAAACTTCAAAATTATACAGTTTTGTCACTATATTACTCATACCGTGCTGTCGCTTTCATTTTTTCAGAAACAGCTGTTGGAAGATATTGGAAGAAACAAACCCATATGCCCACAAATCCAATCAGGGATTTAACCATCTCCCCTTTTGAAAGTCCATCTCCTGTATCCATTGAAAAGCCACCACCATCTCCCCATCCACAAAAAACCAAACCACCACACCCAAAAACAACCAAACCCAACAGACCCCACCAAAAAACCCACAAAACAACCACACCACCAACAAGAAAAAGCCCAAGAACTGCACCACAGACCCCACCCACACAACAAACACCAACCACACCTCCAACCACAACAAGAACAAACAAAAGAAAGCCAACAACAAAACAAGAAGCCCCTTCGACCAAAAAAAGAAAGCTCCAAGAAAGCCAATCAACTCCCAAAACAAAAACCAAGGCATCAAAAGAAAAAAAAGCAGCAGTCCCTGCAAAGAGAGTCCAACAATTTAATTATCGTTCCAACATCGGAACAGTAATCAAACTGTTGAAGGGCGTCAAATTCACAAAAGCCCAACAGACAGAGCTGCAAAAAACCCCTTTTTGGCACCTCATAAATGCTCTCTCCTCAACACAACTGAAGGCCTCTTGGTGCAGATGCTACAACTCCATTGTAGCAGAAATGACAACACTCTACAACAAAAGAAAAAGATCATTTCTACTTGGCAAAAAGCAAATGAAACTCAGAAGCAGTGATGTGAAGCTCATTTTTGGTATTGACTGTGGAGAAGACAGCATCACCACCAAATCCTATGCAACACCAAAGGATTTTGAGCTTCCATTTTACAAACGAAGATGCAAATCAGTCAAGAGATTGGATGGCAAGTCTTTGGCCAAAATGTTTCAACAAACAAAAAAAGGAAAATCAACCAATGATCGTCAAGATCTTGCAAGGGTAATCACCCTTTACTTGTGCTTGAAACTTCTCATCCCCACAACAGGCCATACACTCAGTTGGAGTTTCCTCAACTATGTCGACAATCTCAACAACATCAAGAAATACAATTGGGTTGAGGCAATAAAAGACACACTGATGAATTCAATGGCAAATGCAAACAACAACCCAAGGCATGTCACTGGATGCGTCATGTTACTCTTGGTAAACACATTGCTCAACTACTTCCCACAAAAATATCAGACATCCACCTATTTCTAACTATCTAACATATTTCAATTTTTTTTTTTTAACAGTACTGGTACTGTGAGCACAGTAAACTCCTCCGACCATCCAACAAAGAAGGCTTCCCAAGGTTTATGAAATGGAACCTTGGCAGAATGTACTCCAAGTGGAAACACATCAGCCTTGCTCACTTTGAAAAGGTATTCAAACTCTTCTATACTATCACAGCACAAATCTATTCAACTCCCCTTTCACATTCATTGTAGTACAAATCATATTATGAAACTGTGAAAATTTTCAGTTTCAAAGAACACACTTATTTAACATCACTCATGTTATGAAACTGTAACATTTTTCAGTTTCCAAAAACATATTTTGACACTTATGCCACACTTATGCCACATTGTTCCAATGCATTTACAGTACTACTGATATATGCCACATTGTTCCAATGCAGGTTAACCAAAGTCCTTTAACCCCAACTGAACAAGAAATACAGTTATTGCATATCAATCAAAGCACATCAACAGACTTTTCAGCAAAGAAACATGACCACAAAAAGGACAATAAGCGAAAAAAGAAAACAAAAGAAACAAAAAAAAAAAAAAACACTTCTAGAGAGTGATGAGGATGACTTTCTCGAAGAAGAACATCATTCAGAATCAGAATCAGAATCAGAACAAGAAGAACAACAAAAAAAAAAAGAAAAGAAAGCAAAAACCACAAGAAGAACCAGAAAGTGATGAACAAGAAGAAAAGAGTGATGATGAAAAAAATCAACTGACTGATGAAGAAGAAACTGATGAAGAAGAAACTGAAGAAGAAGAAGAAACTGAAACTGAAACTGAAGAAGAAGAAGAAGAAGAAGAAGAACCTGATGAACAACATGGCAATGATAAAGCAGAAGAAAGACAACAAACAAAAGGTGATCAACAAGAAGACCTTCATGAAGAAGAAGACCAACAAGAAGAAGTCAATGAACAAGAACTGACAAACCAACAAGAAGAACTGCAAGAGAAATCTGACATATTTCATGCACAAGGTAAACATTGTCTAATACTAAAGCATACTGCAAAATTTCATTAAACTAACCAAAACACAATCCAACATTTTATAGGTCATGACCAACCACAAACACCAACCAAAGAGGATGACAAGGACAAGCTCATATCAGACATGAGAGCACAAATGCAAGAAATGGAACAAAAATTCATGGCTGAACTGCGTAAAAAAGAAGATCAACTGAAGGAAATGTCCACCAAAAAAACTGGCAGTCCCCAACAAAGATCCATGGTCAAGAGAATCAAACAAAAATCAAGAAAACAAGCACATCACCCAGATTTTGAATACCAACCAATGACCAAACCCAAAGAAGATGCAAGAAACAAGACACAAACTGCTGCTGATGTACCCAAACCAACACAGGGTACCGATGAAGAAAAAGAGAAGGAGAATGACAACAACAAAGAAGGTGCTCATGAAGCAAAACAACAGCAGAAAGAAAAGATGCAAGAGCATATTGGCCAAGAGAAAGCAGTTGCTCCTGAAACAAACCCAAAAGAGCATGCCAATCAAGAAAAGACAAAACTTCAAATATTGGAAAGTGATGATGATTTCCAGGAAGAATCAATCCCAAACAAGCCACTCACCATTTCATGCCGCAAAACAAACAAGGTTTGGCATAGCCTATCCAAAAAAGACCAAGACCAAATTCAACTCATCAACAACACACAATCAAGTGCTTGTGTCTGGTCTGGCAGCGAAGATGAAAACTGCGTATACTTTTCAGATATATGCAGATTGACCAACAGGGAACCCTTATATGGGAATGTAGGTCTCCAACTGCACAATTTTACAGTTTCTGTACATATTCAATAACCTATTCCACAAAACTAACACATTCTCATATATAACATGTTTCAGGTCATTGATGCCTTCGCAGAAAAGCAATTGGCACTCCAACCAACCATTGAAGAATTTGAGAAAAACGATCTAGTCTTTGCAAGCAATCCATATGCAGGAAGATCTTACGTTTTCTCAACACTCATCAATGTAAGCAAAACTTAACATACCTTACAACTGCAAAATTTTCTACTTTCTCAACATGTATTACTACATAGTTTTATAACATATTTCAAACATATATATAACTTACAGACTCCACTACAAAACCAAGATCAAGCACTCGAGAAAAACTCATCGACAACCATTTTCCAGAAGCAATGAAAAACAGATATATCCATTTCCCAATCAACCACGACAACCATTGGACAATTGTGGTCTTTGACAATGCTGATGGAATATGGAACACTATGACTCTTTGAGACCTGCAAAAGATTGCCACAACAAGCACTTTGAAATTGCAAAACAAATTGTAAGTTAAAATAAAATTTCATACTTAGTTCCATTCCTTTACAAACATATCAACTCAGCCACTATAACTAACAAAAACACCCACTAACTATTTTGTAGCAACAACATCAACTGAGATGGAATAAAGCATTACTCAGCAAACAAGGAAACATGTTTTCATCTCAAGAGTGCGAGACAGAAATTGCATCAATTGAGGAATGCCCACAACAAACCCCACACTCGTAAGATACAAAATCCATAAACTAATCTTCCAATATGCTAAATTTTGCAGTTTCACCTAACTAATTAACTTCATCTCAAACACTGCAGGAATGATTGTGCAATCGCCGTCTGCAATGTTATCAACCAATATCTCAACTGGCAACCTGTGCAGAAAAAACTTCGTCCAACTGAGTGGGTCAAATTTCGAGCACAAATCATCAATCAATTCCTCAATGATGAGAACCGATCCTGGAAACTCGAGCACTACCAAATGTTGACAAAGCATACCAAACCATAGAAATAATGAACAAACTTCTTGACAATACAAATTTTCAAGGGAACATATCTTTGTACCTTTTTTTTTTTTTTTTTAATTTTTCTTTTTTAACATGTGACAAGTACTTTATATACTTTTGGGAATGATCATTTTCTGGTTATTATGGTTATGGTGAAAATGATAGATGTTGTTGTTGCTCTTCTTCTCCTTATTATCATTATTGTGGATGTTATTCTGATTGTTTGCCTACTTGTTTCTGGTTGCATATATTTTCATACAGTAAAGGTTGTTTCTAATAATTCTTCAAACTGCAAAATTTTGCAGTTTTATCAGCTTGTTTCTAATGATTTTTCAAACTGCAAAATTATACAGTTTTGTCGCTATGAAATATCAACTGCATTTCAATAAGAAATTTTCAACAACCTTCTCTACATTCCATAAAAATTTAAAACAAAACAAGACTGTTACAAAACAACTTCAATAAGTAAAGAACACATCAACAAACAAAAAACAATTCAACCAACTTTATTCATTACTTCCATAATACCAAGTATCACATTTTTTATTCTCATAATTCCTCAAATTCAAATACAAATAAAAAAGAATAGATTGTGGCCTCAAATAGCAGCCTTGCACGTCTTCTTATTGTGATTCCCATATTTCAAGCACCTCCCACACTTGATTTGCTTCACATTCTCACCCCTAGAAGGTATCCTCTTCTTCTTGTTCCGCCCGGGCTGCTTCTTCGTTATAGGAGGTTTGATAACCGAACTACTGGCACCATCAAAACCAAATCTCTCACTTGAAGGCACTGGATAAACAGATTCCTTGTATGACTCTCTAAAACAATCTACATGAAAAAAAGGATCAATGAAATCATACACATCTCTACCACTACTACGCAAAGCATGCACAGCATGACAACAAGGAAAACCATTCAATTGCCATTCATGGCAAGAACAAGTCTGTCTACCAATATCAACATAAAAAGAAATAGAAGAATGAACCTCAAGCACAGTATCACTAGCAACAATCACATCCCAAGACTTAGCTAGCTCCAAAGAGTCCACCAACTTCTTTTCCATAACTGGACACAATTTCGTACTCCATCTTCTAGATTCAGCTCTTCTATCCGACAATTGAGTCATGATTTGAACCCTAATCATATCAACCATACAAGTAATAGGCAACTCACGAGCCCCACCAATCCAATTATTGTAAGACTCGGCAGCATTAGATGACATCTCACCATATCGTTTCCCTCTAAAAAATGCATTGGCCCACTTATCATTTTGCAAACCATCCAACATACTATCAACTCTACCATTCCCAGCAATACGCCTCAATTTCTCCATATAATGTTGGAAAGAAGCAACCGTTGGCGCATAAGCACATTTGACTAATATTTTCATCAAACACAGCTTATAGGTAGTACGAAGTCCCACCAATTTGTCAATCAAATTTCTCTTCAAATGATTCAAGCAATAAGCATGATGTGCATTGGGGAAAACCACCGAAAGAGCGTCTAGCAATCCATGTTGACGATCCGACACAAAAGTCAATCTCCGGCCTGAACCAACAGCCTTTAACAACTGACTTAAGAACCACATCCAATTATCTTGATTTTCAGCGTCAACAATCGCAAAAGCCAAAGGAAACAGACCTGCAAACAAAATCACATGAAACTGCAAAAATTAGCAGACTCACAATACAATAACACACTGACAAACCAAACCTATACTAACTGCAAATAAATACATACCTTGATTACCATCCTTTGATGTTGCTGCAAGCAAATGCCCCTTGTAACGCCCCTTCAAAAATGTACCATCAACAAACAACAACGGACGACAAAATTGAAAGCCATACAAACATCCATGAAATGCCACAAACAACCTCCGAAAACACCCACTACTTTCATCCACATCTAATTCAAACACACTTCCCGGATTCGTTCTCATAGCCGTCTCAAGGTACCATCGAAGCTGGTCAAAAGAAGTTGCAAAATCACCAAACAACCCACCTCTTGCCTTATCAACTCCTAACCATGCAACCCGATAAGAAACATCTATACCATATTGCTTCTTCAACTTTTTTTTAACTTCAATAGGACGAGTCAACGGATTATCACTAATATCATTTTGCACAATATCAGACACAAGTCTAGAACCAACCATTTTGCTACAAGATCTACGAGCCACAACCCCACAAGTATGCACATTATCCAACTTCATTATAAAAAAAACACCGGAATCCATCAACACCCTTCCATGCACAAACCATTTACAACCCGTAGACGACTTCATCACACATTCAGCGGTTACTCTTGTTGCATCGTTCTTCAAATAATTCACTGCAAAACCACACTCAACTGCATACTTAGCCAATGCAATGCGGAATGCCGGCACTCCACCTTCAAATTCTTGACCAACACTATGTATAATCCCCTTCCAACTAGCAGACAACAAAACTCTCTCTGGTTCTGGATAAAAACTACGCAACAAGCCACCAACATCATCACAATCATTCACAAAAGAACTCTCACAAGTTACAGAATCAATCCTACAAGAATTACCATCATCAACCTCCACAACTCTCTTATCCCCACAATAACATCAACAACATGACAACCACTACCACCTACCATTGACAGCATATTCCCCAAATCATCATCACATTCAACAATACAATTAGAATATTCAGGAACAGAGAAAAACAAACAAAAGTTACCAACACTCAACTCCTTGAACTTCGCACATATTTTCTCAACAACTTCATCATAACTACATCCCTCACTAATCTTGATAGCAGCACAACAATTACTGTATTTGCACATTAACATGAAACACCCCTCCATACTACAAAATCACAAACCAACAAACAATTGTTCACCTATTCCAAACTGCAAAATTATACAGTTACAACATATCACTACCAACACTGCACAATTCACAATTCCAAAATACAACTTCAAAATACATTACACTATACGACAAACAAAATCAACAAAATCAAAATCAAACAAACAAAATTTCCCAAACACAAACCACATACCACGCAAATTTGCTTATCTATATATACATACATATATGTATCAACAAATACAAACTACATACACACACAGACATATATATATATATATATACATATATATGTATATCTATGTATCGACACATACATACATACACATACATATATCTATCACCAGAGAGAGAGAGAGAGAGAGAGAGAAAGAGAGAGACAACGTACGCAGATATAGCCTGTACACAGAGATTCAGATCGCACAACTACATCAACCTCACAGCACAATCAGATCGACCACACAGCACAATGAGATCGCCACAACGAACAGAAATCGAGATCGCAGAGACGAAGATTTGATTTCCTTTTTTTTCATGCAGCAAAAATTTGATTTCTCACGTATATATAGATCTCAAAACAAAGGGTAATACAGTCATTTAAAAATACAAAAATAAAAAACGGGACCTCTGGGTATAAAACTTAAAAAACTGTGGACTTATTAATCTATTAAAAATAAATTGGGATTAGAAGGGAAATAGATCTCCTACATAGGACTACATGGTAATTTTCCCGAAAAGGAGGTTGGGCCCACTTAGAATTTTAGGCTTGTTTTGTGTCAAAAAACAGAGCCTTAGCCCACTTGATCAATCAGGGCCCACTTAGAATTTTAGGCTTGTTTTGCGTCTAAAGGCCCACTTGATCAATCAGCCGTCAGTTCATTCATACGAGTGGGACTACATTATTCACCGAAAAAAAAAAAAAAATCGGACTACATCGTTTTTATTTTATATTTTATTTTAGTAGAACACACACACACACACATATATATATATTTTTTTATTTATTTTATTTTAGTACAACACACACACACACATATTTTTAAATGGCAATTAAAAGTGCTATTAATGCTTCAAGAATTGAGATGCTTAATGGAAATAATTTTCGAGTATGGAAACACCACATTTCTTATATTCTTACACATAAAAAGACTTTGTACACTTTATCCACTTACAAATAAAATTATGATTCTAATTGATTTCAAAACAAGTGGTTAGAGGATGATGCAATGGCAAAGGCAACCATGTTACATAATATGAAAGAAAATATTATTCTGTTATTTGAAGAATATCAAACTGCAAAACAATTGATGAAAGCACCAGAAAGTAAGTATGGAGTTCGATCAGACACTCAAATACAATTGCTCTTGGATAAATATAATAACACTCGTATGAGTAATAATGATAGTGTTGGTGATCATGTTAATCAAATGGAATTAATTGCCTTTGTCGGACAAGATGCAAGTAACTACCATATTTAATAGCCTTCCATTGTCTTGGGATCATGTTGTCACATCTTTAACTCATAATAGACGAGAGATTTTAATAGTAACATTACTTGTACTCTTGGTTTTGAAAGAAGAAAGAATGAAGCGAAGGCGTAAAGAAGTTTTGCCTTTTAACTTGTTGATGGCATAATCTTTGTCACAACCACAGAATAATTCTCACACACCATTCAACAAGAAAAAGACTACTTCTTTAAAAAAAAAAATGGAAAAAGGGGTTCTAGAAAGGATGGGAAAAACAGCAAGGATGGCAAAAACAACATTACAAGAATCAGGCTGGCCCATGTTACAATTGCGATAAAAAAGGTCATATCAAAGCCATTCGTCCTCAGAACAAGCAAAAAAATGATCATAATCCCATTGCCATGACCGTTTCTGAAGCAATGATGCTTCAACCTTCATCAAATTCATGGTAGATTGATTCTGCTGCAATTAGGCATATCGTGCAAAATATGTTCGTAGAGTTTACTGAAAAAAAGATTGGTGAACACGGAGTCTATATGGGTAACAACTCTTACAGTGATGTTTTGGGCATCGGCAATTGTCAATTCTCTATTAATGGATCTTCCATCGTACTTCATGATGTGCTTTATGTCCCCAACATTCAACGAAATTTAATTTTAGTTCCAGTGTTAACCAAAAGGGTTTTGAGATTAATTTTAGGTTGGGCACAGTGTTGATCAAGAAAGGAAGTGTATTAGTGAAAGGTGTAAGAGTGAATGACATGTACTCTCTTCTTATTGATAATAATAAAGTATGTATTTATTATTATTTGTATGTTTCTACTAGTAATAGTTCTTATTTATGGCATTTAAGATTAGGTCACATTAATAAAAATAAAATGTCTAAAATGTTTAAAAGTGGCCTATTGCCTAAACTGTGTTTCGATGATTTTGATACATCTGAACCATGTATCCAAGGAAAAATGACTAGCAAGCCATTTTCAAAACATTGGAAATCATTGGAATTACTTGAAATAATTCATTCTGACATTTGTGGCCCTTTAAGAACTAAGACTTATCGAGGCATGGAATACTTTATTACTTTCACTGATGATTATTCCAGATATGGACACATCTACCTTCTTAAACACAAATCAGAGGCAATTGAAAATTTTAAAGAATATAAATTAGAGTTAGAAAAACAATTTGGTCGGGTCCATTAAGAACTTGAATAATGATAGAAGTGGCGAATATGAAATTATGGATTCTTTCTGCAAGGACAATGGCATAAAACATTTGTTTACAATGCCATACACACCACAACAAAATGGGATTGCAGAGAGATGAAATCATACTCTAATGGAAATGACAAGGTCTATGATGGCTCATACTGATCTACCTATTCATTTTTTGGGGAAAGCCTTGTCCACCATTACGTACATATTAAATAGAGTCAAAACAAAAGCCAAACCTCTAACTCCTTATGAATACTGGAATGGTACTAAACCTAATGTTCAAAATCTCAAAGTTTAGGGATGTAAAGCACATGTACTTATTCCTAAATCTTTAAGGGATAAATTGGGAAGTAAAACTTGGGAATGCAAGTTTATTGGCTATGTTGAAAATGGAAGTGGTTATCATTTTTACCATCCCAAACGTGGATTAATAGAAAGTAGAAATGCTATTTTTCTTGAATCCACTGATCATGTTACTCCTATTGAACAAATTGAATTGCTCTCCGAATTATCTCTGGATTCTTCTCTTCCTTCTTTGTCACACGACCCACAAATTCTCCCAGAACCTTTTAATAGTGGTAAGAAATGAAAACTACATGACGTTGTTTTACCTGCTTCAAATCTTGAGATAAATGGGAGTAAGAGAGCAAGACGTCCATCTACGTTTTTGAAAGATCATTATATTTTTCAAGTTGAAGAACTTAATAACTTAGTGGATGATCCTACTAGTTATAATAAAGCAATGAGTAGTAGTGATGGTACACAATGGCTTGAGGCAATGAATGAAAAACTTGACTCAATCAAGAAAATTGATGTTTGAGAATTAACCGATCTCTCGAATGGAAGAAAAGCCATTGGTTGCAAATGGATTCTTAGAAAGAAATTCAAAGTAGATGGAAATTTGAAGAAATACAAGGCAAGGCTAGCCAAGGGATTCACACAACAACCTGGAGTAGACTTCATAGATACATATTCTCCTGTTGCAAAATTTGCCTTAATAATGATTCTAATGGCCATCGTAGCCAGGATGGATCTAGAATTGCATCAATTAGATGTTAAAACAGCTTTTCTCAATGGAGAATTAAAAAAAGAAATTTATATGATGCAACCTGATGGTTTCCAAATCCAAGGCAACGAGGATAAAGTCTACAAGTTGAAGAAATCCCTGTATGGACTCAAACAGTCTTCAAGACAATGGTAGTTGAAATTCCACCAAGCCATTTTAGAAATGGGCTATGTTGTGAGTCCATTAGATCACTATGTTTATATTTGGAAAAATGATGACAAGTTAGCAATATTGTCTTTATACATGGATGACATATTGTTGATAGGAAATTGTCCAGATATGATTATAAAAACCAAAACTTTCGTGGCATCTAGATTTGAAATGAAAGACATGGGTCTTGTAACCTATGTTATAGGAATTAGAATTTCAAAAGATGGAAATTAAAAATTATTATATCTAGATCAAAAAAAATATCTAGACAAGGTGCTCAAAAGATTTAATATGAATAATTGTAATTCTTCAAGAACACCTGTTTGCAAGAGACAAAGTTTTAGTAAAAGTATGAGTCCTCAAACTAAGTCTGAAATTGAGAAAATGAGAGATGTCCCTATGTTCAGGCAGTAAGCAGCCTAATGTATGCTATGACAAGCACAAGACTTGAAATCTGTCATGCAGTCGGATTGGTAAGTAGGTTTTAATCTAATCTAGGTAAGGAACAAAAGCAGTCAAAAGAATATTCAGATATTTAAAAGGCACTAAGAATTTGAAATTATGTTTTGGTTTGTGTGATCTAGACATAAAAGGATACACTGACATACATTTTGCAGGAGATGTAAATGATAGAAAATCTACCAGTGGTCATGTATTTTTATTTGGTGGAACAGTAGTTTCTTGGTTAAGTAAGAAACAGAGTTGTGTTGCAAAGTACACTATAGAAGCTGAATACATAGCTTGTAGCACAGTCGTGAGTAATGCGGTCTGGATAAAACGATTTGTTGATAATTTACAATTAGGTATACCGGCCAGACCGGTCATGTCACGACCCGCTTCCTATACCCAAGGGTTAAGCATCGTCATGGCTAGTAACTGAAGTTACCTCTGGCCAATTCTTAAACAAATCACTAAACGCGAGCAGAAAAAAATATTTAAGTGAAGGTACCAAAATAACCATTGGAGCTTCTATTTTTATAACAAAATTTATTAACAAAAAATGCCGATATTTACATATAAAGAATAGAATTATAAATACTATAAAAGTATTGTGTGTGTCTATTCTGTAGCCCCGCGTCTAAGACTCTCCAAAAGCCATTTCAGAATTGAATTGTTTCCTGAAAATTGGTAAATATCTATAAGCACATGGCAGAGTGAGGAATATTATACTAAAAGTATAAGGGTATAAAATTCACCATGAATAATTATTGGCTAAATAAAGCTTGATATTAAAATACAGAGTATATAATACAGAGATCATTTGACATATAATACATAAATCATATAAACAAAATAATCATAACCACGGTACAGAATGGAACAGAACAGATGTATGGACTCAGGAGGTGGCTTGTATGAACTCTAGAAGTGGCTTCCACAATAGTGTAGCACTTAGCTCCATATAGCACTTTGCTCCACATCAGAAATCACAGGGTCAGTGGATCCATGACAAACAGAGGGTCACAAAGTGACTAATCAAAGGGCCCATGGTTATTTAAGTCCCCCAAGGCGTAGGACCTCTGTGGTGATACTTATAAAATAATTATTCAAAACACAATTTAATAAATCGTTATATCCATGGGTTTTCCTTGGTATATAAAATAAGGTTCATAAAATATATAACATAATTAGAAATGCTAATATAATTTATAAAACATAATTTATGTAAAATAACTTATGGTAACTCAAAACATACGTAAGATATATTATGGTGACTCAAAGTATAATATAACTCACCTTAATATTAATCCCTCACTATTAATTCTTCGTTCACCGAAATTTTCCCTTTTTTACAGACAGACTACACCTCCTTTTGCTCCATATGTTTACCCAAAGCACATTTTTATAGGTGCGTTTTAGGCATCATTTCCTTTCCTCCCAAAGAACCACGTGGTATCACCACGTGGCCCCCCCTTGCTTGCATGCCATGCTTATCCGTAAGGACAAGCATTTGATTTGTTTTTGTTCTTTTTTCTTTTACTTATCTACAACAATTAGATTAACTCTAATTAATAAAATAATAACTCCTAATCATAAAATCAATTATTTAATTTTATTATTACTACCACTATTATTATTGTTGTTATTATTATCATAATTGATTATGGTATTAATTAAATATTTAGAGTGTCACATTTTATTTTAATCTTACGGAATATTTAATTAAACATTTAGGATTTTTCTCATTTATACTTAAATAATACTATTATAAAATTTAAGGGATAACTTAAATTTTCGGGTTGTTCCAATCTTCCCTCTCTTTTAAAAATTTTGTCCTCGAAATTTATCATATCCGCTGCGCACTCTGATAAATATATATATCGAGAATAAATTTTATAATTAATCTGATTTAAAATATTGCTAAATCATTACCTCAAAAAAATTACCAAAAATAATTCACTGTTTATTTGTCAAAAACTGTGTTGGGTCAAAATGAGAAACAATGGGTGATTTTAAAAACTTTTCATTGGTTTTGTTTTTGTTTTTGAAAAGAAAAAAAAAAAAAAAAAGAGAACATAATTAAACAAGCGATTGGAAATAAAATGATAGAATCATATGCAAGAGTTGAAGGAATTTGAGATAAGCTTTCATTTCTTTTATCCGTGAACTTTCCATTGATGAAGAATAGTTTCAAAATTAGTATATTTTAATTATTATTATTTTTTTTATAACTTTTGAAAGATTATAGATTTGAACCCATTTCTAAAAAGTCAAAATGAATTTATTATTTTTTTTATTTTTTAAGATTTAGTATACCTGTTTGAATTTTTTTTTTCTTCAAATTATTTAGCATATACATGAAAGATATACACAATTATATATAGAGTAACAAATAACTCATCTTAGCTACACAAATATTTAATTTAAATACAACCTATAATCTAGCTCAACGTTTCCCTCATCCTATTTGTGCATATGTCTTATGCTCCAATGCTTTTATAAAAATAATTTTAAAAACTTAGGTTTTGATACCACTTGTCACAACCCGCTCCCCGTACCCAAAGGTTAAGCATCATGATGACCAGTAACTAAAGTTATCTCCGGCCAATTCTTAAACAAATTACTAAATGCGAGCGGAAAAAAATATTTAAGTAAGGGTACCAAAATAATCATTGGAGTTTCTATTTTTATAACAAAATTTATTGACCAAAAATGCCGATATTTACATATGAAGAATAGAATTATAAATATTATAAAAGTGTTGTGTGTGTCTATTCCGCAACCCGCGTCTAAGACTCTCCAAAAACTATTTTTGAATTGAATTGATTCCTAAAAATTGGTAAACAACTATAAGCACATGGCAGAGTGAGGAATATTATACTAAGAGCATAAGGGCACAAAATTCACCATGGATAATTATTGGCTAAACAAAGCTTGATATTAAAATACAGAGTATATAATATAGAGATCATTTGACATATAATACAGAAATCATACAAACAAAATAATCATAACTACGGAACAGAACAGATGTATCGACTCAAGAGATGGCTCGTACGAACTTTAGAGGTGGCTCGTACGAACTCTAGAGGTGGCTCTCACAATAGTGTAACACTTAGCTCCGTACAGCACTTTGCTCTACACTAGAAATCACAGGGTCAGTGGATCCATGACAGACAGAGGATCACAAAGTGACTAATCAGAGGGCCCATAGTTATTTAAGTTCCCCAAGGCGTGGAACCTCCATGGTAATACTTATAAATTAATTACTCAAAACACATTTTAATAAACAGTTATATCCATGGGTTTTCCTTAATATATAAAATAAGGTTCATAAAATAAATAATATAATTAAAAATATTAATATAATTTATAAAACATAATTTACGTAAAATAACTTATGGTAACTCAAAACATACGTAAAATATATTATGATAACTCAAGGTATAATACAACTCACCTTAATATTAATCCCTCACTATTACTTCTTCGTTCACCGAAATTTTCCCTTTTTACGGACAAACTACACCTCCTTTTGCTCCATACGTTTACCCAAAGCACATTTTTATAGTTGTTTTCCAGGCACCATTTCCTTTCCCCCCAAGAAACCACGTGGTATCATCACGTGGCCCCCACTTTCTTTCATACCATGCTTATCCGTAAGATAAGCATTTGATTTGTTTTTGTTCTTATTTTTTTTAGGGGAATTGACCATTAAATCCCATATTTCAATCTTATGGATCATATGATCCTAATTGTTTTTTTAAAAACCATTTAGTCCTGTTGAGGATTTGTTTACCAATTTGCCATTAAGAGTGGAATTAGGAGATGATTTTGAGGCGCGCGTGTTTTGTGGGAGTTGGGTGTGATTGTGACTCACGTCACAATTAAAAAGGTATTAGTAGCTGTTTTAGTTGATGTGTGTAAACGGGAGATTAAACTGTGATTAGTGTTGGTGTACCACGTCGGTGTACCACGTCGCAGCACACAACAATTTCACTTGTCTCTTCCATTTCTTCATCTCACTCTTCAAACCTCCATAGTCGAGCAGACCGAGTTCTTCACCTCAATGCATCAGATGGGTTCGTCGATTATTTGCCGATTAAATCAAATCCCAAAGTCCATACCCAGATGGTTTGCGAAGAAGAAGACAAAGAGAACATCAATCAGAGCACTGTAACAGTTCAAGAGCCAGAGATTATCGATGTTTCAGAGCTCATGAGAGACCTCACAGATGATGAAGTGGACTTGGAAAACGATATCGACAACAAAGAAAACATTAGGCCAAAAACAGAGTCTGAAAACCCGGTTGCTCCGATAGAGATTTCTCTTGCATAGCTTCGAATTACAACAACAACAATGGCCGATCGAGTTCACCCCGGAGACTCTCCACCTTCCTCCGGCGAAGCATCAACGACGTCGTCTTCCGCCCATCGCACTGATCTCCCACTGAAACCCTCCCACCCCGTCCCCGAGCAGCCAGTCCCACCGCCGGCAACTTACGTCATCCAAGTCCCCAAAGACCAGATCCAAGTCCCCGAGAAGCCAGTCCTACCGTCATCCAAGTCAACAATAATGGCCGATCGAGTTCACCCCGAGACTCTCCACCTTCCTCCGGGGAAGCATCAACGACTTCGTCTTCCGCCCATCGCACTGATCTCCCACTGAAACCCTCCCACCCCGTCCCTGAGAACGAATCGCAGATTTGAAGAATTTAGGAGCAGATTACACTGTGATTAGTGTTGGTGTACCACGTCGGTGTACCACGTCGGCTGGGTAGCTAATTTGGGCCGGGTGAGAGAGAGACGAAGGAGTTGGGTAGCTAATCTGGGACGGGAATCGATGGGATTTTGATGAAGAATGGTGGAATCGATGGGAACCAGATCTGTCAAATTGAAAACCAGATCTGTCAAATTCACGTCACAACCCACGTCACAGAAAAAGGGTACTATTACCTTTTTTTGGAACGTGAATCTCACACACCCCTTCCTAACATAACATCTCATACAAATAGCGAGGGTATATACGTCCAACCCACACCAAGAACATTCAAAAAAGGACTTCTGGGTAAGTAATCCCACTTAATATGGACTTGCCAAACAAACAAAAAATCAGCAGGACCAAATGGAATATCTTTCTGCCAAAAAGGACTTTCCAATAAATTTCCCTTTTTTTTACTTATTTACAACAATTAGATTAACTCTAATTAATAAAATAATAACTCCTAATCTTAAAATTAATTATTTAATTTTATTATTACTACCACTATTATTATTATTGTTATTATTATCATAATTGATTATGGTATTAATTAAATATTTAGAGTGTCACATTTTATTTTACTCTTACGGAATATTTAATTAAACATTTAGGATTTTTCTCATTTATACTTAAATAATACTATTATAAAATTTAAATGACAACTTAAATTTTCGGGTTGTTACAGGTCAATTTGTTTGTGACAATCAGTCTGCCATTTCGTTAATCAAAAGTGGAGCGAATAGCTCTAAGGGAAAACATATTGATGTAAGTTATCACTATATTCAAGATATAGTGGAGATAAGAGAAATTAAAATCCATTATATACGCTCAGAAGAAACGGTGGTCGACCCTATGACCAAAAGATTGTCTCTGGAAAAATTCAGAGAACATGTAGCTAATATGGGATTGAAAAATGCCTAGCTAAGTGGTTTAGCTACTTATATAAGAGCATAATCGGATGACTCTGGGGACACCTAGATAACCGATATTTTGTGACTCTATCTTGCATGGAAATATGTGTTTAGTCAGGTAATAAGGTAGAGGAACTGACAAGGTACGAATATCATAGTTAATATGAAATGTAAAGTCCATAATATGTAACATGTTGACTAGATGATGTTGTCTGTTTGATCAGCAAAAAGTCGCTGATAAGGTGTGTTAAGGAAAACCTTCAGGAATGGGCCTTAAAGGAAGTACTTAACAATAACTTTAGCGCAGGTCGATACATGAGGAATGTGTGCGGCTGAAGTCATCAATGGTGATTGGGTATGGACTATGAACCTAGCACTGAAAATGGATGCCATTCATTTGACAAATAATGAATTGAAGTCATCTGGAGTGTGTTGTCAGTGGGATAACACATTCGTACGAGTGCAGTCAGATTGGTGGCAAAAACGTGTGCACGTATGGCCAAGTCACAATCAGACGTCGATCTATGAGATAATTTCATAGATGAAAGTTGGCATAAGACAAAATTTTGGTACCAAAGTAAACATGCTAAACTTAGGTTTGTCACCTCATTATGATGTGATCAAATGGGATATGTTAGATTAAGTCTGACCACGCCATATTGTGGTGTGCCTCTCCATACTGAATCAAATCTTGATATAGGTGATTAGTGAACCTTCTTGCAAGAAATAGAATAATTTGGAAGTGGTTTTTTGGTGTTTGAATTTAAACACAAAGAGACGCAATGCTTCATAGCGTTGTGTCTATTTCCAAAAGATGATGACTCTTGACAAAGATGTCAAAATGCTTATAAATAGTTGGAACAATGTGTCTCATTTGATTCACACACAAACCAGCAACTAGCATATATAAACATCATTTTGCTTCCAGATTATCAATTCAACCTTGCGTGATAAACACCCTCACGGGCTTATCGATCATCACCATTGTTAAGACAATCTTACACAATATACCTTCCTTTTTTTTTTAGAAAAATGAAGAAAAAGAGGGATTTTGTACACATTTGACAAGTATTAGGTCAAATTAACGGCACCCCTATAAAAAATAAAAATAAAAATAAAAACCCCATCAGAACCCTCATGAACATGTTTATCTTTTTCTCATTTTGTCCATTCCCTCTTCTTTTCTTTTCTTTTCTATTTATATTTTCTAAGGGGGAATGCATAATCTATTAATTATTTATTCGTTACGGCAAAAACTTGCGAAAAACTGCTCTAGAAAACAGAACATGAAATAAAATTTATGTCAAAGGCAATCACTTGTGTTATTTTCTTTTTTTCCCCATAAGCATGTCAAAAGCAAATATGAACAATATAGGCAACAAAATGATTTAAAAGACTTTAAGTCAATTTAAGCAGTCATGAACCCACGATAATAACCACGCAACAGATTCATATTTATACGACACCACAAAGAAATGATACAAAAAATAACATAAGATAGTGACATTGATATTTGTCGATTTCAGCCAACTCCAGTTCTCTTTCTGTTGGAACAATCTTCTGTGTAAAATAAATAACTTGAAACAAATCAAACAAAAAATAATAAATTACTTACAGAACTTATTACCGATACCCTTTTAGATCAAGTCTAGTGTGTGACATTTTGTCCTTAAGACAGATTCGCCCCGCTCCGGTGCTTACGGATAAATGATGTCTATCCCTCATGATACAATGATCTTTACACAGACTGTAGTAGCACTCCAAACAATCTGTACGGCGAACTAGAACCTATGTTCTATACTCTTTGAATTTTTTCTAAAAAAACTAATACATAAAACAATGCAAAAAGAGCACAAAGGAAAGCAAGAAAATGATTTTTCTGAATGAGAAAATTGCTGAAAAAGTCCTCTATTTATAGGCAAAATGGTGACCAACAGATCTATCCAAACAGATGCAGTTTTGAACCGAACAGGTATGACATTTGAATGAACAAATACAGTTCAAATTTGAACAGATCTATAGCAATTTGAATCTGTATAACCGCTAGTAGTTTCTGGCAGTTTTAAACTTGTTAAAAGACAATTTATCTGCTGGAAATTTCAAACTGGAAAAGGCACAATTATGCATAGAAAATTTGAATTCAAATTTGGTGCAAATTTTGAATTAATTTCCCGCAAGAATTTTTGACAAAATTCAAATAAATTTTGTTCCAAAAAAATTAATATTAGAATCGACCAGACCCACAATCCACACCCGCGGTCGAGCCGGACGAACAGCGGCAACGCGCGCACGTGTGGTGGTTTGTGCCAAGGTTCAATTTGTCCATAACTCCTCCCTTTTACAAACTTGGGGTGTCCCTTGGGGCCCAACCCAAGTGTTGCCACCTAGAACTTATATACACACATAAGTTCTCTTAAGTTTCAATGTGGGATAATCATTTCAAGGAAATCCACATTTTACTTCTTTAATAGTCCATTCTACAAACCCGATGTAGCTCGACTTTTTCACGTCCTCTTTCGAAAACTTGAAAATAAGCCCTACAATTCGGACTTCCGCGGTTCTGAATCTAATCTCACAAGTGCAATGTGAAATTGATAAACACCAAAGAGTCCAAATCTGACAAACCATTTGGAACATTGATTTTGAATCAAAAATGCCAAAATTGGACTGCCTTGCCAGATACAGAGTCACCACCTAAATATTTTATTTTGGAGAAATTTAGAAAACCCATGACTCGTGCCAAAGGCCACATGTCCGTCATCACCAAAGTTGCCTCAGCTTGGGAACTTACGTACGAGAGGAGAAGGTTATGAATTAAGCACCCTCGCTCACCCGATCAAAGATCGGCCTCTACTAATCATGATATGATTTTTATCAACATTATATGCTCTTATTCCGGTTTATTAGGCTAGCATTACTATGTGATGCGCACATACAAGTATAGACTAGTTTGCTTAAATTGAAACAATTCAATTTCATATTTGTTTTTCAAAAAGGGTTTGAATTTGCCACTTAACAAAGTGGATTTAAAGTTTGCGAATTTGCCACTAGACATAGTGGGCTTAAATGTACATTTATTAAATCATTCCAATTCAAACAACAAGCCTTCATCTATAGGCATTCAAGCAGTTTAACACGTAAGCATTTAGCCTCATGGCAAGCATGCTAGTCATGGCAATCACTCACACTTATGCAAGTATGCTAAAACATTAAAACTCACATAGTACTCCAAGCTAAGATAAAACAAAGGAGTTAGAAAAATATGCATGATTTCTAACTATTGCAATATGGCTAATGCAGCATATTCAATAATGCAACTAAGATAGGCTCGGCTACTTAACATGTTATTTGCAACAATTTGATAGCATGCATTTTAAACATATATTCATTGAAGTATTAAAACAAAAATGCAGTTTGAATGATGCGTCGAGCCTCGGTGCATGCAATACAAAATGAATGGATGCAAGCATAAGGTATGCTAATTGAAACGTGATGCTCCTAAACTAACCATCGAAAGCGGTTAAGTAAAAGGGAGAAAGGCCTAGGGTTGGAAGACATACGCATTATTACACCACGCTCTTACGAAGGAGAGTCCGAATGAATAAACTAGCTAAGCTTAACTACTTAACTAATTATTACAAAACTTGAATAAATAATTAACTATCTTCTAAGCTAATTAACTAAGAATGTAACTAGGCTAAGCTAATTAAGTATTACAACACAAACTAATTAGCTACAACTAATTAATATACAACAAATAAATAATTAATTGCTAATTAAACTAATTAACTAGCTAACTAGTCCCGGGAAGCGAGGGAGGCCCATGCTCGGTTTTCACCCAAAAAACATCCGTTGTCTGCCCTCGAAAGCCTTTGTTGCACCACTCTTACACTTTTTCCCTTTTCCAGATCAACTCTGTCATTCTTTACAAGCACACTGCTCAAAATTCATTAGTGATCGGCCGGCCACTGATGACACACCTTTTTTTTTTTTTGCTACAACAGAGAGTAAACAGGGCAAAGAGAGGGTGTTCTCACAGGTTATTTGTACTGTGTATCCCTCCTTATCTTCAAAACATCTCAAAGGAGTGATACACTTGGTTCTCAAACCATCAATCAAGCAATTTCATTGCATGATGGCTAAGAAACCAAGATATACAAGTTAATAAATGCACAAACAAGACCAAAAAGACCATCACCCTATTATACATGATCAAGGGCAATGAAAACCTTGGAAACTTGGCACATTTCATCACTTTGAGTATGAAATGCCCCAATTTTCCTTGTGTTCAATTAACATCCGATTGAACACATCAAAGCACAACCAATTTCTTATCTTGCACACTTTTAGTTGCCATTTTTGTTTACTCATTTTAATTACCTTTCCATTCTTAAACAATGAAGTCCATTGGTGAGTAAGTCCTCTAAAGGGAAGGAAGTGTCAAACAAGGGGTAGTTTAAGGCAAGAGAGAGGTGTCATAACGTTGGTAATGAACCCCTAAAAAAGGATTAAACCATTAAGCAATGAATCTCAATCTCAAGCTTAAACTATCCTAAGGTTGAAACAATCCTTAAAACAAATAAAAAGTGAAGAAATGAGGGAGATTGCAGAAATTATAAGTGCTGAAATGAAGTAAGAAAAACACTAAAATATGGCAATCAACTCAAACAAGAGGTGTCTAATGGCCTAAAACACTAAGCTTGTGAGGACTATTACACTAGGAGCATGCAAAACAAGACTCAAATGCAATAAATAGCCAAAAATAGAGTTAAAACAGTCTAAAATAGAGCCTAAAACATGCTGGAATTAAGCTACAAAAGCTTAAAAAATTAAGCTAACACATAGAGCTAACTAGGCTAGCAAATTAGACACAAGAAGAGGAGGCTAACTCCTCCAATTTTGGACTTCAAAATATGATTTTTATCACTGAAAATACTCTAAAATTTAGTGTTCAAAAGCCCAAAAAAAGATAGTTTGAAGGTGGGAAACAAAGGTGGAAAAGCCTTACAAGCAAGGAATAAAGAAGGGTGAGATACCCCCCTAACCTTAGATGGCCTAAAACACTAATTTCAACCCACAAAAACAGAGTTTTTTATAGCCCAAAAACAGTGGGAAGAGATAGAAAAACAAGTATACAAAGCAAGCTTAAAAGGGAAGTATTATACCTCTTGAAGTAAAGATCAACTTTAGGCATTAATTCAAGCCAAAACCACCTTCAAGAGCTCCAAGAAGGCTTCAAGGAACCTCAGCTCAAAGATGATCAACTTTGGTTAAGGAAATATAGACAAAAGTGTAGTATAACTAGGCTAATGTGCACAAATTTACAAGAGAGAGAGAGAAATGTAGAGAGAGAGATATTTTTGTTCCAAAATCTCTAACCCTCATCAAAAATGGGGAAGGAGACCCCATATATATAGAAAAACATGCATTTGGCTGAGAGAAATCCCTCTATACACCTGTAGGGAGATGAAGCTAATTATGGCAATAGCTGGAACAACTATCACCAAAATATCTGCAAAAAGGTCACTGGTGGCCGGCAGGCCACCAATGATGACCGGCAGGCCACTTAGATGGCCGACAGCCTCAATTGGTGGCCGGCAGCCACCAAGGGTTGCAGGCTTGAAAGTTTTGGTCCAAAACAGGGCACAGAATGGATAGGGTTTAAAGGCTCAAAGACAGGGCATTCCGTCGAGGACTTCGAGCACCAAAATGAGCACATACAATCATAATCATCAAGTACACAAGCGATGACGTCCAAGTTTTGAGGACAGTAAAAAATGAGGTATCTATATCCGAAAACAATGTCAGTTTCCAATTCACTCATAAATGATTTTGACGAACTGTGTTCACTGGGTGACTTGCCATGCGGCAAGGAACACATCACCTTCCCAAAAAACGTGTGGGCCCCATCCAAATTTGGGCTCAAAGTTAGCCTAAAATAAGCCTATAAAACCATATTTATCCAATAATCCCCCACAGGAATGGAATTTGACAGAGAGAAAATGCAATAACATGATCTAATTACAGAGAGTACAGAAATTGAGAATATTCTGCAAAGGATAGGTAGCTTTTGGCTTTGAACCTTTCCTTGTGAGACAGTGTCGGATTTATTAGCTAATCAATGAACATGATGTCTTGAACTATTCAACCATTTTTGTAAACTAAGACAATAGAACTCACACAATATATCACCGAACATAGTTTAGTTCTCACTATTGTGTTCATTTTGGCCCTAAACAACCTGGTCTTTCATGAGTGCTCTAGAGAATTGTAGCCTTTCACAAATCTCATAAAACCGGCCCAATTCACACTCATATAGGTGATTCTTATGAAGAGTATCCTGCCATACTCCACTCGGTATACCTAGATATAAGAATCATTAAAAGTATTACTTAACCTAAAATGCTGCAAACATCACTATTTCATCATAGAAATGGGTAGGAGTTTAACTCCCCAGTGATCCTTATGAGTCATACACAACTTGGTTGTCCCTTTGAACCTAGATCTTGGGATCTCCAGTTAACTAGGTTGAGTTATCGTTTTGGTAACTCTTATTTAATAGGTTTAAATCTCATTTCCCTCGATGAATTCTCAACTAGCTCTCTTGCTAACCCTTTGGTTAGTGGATCTGCTATGTTGTCTTTAGACTTCACATATTCAATGGAAATAATTCCATTAGAGAGTAGTTGTCTTACGGTGTTATGTCGACGACGAATGTGTCGCGACTTACCGTTATACATATGACTTTGTGCTCTACCTATTGCTGATTGACTATCACAATGTATGCACATAGTAGGTACCGGTTTTGGCTACATTGGAATATCTTCAAGGAAGTGGCGAAACCATTCTGCTTCTTCCCCAGCTTTATCTAAAGCTATGAATTCTGGTTCTATAGTAGACCTAGCGATGCTTGTCTGTTCGGGAGATTTCCAAGATACAATCGCCCCACCAAGAGTAAAGACATACCCACTAGTGGATTTTGAGTCTTTAGTATCCGATATCTAGTTTACATCACAGTATCCTTCAAATACTACTAGATATCTAATATAATTAAGCCCAATGTTACCAGTAAATCAGAGATATCTTAGAACCCTTATAATTGCTTTCTAATGTTCTACTCCTAGATTACTCTTATATCTACTTAATTTACTTATTGCATAAGCTATATCTGGGCGAGTGCAATTCATTAAGTACATTAAGATTTCAATAATTTGGGCATACTCTAATTGAGAAATACTTTCCTGTACATTCTTAGAAAGAAACAAATTAACATCCACAGGTGTTCTAGTAAGATGGTCATCATCTTTGCTAAATTTGTCAAATATTTTTTCAATGTAATGTGATTGTGACAAAGCATAACCTTCTGATGTTTTGATAATTTTTATACCAAGTATTACATTAGCAATTCCCATGTCTTTCATGTCAAAATATTTATTCAACATTTTCTTGGTAGTTTTAATCAAATCATTATTACTACCTATGATGAATATATCATCTACATAAAGACATACTATAACATAACCCTTGCTTGTGTTTTTAATATAAACACATTTGTCACATTCATTAATTTTGAATCTATTTGACATCATTGCTTTGTCAAAATTTTCAAACCATTGCTTTGGCGCTTGTTTTAAACCATATAATGATTTAACCAATTTACATACTTTATTTTCTTTTCCTGGAACAGAAAATCCTTCTAGTTGTTCCATGTAAATTTCTTCATCTAACTTACCATTTAAGAAAGCAGTTTTCACATCCATTTGATGAATTTCTAGATTGTACAACGATGCAATAGCAATTAGCATTCTAATGGATGTTATTCTAGTAACCGGTAAGTATGTGTCAAAGTAATCAAGACCTTCTTTTTGTCTAAAACCTTTGGCTACAAGTCTTGCTTTGTATTTGTCAATTAATCTATCCGCTTTCATTTTTTTTCTTGAAAATCCACTTGTACCTAAGAGGTTTACAACTTGGTGGCAAATCCACAAATTTCCAAGTGTGATTTTGCAGGAGGGATTCAAATTTACTATTTACAGCTTCTTTCCATAAAGGAGCCTCAGGACTAGACATAATTTCTTTAAAAGTTAAGGGCTCATTTTCTAACAAAAATGTTAGAAAATCTGAACCAAAAGATTTTGAAATTCTAGCACGTTTACTATGCCTAGGTTCATCTTCCTTATTTTGATCTATCTCTTGTTCTTGATCTTATTCTTGATCATGACTAGTGATAGCATCATAAGATCTTTTATTAGTACTACTCTCTTGTCCAGTCTTGTTTGGAAATATATATTCAAAGAACGATGCATTCCGAGATTCAATAATAGTATTTATATCCATTTCGGAATGTTCTAACTTATTAATCAAAAACCGATATGCACTACTATTCATGGCATAACCAATGAAAATGCAATCAATAGTTTTAGGACCTATCTTAGTCTTTTTAGGACTAGGAATAGCCATTTTAGCCAAATACCCCCACATTTTTAAGTATTTGTAGGATGGTACTTGTAGGATGGTACTCTCACATGCCACATTTCATAAAGTGTTTGATTCACTTTCTTTCGGGGTACTTTATTAAGTATATAATTAGCAGAAAGTATTACTTCCCCCCACAAGTTTTGAGGTAAACCAGAATTTAATAACATGGCATTCATCATTTCTTTTAAAGTCCTATTTTTCCTTTCAGCAATTCCATTTTGCTGAGGTAAGTAAGGAGCGGTGGTTTGATAAACTATTCCATGTTCTTTACAAATCTCACCACAAGGTGATTCATATTCACCTCCTCTATCGCTTCTAAGTTTTTTAATTTTCTTACCAAGTTGATTTTCAACTTCATTCTTAAATTGAATGAAAGTTTTCAAAGTTTCATCCTTGGTTCGAATTAAATAAACATAACTATATCTAGTATAGTCATTTATGAAAGTGATAAAATATTTTTTCCCACCTCTAGTTTGAATTGATTTAAAATCACAAATGTCACTATGAATTAATTCAAGTGGCTCCGTAGTTTATTCAATTGAATGAAAAGGAGTTTTAGTTAATTTTGCCTCAACGCAAATTTCACATTTATGATTTAAATTAATGTCAAATTTAGGTAAACATTCCTGTAGACACCGTATTTTTGACCGACCTTAAGACTTAGACGTCACCGATTGAGCGCTCGGTGATAGTGCATATTGTGCTCGTTCAGAGGTTTCAGAATCTCGGCTGCGAGCCTTGCCTCCGGACTCTTTCGTGCCTTGCGTCGGTTTGCGAACCAGGCCCTGTTTTCTCTGTTTTCTCTTCCCGAAGGGAGGGAGAGGTCTCATAGATCATCTCTTAGTGGCCGTAGGCTACGTTTTGTGGTCGTAGGCCATTTTTCCAGTTTGGAGCCTAGTTCCCGGTTTTCGGAGCCGTCGGCTGTGTGCTTCGGTTCGGGACCGCTTAACCACCTCCGTTTGCTCCGGTTTTTAGCATGCACCTTGTTTCCTCCCTTTTGAGGGACACTGTGGCTCGAGAGACCAACTTCGTGGTCAAACGCCACCTCCGGTGCTTAATAGTCAGTTTTCGGGGCCCCGGGCTGCGCATTTCGGCCCCCGAACCCTCGTTTTGCATCGGTTTGGGTTCATTTTTGGCGGGGACCTTATTTTCATTATTAGAAAGGTTGTAGGAAGGTGGGAGGCCAGCAATTGTTCTGAAAACCAGTTTTATTTCTTCATCGCTCTTCATCGCCCGTTTTCTTCACTAGAAAGCTGGTTTTTCCCACTCCCGGGCCACTTTTTCTGACTTTCCACCACATCATTGTGTTGTACACACTGGGAGGCCACCAATATGGGTAGGCCGGCCAGCAATTGTCCTTGACCCTTTTGAACCCCTCTAAAAAGCTGGTTTTTCTCTCTCCTGGTTCACTTTTTCTGGGTTTTGACCATACAGTTGTGTTGCACTCATCTGGGAGGCCACCTTTTTGGGGTGGCCGGCCAGCAATTCTGCTTGACCTCTTTGACCCCTGGCCGGCCGGCCACCTGAACCTTTTGCACCTGGCCGGCCAAGCTTGTCTCTCCTGGTGCATTCCAGCTATGCCAGCTGTTTTGCACCAGATCCTCTGCCCGAGGGTCTGTCTTTTTGGGGGGAAATTTGAATTGGTTTTTCCCCCCTTTTCTTTCACTCCTCTCCCTCTATATAACCAGCACCCCACCTCCATTTACAAGGGTGAGAAACCAGCTGGAGCATTATACATACATCTCCATATATCTCTCTTTTTTGTGCTAAAAGTCCACATTTTCTTGCACATTTACCCTACACCTCATAGCCTACCACTTCCACCACTCATCCCAGCACCTTGGGGGCCATTTGCAGAGCTTGGAAGCTCAGAATTTTGGACCAAAAGCTGCTGGAAAGCTGATCTTCAAGGGTGAGTCCCTATTTTCCCTTTTCTTGCTTTATTTTGCATGATATCCTAGCTCCTTCTTCTTACATTTTTGGGCTTCGACCTAAACTGAAATAGTCCTATTTTGAGCTCATCTTCATGTTTGATCAAGGACTTTTCTCTGTTTGAGGTTTTCTACTCACCCTTTGTGCTCTATCCCTCTTTTAGGGCTTATCTTGCATAATATATTAGCCTTGCTTGCGAGCATTTCTAGGCTTTGAGACAAACTGTAAAGTGCCTTATTTTGATCCCCTCTTGAACTTTGTTGAAGGGATCTTTACTGTTTGAGGCCATCTACTTCCCATTACCCTTCATCTCTCTTTTAGGGCCATTTTTGCATCATATTGTAGCCTTACTTGTGAGCATATTCGAGATTTTCCATAAACTGTAAAGTATCTTGTTTTGAGCCCCTCTTCAACTTTGTTGAAGGGAACTTGGCTGTTTGAGGCCTTTTACTGCCCTGTTTGTCCAATCTCTCTTTTAGGACTGTTTTTGCATGATACATTAGCCTTATTTGTAAGCCTTTTTGGATCTCGACCTAAACTGAAAAAAGTCTTGTTTTGATATCATCTTTATGTTTTATTAAGGTCTATTTTCTATTTGGGGTCATATTCCCCCTATGCATGCTTCACCTCTTCATGATTAGGGCTATGCATTAGGACACTTGCATTGGCCATGGTTTGTCCTCTTAGCCACTGAAATCTAGTGGATTTTTAGTGGCTTGGGTGTATTCTTGAAGGCCAAAATCAGAGGGGGGTAACCCCCTCTCTCCTTGTCTTGTTTGGTGGCCTTTTTGGCCTTCCAAAGGACCCCCTATTTGCAAGCTTCCAAGCTTTGTTTCTATCATTTTTTTAGTGGGTTTTAGGACCCCCATAACTCATTTCCAGAGTTGATTTGGCTATGCTAAGTGTCCTTGATGCATGTGCTTAATAACCCCTTGTATGCCCTTCCAAAGGAGCCCCTCATTTTTATATGCATTGGCTGCATTTCCATGTTTATTTAGGCATATTTTCATATGTTTTGTTCACTGATTTTTTCTGGTTTGGTGAGATTTCATATGCTTCATGCACATGCCATGTAAACCATGTTTGCTAGTCAAAGTTGCATGCTATTTTAGTCCATCATGCTAGCATCTTTTGGTCATACTTTGAACTAGAAATGTTCATGTTTTGGGACTGCCTTGGCTCTGTCTTTGTGCTTCATAGTCAAATAATGCATGCTTTGTATAGCTATAAGTCAATATATGTGCCTAGTTTTGAGTTTCGGGGCTCATCTCATGCATCGGGTGCCATGTTTCCATGTTTCGGGATCATTTTGTATCACATTTCAGTGCTGAAACTTGCATGTTTGTATGCCATATTTCATGCCTTGCCATGCCTTGTTAGAGTGGCATTTGTGCCTTAGGATCGGTCCTCGGTTTGCGTGCATGTGTGCACGCATCTCGAGTGTCTTATTTTCATCTTATGGCCGCTGATGTGAGTGTGGCTGAGGTCCATTCATATTGGCGTAAGCCCATATTGCATTGTGTATGCCATCTTTAATCATAGCATTGCGTATGCTAGGTTGTATGTTAGTGCATTGTGTATGCCATTTCAATTCATAGCATTGTGTATGCTAGGTTGCATGTTAGAATTGCACTCATGCATGTCATGCATATTGCATTGTGTTTGGGATAGGAGTTAGTCCAAACACGGGAAACGAGGAGCATTTCGTACTCCAAGTGACGGAACGTGTCTCAATTCTTGGTCGCCGACACTCCGGATTATCCATGATGGAGTCTAGGCCTTGTTGTGTTTATATGTGCATTCATTTCACATCGAGTCGTGCAATTTGACTTCTCAGCCATCATGCATCGAGATGCGTGATTGGTGGCACGAGGATCGAGGCGTGCATACATATGTGAAAATACTTTGCCATGCCCCTTTCTTGCTCTCTGTTGCAGCAAATCAAGAATCAACAGCCTTTTAGAGCTTTGCACAACATTCCGGGATTAATTGTAAACAGAGGCTAATTGGGACATCGCAATGGATTTCCGCGCAAGGCAACCCGAACATGCATCATTCATCATTCGGAGCAGAGTTGAGGCAGTCCCTAGCTTGCATGCTAATTTACTGCTTTCCTAGATTAATTTGTTAATTAATTAGGATTTTGTATTTATTCGGACTGTAGTTATTTATTCGGGACTGTATATTATTTATTCGGACCCTCCGAACGAGGGCAAAATTGTAATAAGTGTGCGTGTGTGTGATGTATGTCTTCCAACCCCACGTCTTTCTCCTTTTTATTTACCAGCTTATGATGGTTAGATTAGGGCATGTTTCAATTAGTATACAGTATGATAGCATGTTTGTATTCATTCATCTGTTTTGCATGCACCGGGCTCGGCGCATCATACTCACTGCATTGTATTTCAATTCCGAGTTGAATACATGTTAGCTGTAGCATTCCATATGCCATGTTTAGAATAGCCGAGCCTATCTTAGTTACATTCCTGCATGTGTTGCATTAGGCATTTCTGTATAGTTAGGATCATGCATGGATTTCTAACATAGTTTCTGTTTTGGCTTGGAGTACTCGGTAAGTTTTTACGCTTTAGCATCCTTGCATGAGTGTGAGTGACTGCCATGATAGCATGCTTACCATGAGGCTATTTGCTTATGTGATATAACTGCCTGAATGTCTGTGGGTGAAGGTTGGGTTATTTGGATTGGAACAATGCATTGACTGTGAGTTTTAAGCCCACTAGATAGTGGCGAAACCATCTTTTCTAAGCCCACCTGAGGGTGGCAAAATCTGCATTTTAAGCCTATTTGCGAGTAGCAAACCATCTTTCAAAAACAAACATGAAATGTTTTGTTCCAATTCAGGCGACCCGGTTTATACTTGTATGCTGTGCGCATCACATAGTAAATCTAGGCTAATAACCGGAATAAGAATGCATAAGGTTTTCAAAACTCGATATCATGGTTAGTAGAGGCCGATCTTTGATCGGGCGAGCGGGGGTGCTCACGAAGTGACCTTCCCCAATCGTACCCAAGTTCCCGAGCCGAGGCAACTTTGGTGATGACGGACACGTGGCCTTAGGCAAACGAGTCAGGGTTTCCTAAATTTCCCAAAAATAAAATATTTAGGTGGCGACTCTGTATCTAGCAAAACAGTCCATGTTTGGCACTTCTTTCAAAAAAATCTGTTTTCTCAAAACGATTTGCCGGATTTGGACTCTTTGGTTCAGATTAAGAACCGTGACATTTGAGTCCTGAACTGTAGTGAGCCCAAATGAACAGAACGGGAGTCATCTTCCCGGGGCGTTCGGGGACGTCTACAATTCCATATTAATTAATCTACGCAAAGATCTATAATTAACATGTTCAAGTCTACCATGTCATAAATTTGAAGACTTAAGCAAGTAAGAAGAAGATGTATTTTTATTAATAACAGAGGGTATAACAGTCATTACATTTATTTTGAAAAGGCCATAAGATATGTAACATTTCCTTACATGCATCCCGTTTTTGGTAAGTACAAATTTGTCATTTTCAAAAACTAGCCTAAACCTATTTTTACTCAACAGAGATCTGGAGACTAGATTCTTGCGAATGTCCGGTACATGCATCACATTGTTGAGAGTGAGTTCTTTTCCAGATGTCATCTTCATAATAATCTTTCCTTGTCCTTTAACTTTAGAAGTCGAGGAATTGCCCATAAAAAGTTGTTCACCGTTATCCACTATAGAATAAGATGTGAACATCTTTTTGTCGGCACAAATATGGCAAGTAGCACCAGTGTCCACCCACTATTCTTTAGGGTTTTCGACAAAGTTTGCCTCGGAAACAACTGTAGAAAGATTTATGTCATCAATACCATTGGAAATTTTGTCCACTTTAGTCATATTCGCTTGAACAGGCTTCTTACTTGATCTTCCTTTGCCTTTGCCTTTGCCTTTGCCTTTGCTACGACAATCTTTGGCCCGATGTCCCTCTTTGTCACAGGTGTAACACTTGCTATTGAACTTGTACTTTTTAGTTTTCCCTCATTTAGAGCCTTATGCAGAACTTTCTCTAGAATATTTTCGTTTCTTTACTTTTGGAGCATGTTCCACTACATTTGCCTTAGACTCCATTAGATGCTTACCAGTCCGCTTTTCAGAATTGCGGTTGCCCTCCTCAATCCTCAAACGCACAATCAATTCTTCTAAATACATTTCTTTGCGCTTGTGTTTGAGGTAGTTCTCGAATTCTTTCCAACCTTGTGGTAATTTTTCAATTAAGGCAGCAACTTGGAAGGATTCACTGAGAGACATGCCTTCTGCATAAATGTCATACAGAATGAGTTTGAGATCTTGAACTTGGCTAATCACAGTCTTAGAATCAACCATCACAAAATCCAAGAATTTTTCAACCACAAATTTCTTTGAGCCAGCATCTTCTATTTTGTACTTTTTCTCCAAAGACTCCCAAAGTTCCTTTGCCAGTGTGATAGGACTATAGACATTGTATAATATGTTGTCAAGTTCGTTCAAGATGTAGTTCCGGCAAAGGAAATCAGCATGTTTCCAGGCATTGACCGTAGCAACCACTTGCCGGGCGGTTTCATCCTCTTTCAGAGTATGAGCATTCTTACAGAGGAAACGTGCCAGGTTGAAAGTAGTAAGATAGAATAGCATTTTCTGCTGCCATCTTTTAAAATCAGTTCCTAAGAACTTCTCTGACTTTTCACCGTGATTAACTGGTATAGTCATAATAGGAGAAGGAGTTGGAGCATTGGCAGTCACCATACTAGTACTGGTTTGAGCATTAGTTTGACTAGTTTCAATAGCCATTAATTCTAAATTATAAAATAATATTAGAATTAGAATTAGAATTTTGTACCACATAGAAAATTTAAACCAAAACCACATAATTAAATTTTGTAAAAATAAAAGAAATAACAATTGTAACTTTTATTTCCAATTAATTTGAAAATAAAATAAAATTTTATTTAAATTAATTAATTCCACACAGAAAAATATTTCTGTAACACTTCAAAAATTAAAATATTGAAAACAGAATTTTAGTTAATGAACACTCATAAATTATTTCTGAAAAACAAAATTAATTTCTGACCAACTTTACAAATAAATATTCTAAGTTGTTAATGACTACCAGTATATTACTACTAGTTGTCAAAGAAATAAACAGTATATTACTACTATTTTTCAAACTTACTACTATTTATTTTTCCAACCAGAATATTATTTTGTAAAACCACATAAAATAATTTCTATAAGAAGAAGAAGAAGAGAAGAAAAGAAACAAACGAAAAATTCTCTATAAACAGAATAATTCGAATCTGTCTTAAGATTGTTGGAACAATCTTTTGTGTAAAATAAATAACTTGAAACAAATCAAACAAAAAATGATAAATTACTTACAGAATTTATTACCAATACAACTTTCAGATCAAGTCGAGTGTGTGACACTCTGTCCTTAAGACAGATTCGACCCACTCCGGTGCTTACGGATAAATGGCATCTATCTCCCAAGATACAATGAACTTTACACAGACTGTAATAGCACTCCAAACAATCTATACGGCGAACTAGAACCTGTGTTCTATACTCTCTGAATTTTTCCTAAAAAAACTAGTATGTAGCACAATGCAAAGAGAGCACAAAGGAAAACAAGAAAAGGATTTTTCCGAATGAGAAAGCTATTGGAAAAGTCCTTTATTTATAGGCAAAATGGTGACCAACAAATCTGTCTGAACAGATGCAGTTTTGAACCGAACAAGTATGACATTTGAATGAACAGATATAGTTCAAATTTGAACAGATCTGTAGCAGTTTGAATCCGTATAACTACTGGCAGTTTTAAACCTGTTAAAGATAGTTTATTTGTTGGGAATTTCGGACTGAAAGAGGCACAATTATGCATAGAAAATTTGAGTTAATTTCCCGCAAGAATTTTTGAAAAAATTCAAATAAATTAATGTTAGAATTGATCCAACCCACAACTCACAACCCACACCCGCGCCCGGCACGACTCGGCTCGGTCGAACGGCGACGGGGTGCGTGCAGTGTTTTGAACCAATGTTCAATTTGTCCATAACTCCTCCCTTCTACAAACTTGGGGTGCCCCTTTGGGCCTAACCCAAGTGTTGCCACCTAGAACTTATATAGAAACATAAGTTATTTTAAGTTTCCAATGTGGGATAACCATTTCAAGGAAACTCACATTTTACTTCTTTAATAGTCCATTCCACGAACCCGAAAACGACGTCAACTTCTCATTCACTTATAAATGGTTTTGACGAACTATCTTCACCGGGTGACTTGCCATACAGTAAGGAACACGTCACCTCTTTGGACCCACTCCAAAAGACGTGTGGGTCCCATCCAAATTTGGGCTCAGAGTTAGCCTAAAATAAGCTTATAAAATCATATTTTTCCAACACTCTCAAATTGAATACTCACTAGTTGCAATAGGCTTCTTGGGATTAGTCCGTGTTTGAGATTGGTTCCCGACTTAGTCAAGGTGCGCATAAGGTCGCTGGACACCCGATTATCAAAAAAGAAAAAAAAATTAGTTTAGTGTGGGTGTAATCTATACTATTATATATGTCAAGGTGAGTCCGGATCCTCTCTAGCTTTCCTCTCCTGCCTCTCCACGGGGCAACCATCAAGATTGGGCCACAACATCTCATTCAGAATGTATGGCTGAGATTAGTTTAAAAAAAACAAAAAAAAAAAAAACTCACTAACAACACGTTCCACCATCTCTCTCTCTCTCTCTCTCTCTCTCTCTCTCTCTCTTATTTCTAATAAAAAATTAAAAAAACTATTTTAATGTTTTTCATTTTATTTTCATAAGATGTACTTCATTCATCCCAAAATTTAGTCCCTTATTCTATTTTTTATTATTTCAAAATATTAGTCCATTTTCAAAAATTAAGGACAAAATAATATAATTTTTTTGTTTTGCCCTTCTTTTAAATTCATTAATAATATAAAAAGTACAATTATGACAATTGATATTCTCTAAAAAATATACTATCAAAGGATAATTTTTAAAATTCTCAAAAACAATCTTCATTCTAAAAAAAATCATATAAAAATAATGACTTTTAATTTAATTTTATTAACCAAACGAGTTTATAATTTTTTTTAAAGGAAATTAAAAAACACACAGATTCAATCTATTCATAGGTGTAAATCAAATATATTTTTATTTTCTTTAAAACACAAATTTAATCTATGTACAGGTGCAAATCAAATACACTTTTTGTTTATTTTAAATTTTTATTAAATATATTTAATATTAGTCTTATTTCAAAGGTATATTTTCAATGATACTAATTTTATAAAATTAAAATTTTATATTAAAAATTATATATATATATATACTCTCTTCATCCCAAAGTAATAGTTCATTTTGAAGAATTTAACTTTTTTTGATAGTATAATTATTGCACTTTAAAAAAATTAATTTTTCGAAATTATCCTTTGATAGTATATTTTTTAGAGAATATTAATTGTCATAATTGTACTTTTTATATTATTAATGAATTTAAAACAAAGGCAAAATATAAAATTTATATTATTTTTATTCTTAATTTTTGAAAATAGACTAATATTTTTTAAAACTAATTTCAACCGCACATTTTGAATGAGATGCCGTGGGCCAATCTAGATCGTTGTCCGATGGGAAGGTAGAAGAGGATCCAGACTCCTATATATGTCAAGGCTACGTTCGTTCTTACGTCTCATATTAAAATACTCCATAGTAAATGCTTATTAAAAAAAATTACTGGAGTATATTAAGAGTTGGTTTGGCAAGTTTTAAAAAAGTTAAAATGTTACTATCATATTTAAGTCACATCATCTTATTTAAGTCATATCATTTTTTTGATACATCACTTTAAACTCAACCTAAATTTAATCTATATTTTATAAAAAGTCAAAAAATATACTTATTTAGATCATTTCAAACACCTCCTATCTTTTTTTAAAAAATTTTACATATATATATATATATATATATGCGCACCCTAGTCACAATCGCAAACAGACAACAGTGCAATGATTTATACACGAAGACGACAAGGGAGGTGAGACCCAGAGACGAGTTAACTGGAAGACAATATGAACATCAAGCATCTGATTAACAATTTCGCTACAGTCTGTCGCAGATTCAAATCGTACATAGTTTCAAAGCACCAAATGGAAAAATTAAAAAATTAAAATACAAATGAATGTAATCAACGATCATGAATTTTGACGGTGCAATGTACGTGATTGAAACGAAAGAAGGGAAAGATGGTGATGATGATGATGCCGATGTCTTACCTGTCAACAACTGTTTCGAATGGTGATTTTTTTGGCTTTTTCCGCATTGCAGCCATCGGCAGACCTAGGGTTTCGGAGTATCCTATTTTGGAAAATAAAAAAAAAATTAAAAAAGAAAGTCTTTTTTTTTTTGAAATGTGTAAAAAAAAAATAAAAATAATATCATCTAAATAAATTAATAAATTGATTTTTTTTAGTTGTCAAAATAGGTTATGTCTTAGTCGAGATTGAGGTTGCGTTTGGTTTATTTTTAGAATTGTGATTCTAATTAAAAAAAAATT
Source organism: Camellia japonica (assembly GCA_030407325.1). NCBI lineage: Eukaryota > Viridiplantae > Streptophyta > Magnoliopsida > Ericales > Theaceae > Camellia > Camellia japonica. The sequence continues at coordinate 38,246,375 of JAPPVO010000002.1, read as the reverse complement.
AAAATTCTTTTCAAAATTTATAACCAAACATACAATTCAAAACTCAATTCAAAACTTTTTTTAAAATTTATAACCAAACTCTTTTTAAAACTCTACTTTAAAAAAAAAAAAATCAAGAAAATATTTTTTATTTTGCTTTTTAAAATTATTTTTAGGATCATGATTCGAGTGTGGAGTTGTGTTTTGAGTTATGAGTTTTGAGTTAAGTTTTAAAAGAAAAAAAAAATTGTTTGGTTATGAATTTTGACAAAGGTTTTGGGTTGTATTTTTTTAATATACACTGTATTTCATAGAATTGTGCGCTATATTTTTTCAAATATTTGAGTTGTATTTTTTTTAAATATTTAAAAATTAAAAATATATATATTTTTATTTTAAATATATAATTTTCATTTTAAATATTTTTCATTTTTATTTTAAAAATATTTTTAAATTTTTTAAACTTTTTTTTCAGTAGTTAATTTTTTAAATTTTTTTTTAAAAAAATTGGATCACCATAAATTCAAAAAATTCAAAAATTGTCTGGCTTACTAAACATATTTTCAAAATATATTTTGAAATTAATTTGGAATCATAATTTGAAAACTCAAACCAAACATAACATTCAAAAATCTTATTTGAGTTAGATTTTTTAGATTTTTTTTTTTTTTTATGATTATTGATTGTATATAACATTTTATCTTATTAATTTTTTAATTTATTTTACCTTTTTTAATTATTTTAGTCTAATAGTTCCATGCGACTATATCTGTAAAAATAAATTTACAAATCAATGATAAAATTCATAATTTTTAATAACTAAATTGTTATATTTTATTTGGGAAATTTTTTTAAGGTCCCTGGTATTAAAATTTTATAGCATAAAGGACACCAAATATTTTCATAATGTCTAAGGTCCCTCAATTTGATCCAGAGAAATTTCATCTAGAGAATTTCTCTGAACCTCTAAGAGAATTTCTCTGGGAGGTTTCTCTATTTCTCTAGACCTCCCAGAGAATTTCTCAGAAAAAATTTACACAATGGCCAAAATCCCAGAGAATTTCTCTGGATAGAAATTTTCTCTAGAGAAAATGAATGAAGAATTTATCTGAATTACTTTAAGCCACATAAATTCTCCAAAGAAATTCTCTCAAAATCAATGAAATTCCTAAAGAAACATTTCTAGAGAAATTCTCTCTAACCTAGAGAAATTTCATTTTCTGTGATTTGCAATGGCGAGTCTTTACTTATCTCTCAAACTATTTCAGAAAAAATGAAATGCCATGACAATTCAAGATCTTGACAGTATGTTTTTATTAGTAAAGGTCTCTTTCCCCTTGTTTGTTTCCAGAGTACTTATTACAAGACAAACAAAAGTGTGCACCATGAATTGGAGCACAGGCATGCACAATGCACACAGTTTTCTTTTTAGTCAGAGAAATTCAAGTACAGAGAAATTTACTTCCAGAGAAATTCTCTCTAACCCAGAGAAATTTCATTTTCTGTGATTTTCAATGGCAGGTCTCTCTACTTATCTCTCACACCCACTTAGCAATCAACCATATATATATATATATATAGAAAGAGAGAGAGAGAAAGAGAGCAAACCAGGGGGATGAGAGCTATTTGTGGATGATTTGGGAGTCTTTGTTGATCACCATTTTTCTTTTTCATCACCATGAAACTTTGCTGCCATCATCTTTCAACTTTCAACAAAACTGAGCTATACTTGTGACCACCACAATTCTGATCTATTGGGCTTAAAAAGGACTCATCATCAACAACTTTGATACTCTTCATCATAACTATTTGTATTGTTTCTAGGTTGAGATTATGAAGTTTCGTTCTTTTCAAATGATCGTGAGGAAAAGAAGAGACTATGAGCCTCTGCACCAAGGCCATGAAGAGCTTAGATCGTTTGTTGAGGGGGCCATGTTTGTCCTCCAAATGGTTCTCTAGCTCCAGCTTCATCGATACCATTTTCATGCTCTAAGATTCCGATTCCGGCGGAGATTTCCCAGAATTCATTAACTGAATCATTAATATCTCTTGATCAGCTGCGAATTTGACCCCAAAGACCTCCAAAAACATAAATTCGAAGGAAAAGCGAGTCGATTAGAAGAATCTAAGAGAAAGAAACCCTAGAAATCGAAGCCCAACAAGCCTGTATGGAATTGACAGAGAGAGAGAGAGGGCTCACTGAACTATATAAATTGATCTCACGCTCTTCGGGAAGCAGCTCACTGAGGGACCTTAGACATCACACCATAATATTGTGGATCTCTTACATTACTAAAAGTGGAATAGAGACCTTAGACTAATTTTTCCTTTTATTTATGATTATATATATTTTTTTTCTTATCACTGTCTTGTCATTTCCACAATAATTATTGACCTGTTTGACTTAAGGTTGTTTTGGAAAGTAAATTAAAAATTAATTTTTTAATCTTTTTTTAAAAAAAATATAAAAAAAATTGGTGAAGTTATACGACTCAAAATAAGTTAAAAATTAAAAAGTGACTTTTTACCCACATGCCAAAACAAATCTTAGTGATAAAGGCTTTGCGCATGAAGGTGTGCTCTCTCCAATATTTCAGCCTTTTAAGTACAAATAATTTATAGGGACTTCGTCCGATTTTAAATGAATCTCGGGGCCCTTCATTTATAAACGGTTGGATTGAAAGTCTCTTGAGCCTCTTATTAGTGGACGGTGGGATTGGCTAGTCCATACAGGACCTTATCCCAACTTTAAATGACCTCCCAAGTCCCTTATTAGTAAACGGTGGAATTGATCTCCTGAATTTTTAGTCCTCAAGATTAGTCGGTCCATTGGGGCAGATATCAAATTATAAAAAATAAAAAAATAATAATAATTTTGAATGTGTTTTGAAATTACATGTTACTACGGATTTGGGATTTAAATAATAATAATAATATATCTAATTTTGTTGCCTTTAGTTTTTTTTTTTTTTTTTTAAAATTTGTCAAAACTTTTAAATTTTTAGGTCCACTAGGATTTAAAAATTAAAAAGAAAATTAAAATCTAAGAAATTTATCATTAAAGAAAAAAAAAACGTCTTTAGTGAGTTTTTTCTTTTCTTTTCTTTTCTTTTTTAACTTTTCGTCAAGTAGAACTTAAAATTATAAATAAAAAATTTGTTTTTTTTTAATTTATTAAAGACAAAAAACTTGAAAAATAAATAAATAAAAAAGGCAATCGAAATAGTCAGTTTCATTTTGCCTCATCTAAATAAATAAGATAAATTATAAATACATCTTTTAAGATTTTCTTAAAATACATATTGCTCATATGGTTTGAAAAACTATAAATATCTCATTGTCAAAAAAATTTATTTAAGAAAATTAACCAAAAAAATAAAATTTCTAACTGCTCTTCTATTCGATAATAAAATTACCTAAATTATTAATTGAAATAAATTTATAACATTATTAAAAACTGTTAACTGACTTGATGATTTATTAATAAAAAAGGTTATTTGTTATGAAAATAAAAAACTTCAAGGGGTTGAATGTAATTTTCAGATTCACATGAGGCAAATCGTATTTCAAACAAATCTCAGTAGGTATAATTGTAATTTACCTAAAAAAATATTATATCATGCCTTTTACAAAAATAAATAAGTTTAAAATGCAGTTTATATCTAGCCTATACTTAAAACTATTGAAAAAAATAATCGTTCTCATGAAGCTCTTCCACGTAACCTTACCTTTGAGAAGGTTCGAAATCTCAACTTCTCAAACATAAACGTAAAGTTAAACCTTACCAAATAGCAAATGTTGTTTGTTTAGATTTTTGGCAATGTGATTTTTTTATTTAAAATATTCAAGTGAAATACATTTTACATTTTAAATATTTATCACAATTTTACTTTAATCTCTCATCTTTTAGTTCAAATTTTAAACAATAAGTGAGAGAGAATTATATTGAAACACAAGTTGAATTTTAAAATTTTAGTTGTAACAATTAAAAAGTGAGGGATTAAATTAAATATGAGATGAAAATTAAACATGAAAAGTGTAATTTGTCCAAAATGTTATTTTATTCATATACCTAATAAGATAGGTATAAATCATTTATAATAAAAAATGATATACAAGTCTACTTTTTAAATCTATTTGCTGATGTGTAAGTGACATGATTAATTGATGATTGAGAAAATATGAGAAAGAGTGTTACCTTAGATATCCTAATTGATTGCTACATCATTGGACTTAAAAATTGATTCTAATTTTTAAACTTGTATAGCAATGCCTTTTTCTAATTAACCAAAACAATGTGATAAATCTCATTTAAAATGTGACCAATGCTATGTAACGTATTGTTTTAATCAATTGAAATAGGGTAAATTACAAATACATCTTCTAAGATTGATAAAAATACAAATTGTCCCATATGGTTTTGAAAATTACATTTCACCTCCTGATGTTTATAATTTCATAACAAATTGCTCATTTTATTAAGGGTTGTTTGGGATGATCTAAATAAGTGAACTTTTTGACTTTTTATGAAATATGGGTTAGATTTGGATTGGGTTTGAAGTGATGTGTTAGAAAGGTGATGTGAGTTAAATAAGATGATGTGACTTAAATAGGATAGTAATTTTTTGACTTTTTAACTTTTTTAAAACTTGCCAAACCAGCCCTAAATTATCAAGTCAATTAACAGTTTTTAATAATATTAGAAATATGTTTTAATTAATAATTTAAGTAATTTTATTATTGTATAGGAAAACAATTATGAATTTCATTTTTTTAAGTTAATTCTGTTAAATAAAATTTTTTGACAAGGAATATTTATAATCTTGAGCGAATTACACTAATGGTCCCTATAGTTTAGTGCCCGTATCACTTTGATTTTTGACTTTTTAATTGTGACACATTTGGCCTAAATTTTGAATCTTGTTCCAAATAAAGACAATTGAAAATACCATTGCTCAATTTCAGGGGCAAAGTCGTCAATTTAATAAAATATAAACTAATTTGACAAAATAAATGTCAAAAAAATATTTTTAAATTTTTAAAAATTATTTATACCCACCAAAGATAACATTATGTAAAATTCATAAATCTTTTACACATTTATTTAATTATTTATTTTACCAAATAAATTTTTATTATGTAATGGGTGGTTGTTTTTATTTTCATTAAATTAGTTTCTATTTTTCCAAAAGTCGAATATGGCGACAACTTTGATATTATTATTAAACCAATTCATTAAATCAAAAAAACTAAAACTAAAAACATTTCTTATATTAAATATATCGATTACACATTAAAAGCTTAACAATCATCCATTACATGATCATTATTAAAACACATAACAAAAATTAATTTGGTAAAATAAATAAATATATAAAAGATTTATCAATTTTACATAATTTTATCTTTGGTGGGTAAAAATAATTTGTAAAAATTTAAAAATATTTTTTTGACATTTATTTTTGTCAAATTAATTTATATTTTATCAAATTGACGACTTTGCCCTTGAAATTGAGCAATAATATCTAAATTTGTCCTCATTTGGAATAAGATTCAAAATTAAGAGTGAAATGTTTTACAATTGAAAAGTTAAGGACCAAAGTGATACGAACCCTAAACTATAGGGACTGTTAATATAATTTGCTCTATAATTTTTCAAATCACAAAAAATAATCTATACTTTTAACAAATCTCAATGGCGTACTTAGAGCTCGTTTCGCATAAAAAAGCCAAAGGCTTTTTGGCAAAAATAGCTACAAAAAGACAAAGGCCTCGTTTGGGAACATCCTGGGCTTGTTTGGTTTGGCTTTAGAAAAAAGATTTTGGAGAAAATTTTTAAAAATTTTGTTTGGTTTGTAATATTTGTCAAAAAATTTTCAAAATCACTTTCTCTCTTTTACACATCAATCAATCACTTTTTCTCTCAACTCTCTTTTTCAATCATTTTTTCTCTCACATATATTTATTCAATTACAATAAAATATCAAATCATCCCAAACTCTCAAACTCCAAAACTATTTTCCAAATATACAACCAAACAAACTACAAAAATTTCTAAATTCTCTCCCCAAAATAATTTTTGAAAACTTATCTCCCAAAGTCAAACCAAACAAGGCCGCTATTTTTGTAACTTTTTGATTTTTTTGCTAAAATATGAGGTAAAAAATTAATATTTTGGAATGACTTTTTAGTTTTTGAAGAAAATATGGGCAAAAAGTAAAGAAAAAATAGAATCTTTGATTTTGATATAAGTTATAGAATTTTTTATTTTTTTAATAACTTTTTGATTTTTAGGCTAAAACAGACTCATGCCAAATGAGGCTAAAACATCACATTTAACCCATAATCATTTCATTTTTTCTCTCTTAAAAATTAGAAAAATTAAAAAAATTATTCCAAATAATGTTTTTTAATGTCAAACTAAAATAACTAAAAAATTAAAAAGTCGATCTGCATTCCAAGCCAACCCTTACAAAGGTTTGGAGCCGTCAATTTTTCAAACCTCATACTAGCATATAATTAAAGTTAAAAAAAACTCAACTTATAATCTTTATATATTATAAGGAAGAGAGGTTTCTAACTCATAAGTTTTGTAAGAACTTTAAATTTTAGGAGTTTCTAACCCATATATTTTGTGAGAATTTTAATATTTCAATCTTAATTTTTTAATTTTTTGATTTTTTTTATAAAAAAATTCAATATTTATTGATTTATCCTAACTCACAAGTTTTTTTTGACTTCTTTCATACCTACTGCTATATCTTTTTCAACTTCTCTTCTATACTATGATTAATATGAGATTGTTAAATTATTTTTATAAAAAATCTAAAAAAAATAATTTGTATATTAAAAATATCTAAAACAAATATAAATTCTTATTAAATCTATATATCTATCTATCTATCTATCTATTATATAAATAAAAAGGGCTTTCTAACCACAAGTTTTGTAGGAGATCCAATATCTCAAACTAAAATTTTTAATTTTTTGATTTTAAATAATTAAAAAAATTCTCTATAACTCTCATTCAAGCAAAAAAAAAATAAAAATAAAATAAATCTCTCAAATGAAAAGTATATCAAATATATAAAATAAAAAATAGAAAGTATACTAATCCATTTCAAAATTCAAATTTGAGGGGCACTAAAAATGGAAAGAATTTCATTAATTCAAATTTAAAATTATAATGATTTATCCCATAATATATAAGTTTTAAATAATGATTTATTCCATGATTTATCTATATAACTATATACTATTATAATTATAAAATATTGTCATTTCATTAAGATTGAAAGTTGTAATTCTTTTTTTCTCATTTTTTTATTTTGTTTAATTTTTTGTTAATACGTGTTACAATATGAATAGTCTATAAATTAATTTCATATTCTTAAAATAAAATTTTAAATTTGGATTCTTACTTAAATTATGTTACTATAATTGGATGAAATCAATATTCATTCCTTAATTTTTGCATCCTTTATTAAATTATAAAATAAAATTTTAAATTTAAATTCTTCTTCAAATTATATTACTATAATTAGAATGAGATCAATATTCATATGTGTCATAATATTATTGGTCTAAATATAATTTGTTTTAAATACATATATTCAAATTATTAATCACTATTATTTTTTTCTCTTTTACATTTTATAAAAAAAAAATTATATCCTTCTATACTATAAAGACTTGAATAATAATATTTTTTAATATAATTTTTTTTAACAAAAGAACAAAATATAATTTTTTATTACTTACCAAACATGATGGATTTTGATAAAAAAAAATTTCCCGCAATTGTCAATTAAAAAATTAAAATAAAGAATGAAGATATCTTTGGCTCAAATTATTAAAAAGTTACTTTTGCTAAAATAAATTAGAAAGAAACATTGATTTTTTTTTTTAATTTTTAAAAGTGATAGTTCGCTAAGCTTTCTTTATTTAAAAAAAAGAGAGGGTTATAGGTGATAATTTATTGTTCATCCAGAATTATTTTCAGATTAAATGAAAATACCATATTAAAATTTCTTCTCACATTTTTTTTATTCAAATACTTTTATTTTGTAAGAAATTTGTTTTTATTCTATTTAATATTTTAATGTAATTTTTATATTAAAAAGAATTTCTAAAAATAATATTTAAATTATTTATGCCATTATAAAAAGTAAATTTTTTTAATATCAACTTAGTGGTAGTTTGGGAAGTGCCATATAAGTATACTAGCGTATGCCCGTGCCTGAAGGCATGACGTAAATAATGTTCGGTGTATATAATGTTCAGATTAAAATGTAGTTATAATTTCTACGTATAATGTCAATTAATTAATTAATTTAATGCATCCTCAACATTTAATTAATCATGGGAAACATGAATATATTAGAAACAGTGTATGCTGTCACCACACATAAGCCAATTTTGTTTGAATAATTGTTGGTATCATTAAAATTTAGGAAGTATTAACCAAAAAAAAAAACTTAAAATTTAATACTTGTAACAAAATAAACTATTGAGTTTTTAATTTTATAAATTTAAATATTAAATTTCTAATTTATTTTCAATCTAAACTATTTACATGTTTTCAATCTAAACAATCTGAGATCTTTTACGTATTTTACTAAATAATAAATAATAAATAATAAATCAACACAATTTTTTTGCATTCCTATTGAAAAAAATAATAATATATCAACACATTTTGCATTCCTATTGAAAAAAAATAATAATATATCAACACAATTTGAATAGCACATAAAATAAATAAAGATGTGATAGTGACCAAGCATTTGAATACACAACACAATTAAGAAAACCGACCACTATCTCTTTTCTTACTCTGTTTATTTTCAATTTCTTCACCATGTCTTCAACATGGATGAAGAAATAGTCCATGAATTATGAGTGAAAATTTAAATTGGGTTATAGAAATAAAATAAAATGAAACAAAAATAATGACCCATGAAAGACATGCGGGTTGAAGAAAAAAAAATAAAAAAGAAAATGTTGAGACCCAAACCAATGTCAACAGCCCCCACAAACCAATGTCAAGACCCTCACCTGACAACACAAAAAAGAAAAACAAATATATATCAGTTTAAGGTTTAGAAACACCAAGCCAAATACATAACATAACTTAACACCAACCCATATAAATTGAAAGATGCATAAATAAAAAAATAAAAAAAGAAATAGAACACAAAAAAAGAAAGAGAAATCCAAATACATATCAATTTAAGGTTTAGAAAAACAAATACAAATCCAAATCTTAGAAACATAAACCCAAATTGATGGGTCTCTTTTGCTTTGATTGAAAGAAACATAATGATTTTCAATGCTCTGTTCCAATGCTTTATGTCTCTTAAGCTTTGTTTCCAACTTTTTCTGTGGTTCCATTGAATGCATACCTAATCACACAAAACCAAACAGAAATCTTAGAAACACAAACACAAATCGAAACCGAAATCTTAGAAACACAACCTAATCAACAAAAATATATAAAACTGTCTGAAACTCTATCTCAAACTGTCTGAAACTCTCCTATTCTCCCTACCATCATTGACCACCTATCTCAAACTGTTTGAAACTCTCCTATTCTCCCTACCAATAATTGCAACAAAGCTATAGAAAAATTCAATTCAAGATTGCAATTAGAGAAACGCAGCCAACATCATTAAGCATATCACAGAATCATAATAATTCCATTCCACTGAGGCAATACAATCAAGTATTAACATAATTACCATACATGTAAAACAACTATAGTTTTCATTACCCAACTAATCAATCAGCAAAAATTAACAAATAAAACACAACAAAACAACACCAAATCAACACAACCGACCGAACAAAACTCAAATTTACCTAGCTAAAGCCGGTTGCTTTCGCTCCAGTTGGTCATTGTCACCGCCCTCCAAATTCCGCTTCCCTCTACTCATAGAGTTCATCCTCTCCATTTACCTGGTCTGCATTACCCTCAATTTGCAGAACCCCTCAAAATTCACAGATCTGCAACACAAATTCTCTCCAAAAAAACCTCAAAACCCCTAACAATCAAACACACAAGTTTCCTATTCACGGATCTACAAATTCAGCTAGAAAATGAAGGAAAGTGAGAGTAAGTAATAGTAATTGAGGGATTGGTGATGATCCAAACACATACCTGTATATGCGTGATTGAGAGTTTATAAGGTGCCTTCAAAAAAAATTGAAACCAAAATGAAATTAAAAAAATAAAATAAAATTATTCAACAACAAAGAATAAAGGATTATTAGCTAAAAATACAAATATAATACAGATTGTGAACTGTATTATATAATACAAATAATACTAAAAATAAGTTAAACTAGCACTATAAGAAATAATAAAAGAAAACAGTTTAAATAAACATTAATAATAAAACTTACAATTGTTTAATGGATTGAAACTAACAATTCTTCAAAATACATAACTTGAAAACGGACTTGAAAAGAAAATTACAGAGATAGGTTTTTCTCTTGAGGAAGGGATGCTCTCAATTTTTCTAACTCTGCCTTATTCTTGACTGAAGAGGCCCTTTTATAATCAAAAGAGACCACCACTGTTAGCCTTGTGAGTGATTGCTGTGAGCCTTGTGAGTGAATAGTCTGGACTTGAAAGGAGCATCAGAAGCACATGGGAGTTGTCTGCTGCTTTCGGTGAATAATTAAAGCTTTTACTGTGCTGAATTTGTCGGTGGAATGAATCATGATGAATGGTGAATAGTAATGTTGACTTTTTGATGAATAGTGAATAGTAAAGTTGACTTTTTTACTATTCATTGCTTGGAGGCATGTGACTGAGGGAATCAAATATAGATATATATATCAGCAGCTTTTCTCAAAAGACGAGTATTGATTGAAGCTGATAATTATAGCTATATAGAATCCAATGACTGAATTAAGCATATGGGTCCTGAGCATCTTGGAACTCGGGTCCATATGGATTTTGAGTAGTTGAACCTTCAGAAGAGTTTGAACCGTCTGAACCACCTTCTGAACTGCTGTTATCCGAGTCTGATTTGGCTTGGGCCATGAGTAAACGAGCCATTTGGAGGAGTTCATCTTTGGATGACTTGGACTTGGGCTTAACCTTTGATTTGGATTTATCCTTTGACTTGGGCTGGTCAGAACTGGGCTTTGCTGACTTGGATTTAATCTTTGATTTGGATGACTTGGGCTTGGAAGAACTGGATGATGGGCTTCCAAGATTGACTGGAGGAAGTTGGCTTCCTTGAGTGACTGGAGCAGTTGGGATCTGATGAGCTTTAACCATGGCAGGTGTAGGAGCATGAATGTTAATCGGGAACTCAGTTTGAACAATATCAACAATTCGTTGAATCTTGAAGTTATCCCACCATTTAACCTTATGTAGCCGCTGAATCACTTTACCAGAAATACCATATTGCCATTTGAATATCCAAGGGATCTTATATTTGGATATAAAAATAAGCAATTGAGGGAATTCTCTTTGCTGTGGAGTGAATGAGAAAACAGTGGAAAAGTAATTGACTTGATCCAAAATTACTGATGGGAAGATGTCTGGAATGGCACCATAATGTGTCCACCATCTCAGAAACCAAGTAGGTAATTCTGACTTAAACTTTTGATCAAATTGAAGAAACCAAGAGTGACTAAATGTTTCATTTTGATATAGGAGGACTTTGAACCAGGCATCAATATAATCATAATAATTATACTGAAGGGAGTGATTAGGTAAATCTCGAAGTTGATAAGGAGAACCCCATTCAACTAAGGAAACAATATTGTGAATATAAAGTGAATGGTAAACCACTTTACTAGTGTAAGTACGATCATAAATGGGTTTAATCACAATTGATTGATGGTTGAACAGGATGTCTTTATAGAAGGTAATTGTTTTCTCTGGATGGAGAGGAACAAAATGCCATCCAGGAGGGAAATAAGTTTTAACCAGATCATTAACAGATTGACTCTTTGGGTGACTAGGTTCTTTGAAAAAGAGATTAGTAGTTGTTGAGTCAACATAATCAGATCGAGCAGTTTTAATAGGATTAGGAGGGTATGGAGTAACTGCTTGGCTAGATGAAGCAAAAGGATCATAGGCCAAAGCAGATGTGAAACTGGGTCGAGGAGTATTACCAAGAACTTGGTAACGGTTAATCATTTCAATAGGATGGTATTGGGTGACTAACTCCAAAGGAGGGATAAAAGGCTGACTAGTTGGAACCAAGGCTTTAGAAGGGGGCCTTGGGCGAGACATCTGTTTAAAAAGAAACAAAGGTTAGCAATAAATGGAGTGGCCATCCCTATCCCCCTTGTAAAAATTCTCGGGTAAGGAAATCGGGAATGGAATTTTGACAACCAGGTATATATTCAATAGTAAAATCGAAAATACTTAAAATAGATTGCCAACGGGCAAAAATTTGCTTACTAGCAAGATTTTGAACATCTTTTTCTAAAACATATTTAGCAGATTTGCAATCAACACGAAGTAAAAATTTTTGATTTAAAATATCATCTTGAAATTTACTAATACATAAAACAGTAGATAAAATTTCTTTTTTAATAGTACTATAATTTAATTGTGCTTTATTCCAGACACCAGAGTGATAACGAACAATTTGTTCAGATGATTGAGGAGTGACTTTCTGAAGGAGAATGCCACCATAACCAACATCAGAGGCATCAGTTTGAATAATTTTGAATGAATTTTCAGTAGGAATACCAAGACAAGGAAGAGACTTGACATATTGTTTAACCTGTTTAACAATAGCAGTATGAGTAGAAGACCAAGGAGGAGGATTGTCTTTTAACCGATCAAACAGAGGTTGACAAGTTTTCCTAAGGTCTTTGTAAAATTCAGCAATATAATTCAGTGATCCTAAAAAACGTTGTAGTTGAGTTTTATCTAAGATTTCATCAGGAAATTTAGACGCAAATTCAATGGAACGACTAATAGGTAAAATAGTATTCTGGTGAATATCATAACCTAAAAATCGGACTTTGGTTTGAAACAATTTAATCTTAGGAGCAGAAATGACTAGACCATGACTTTTAATGGTATAAAAGAAGGCAGTAAGATGTTTCCAGTGTTCACTAATTGATTTTGAAAAAATAAGAATATCATCTATATAAACTATGGAAAAATGACTAAATGGATTGAAAATATCATTCATTATATGTTGAAATTCACTAGGAGCATTTTTTAACCCAAATGGCATAACATTCCATTCATAGTGTCCAAATGGTGTAGTGAAAGCAGTTTTATATCTATCCTTAGGATGAATTTGAATTTGCCAAAAACCACTTTTTAAATCAAATTTACTAAAAATAACAGCTTGACTAAGTCTTTTAATCAAATCTTTTTTATTAGGAATAGGATACCTAATCCATTCTAAAACAGCATTTAAAGGTTTGTAATTAATGACTAATCGAGGGACACCTCGTTCTAATTCAGCATTTTTATTAACATAAAAAGCAGGACAAGACCATGGGGATTTACTCGGACTAATTATTCTATTTTTTAACAATTCATTAATTTCTTTTTTACACATTTCAAGTAATTCATGATTCATTTGAATAGGTCTAGATTTAGTAGGAATTTGTTTTTCATTAAAATTTTTGATATATGGCAAAGTAACTACATGTTTTTTCCTATGCCAAAACGCAGTAGGTAAAGTTGAACAAACAGTTGATTCAAGTTTTAATTTAAATTCATTAATCTGAGAAATAATTACGGGATCAGTTAATTGTTGATCAATTCTTTTGTAATTAATTTCTTCTTTAAGAAATTTTAAATGTCTACTTAGTCGATTAATAGTGTGAGAGATAGAACAATCTTTTAATTGATTTAATTCTAACATTTCAGGTGGAGATAAGAATTTAAATGTAACAGGTTGACCGAAAACATGAGTAGTTATTCCTTCACTAGATGTAGTAAATGGATATAGTAAATAGATAAATGGTGTACCTAAAATGATTTTATCAGTCATGTTTTTTACTAAAACAAATGAGGTTTTAAAACAGACATTATTGTGACAAACATGAACTTTAGGTAATTTATATTTAATATGCATTTTACTACCATTAGCAGAGGTTAATCTTTCATGACATTTTTCATAATATTTAGTAGGGAGTAAACCTTCTTGAATGCAATTTAAATCAGCACCAGTATCAATTAATGCAACAAGTTCTAATTCAAAGTTATTAATAACAATTTTAATTTTTGAATACCACTTTTGAATATAAATTTTATTAATTAGATTTAATCTTTTATTTTCAAGATTGTTTGATTGAGATTGGTGTGATCGATTATCGAATAGAAGGTTTTCAGGATTAGTATGGTCAGAATCATGACCAGATTCATTAGGAGATTCATCATTATTATCTTGGAAATTTTCTAAATTTTTATTAGGTTTTAATGTAATAATTTCGTCTTCTAAATGTTGATCTTTATTTTGTAGTTCTTTAATAGTTTGTTTAATCTGATTGATTTCTTGTTGTAAATCTTGAAGTGTAACTTCTTTTTGTTTATTCTTAAATCTTTCTAAAGTTTTAGATAGACTAATAATTGGTTTATCTTGCCTAGGTTTAGAATCAGTATTATTAATTAATAAAGATTTAAGTCTATCAGTATATTTCTTCTTTAATTCTGGATCATCTAATTTACTAATTAGTTCAATAAGAGCAGATTCTTCTTGATTTTGTTTAGTAAGAACAGTAATTTGTTTAACAGGTTTACAACAAACATCATTACATCCTAATTCTATATTATTATCAGAATCATTACTAGGTGAATGGTAATCAGATGAAGTATTCGGATTATCAGAAGAGGAATCACTAACAGATTGATTTAATTGAAAGATTTCAAATAATTGATTTTTTGATTCATCATTAATTTGAAGTTGATTAACTTTATCTTTTAATTTTTGTTTCTCTTTACACTTATTAGAATAATGACCTTTTTGACCACAGTTATAACATGTAATATCTTTATTAGATTTAGATTTTGGATGTGATTTTGACTTGTAATATTTCTTTTTTGGTTTAGTATAAAATTTATCATTTGATTTAGAAGGTGAATAGTTCTTTTTGTATTTATTTGAATATTTGTGTCTATGTTTACTATGTTTATGTGGTTTCCTACGAGAGGGTGCTACAGGAGGTAAACCATATTGTTCACAGAAATTTCCTAATTCATATTTAGCCTTGTGCTTATCTTTTTGAGCTTTTTGACTAAGTTTAAGATCAATACACATTCTTAATCCTTCTTTTTGAATAGTGCTAATTATATCACCATAGGTTAAATTATCATATTCAATTATTCCAGTAGGTTGACTAAGAACATCTCTAATTTTGTGAGCAAATAAATCAGGTAATCCATTAATAAATTTTTCTTTCCAAAATGATTTAGTACAGTCTTCTCTTAACATAACTCTAGAGGTAAAAACATCTTTATACCATCTAAAATCACTTAAGGTAGGACAGGTCAGGTTACTAAGTTGATCATGTATGCGAGAATATATATTAGTAGGAGTTCCTATAAAATGTCTAACTATTGTGTAGATTAATGTGTTAACACCATCAGGTACATAATAACCAATATGTTCATCAAAGATAGGGAGATCATTTGCATCTTTTTGATTAGCATGTAAGATTGATTCACGTTGTTCTGCAGTGAGATATTTTTCCCACCAAGATTTGAGCATACCGGTAAAACCAGAGGTTATTAAAGATGCAACTTCAGGTTGAGAGTAATCAGGGTAATTAGTTAAATAACTATTAGCAACCATAGATAAATGATTTAATTTTTGCAATATTTGATCTTCACTTAAACCATCAATATTCCATTCATATAATTTTTTGGCAGAGACAGAAAATTGATTAGCAAGATTATTTTCTTCATATTGGAGATCAGGAGGAGTTGGTCTAGAATACCAATTTTTTGTAAGAGATGTAGGATTAGGTTTAGGATAATGCAATTTGTTGAGCTGAGTAGAGGGTTGAAATTGTCGAGCTAATTGATTAATCTCATTATCAGTTGAATCAGAATCAGATTGAGTAGAAACAGGTTCTTGTTGATTTAAAACAGTAAGACCTTTGGAGGGTGAAGCTTGTTCATTGGTAGCTAATTTGGTAAATAGTTGTTCGATAGCTTTTACAGCAGATTGATCATTGGTGACTAAACTTTTGCGTTTGGAACGATCACTGGGAAGGTTTATTAAAGGTTGATCGAGAGATTGTTTAGTAGATGTGGTATTAGCAGAATAATCATCTAAATTAGTTTCTATTTTATCTAATTGTTTACCAATTGTTTTTAAACATTGATTAGTATAATTATTTTGTTCAATAATTTTTTTAATTTCAGGGTCAGTGCCAGGCAACTTAAAAGGAGAGGCTGGGACTTCAGAACCTTGGCATTCAATAATTATATTAGATAGAGGTGGATGACTAGAGGTAACAGATGTATTAGGGGAAGTTTTCCATTTATGTTTTGTGATTGTATTAATCTTTTTATAATAGTTATCCATATATTCAAAGAAAGATAATTCGAAACCATATTCTACCATAAAATCATACCATTTCCTAGTTATGCTGGATTGTTGAGCAGAATCATATTTAGCACGATAAGCATGTCTTTTAGTTCTATTTTCTTTAGATCTAAAATCAATAAGTAATTTATCTAAATCAGGAGTAAATTCTTTTTTGATTGTCATTAATTGAGGATTGATTGGATGTGTAATTTCGAAATCAGTTTGAGTAGGAGAATTTTGAGATTCTTCATCTTCTTCAGGTAAATGTGTGTGTGTTGAATAAACAGGTTTACTAATTTGAGAAGTTGTAGAGTTATCAATTCCTTTGAGTTTACTATTTGTAGTGTGACCAAAATTGAGTTGACTATTTTTTCGAAATAAAGGAGTATTAAATATTTCATCTTCAGTTTCAATTTCAGTAGGTATACTAGAAGTACTATGTCTAGAGGATTGACCTCGATTAAATTTAATGTGAACTGAACCATCAGTATATTGTTGGATATCTTGGATATCTTGAATAGAAGATTGTTGTTGATTATGTTTGTAATGTTCATTTACAGTGATCCATTGATCTGGTAAATCTACATTTTTCCATTCAATCATTTGGGGAACATTTATATGGGTATCAGTACTACTACTTTGGATTAGTAAAGTTTTATCTTTAGGGGACTTGTGCAATGCGTGAACATTTAAATTAGTTTTCATGCACTTATAATGAACACGATAAATTAAAGCAATATTATGGGTTTTATTCATCATATTGGTAAATGAACCATGTAATTGTATATTTAATGTTAATGCATGTAAAATATTTGGATCTCGTAAACTAAGAGTAAAATCAGGAAAACAATTAAAATGTACTGGACCTTTATGAAGACCAGTTTCCATCATACCCATTAAACTATCATTGTAATTAAGAAAACGAGCATCTCTTAAACATAATAAAACAGAAGTATTTTTACCTTGTTGAGTTAATGGTTTGACACCAACTTGAATTAAACCTATATGAATAAAATTGTAATCACTTTTTAAATATCTTTTTATGAGGTTAGCATCAAATAATTGACAGGTTTCCCGGGGTTTTTCTAAAGCATATACTTGTTCAATTGTCTTAACATGCAAAGAGATTTTGAAAGTATTTTGTATAAAAGAAGTTTTATAAATTTCTTTAATTGGTAATTTTGGGATATTCCAGTCTACATCAATTTTATCATTTTGTATTTCAACATCTTCTTCATTAATTACTAATCCTTGATTGAGTAGGGAGGGCAAAGTAGTTGATCTAGAACTAGCTGACGAGTTACTTCTAAATAATCGACTCATCTTTTGATTATTTAATCTGTATTATAGGAATCTTAATACATTGTCAAAATTTATCATGTTTTTCACATACCCGCATCCATACATACCCTATTCGGAAGACCCCTAAGTCCGACACTGCCTAACCCTAAGGACTTACTCTGGACAGGGACGAAATGCAATCTATGTGTTTACAGATTATATACAGAATGCAATTTATGTGTTTACAGAATGCAATCTATAATAAAAAACTAATAAAAACAAAATGCAATCTATGTGTTTACAGATTATATACATCCATTCTATATTGATATAATTATAGATCGTATATATCCATTATATATAAACAATAGATCGTATATATGCATTATATATCCATTATAGATCGTATATATGCAGTACCTCAAAAAAATGAAATGTGTGAATCTGATTTACAGTGTGTTTCACACACATCAAAATTAAATTTATATCATACAATTTGGCTATATTTGTTTGGAAGGATATGACTTTAGGACTATTTGGCCATCATTTTACGTTCGGCTAAGAAAATTGGGGTCTGGACTAACGGACCAGGATCCTCTGCTCTGATGGATGTCGCTGTGGTCTTGGTGTGGTTAAACCACGGCATGAAACATCAGTAATAACATAAACCAATGGTTCAGATCTACTTTTAAATTATATAACGCAAAAACCCAGCAAAATCCAAATTTTTAGAACGAAAATTGGAATAATTTTTTTTTAAAACAAAAGCAGTAATTAGAAGTGTAAGAAGCTAAGGCCTGTTTGCTTGGGCAGATTATAGCATATGATTGGGATAATTAATCCATGGGACTCACATTTCAGAGTTTACAATTCATGACATAACTAATAAAATTAAAAGAAGGTACAAAATTTGATATGAGCATAGAGTAAATTGGGCCTTTGGATTAAACAGTCTGAGAGTAATCAAAAATGTTCTATTATCTATAAAAACAAATTATATACATCCATGTGTTTACAGAATGCAATCTATGTGTTTACAGATTATATACAGAATGCAATTTATGTGTTTACAGAATGCAATCTATAATCAAAAACTATGATTCCGATAGACATTCTATTCTATCCAATAAAATTGGCAAATTTTAAAAACTACAACTAATAATGTAAAACAAACATATAATTGATATTACATATTTCCGTATCCATAGCAAAACAAACATGAACACCAATCCTACACTAATCCCCTAGATTGTTAATTTTCTCACTATTAATCCTACAAATCAAACAGGGCCTTAGAGTATAAAATCAGTAGGAGATGCTATTGAAATAACATACAAATGAAACTTTCCTAAACAAAAACTGAGAGTATCCAAAATCAATAGAAAGTCTTGAATCAAAATGCAGAATTATAAGCTGTGAAGCAACCAATTAAAGTCTAACATACAGATCAAATTCTATGTGAGATCTAAAATACAAATTGAGAAGAGAAAACAGAGAAACTCAAAACTCCACCCATTTGAAAAAAGAAGATTCCAGTATCAGGATAAATTGAAATTAACATGAGATAAATTTTACTTCAGAATGATCTTTAAATAATACGCTCACTTAAAATTTTCAAATACCCTTCTCCCTTAAAGAGTGGTTTTGTTTTAAATAATACCATCACTTCGCAGCTAGAGAAAGATCATGAAAGATCATTCTGAAATTTTCTGAGTTACACTGTGTGTTCCATTGTGTTCAAATTGTTATTATTTTACTCGATGACTACAGGAAGTCAAATTTGATTTCAGAATTTCATGACTACAGGAAGTCAAATTTGATTTTGTGATTTCAGAATTTGATGACTACAGGAAGTCAAATTCATTCAACAACACTTTCTTTGTCTTTCTCTTAGCATGAGTTATTAACATGAGTACTCTTTAATTTTTACTCAAGGCACGGTGTAAAAAACAGGAAATCAGTCAACCTGAAATTCATGAGTACTCTTTAATTTTTAACATGAGTACTCTTTAAACATGAGTTATTAACATGAGTATTCATGAGTTATTAGCATGAGTACTCTTTAATTTTTATTCTGAAATTCATCTCTGGAGTGATAAACTAACCCAGCAGAATTTTAAGGCACAAAGTCAGAATTCAAGGCAGCAGAGTTTTAAGGCACAAAGTCACAAATGTATGAGTTTTAACCCAGCAGAAATTCATTCAGCAAAGCAATTTTGTTATTAACATGAGTTTTAACCCAGCAGAATTTTAAGGCACAAAATCAGAATTCAAGCTACAAAAAAACTAACCCAGTGCCAAAGTGATAAACTAACCCAGCAGCCGAAGTGATGTCGAGCCGGAGTGAACAACGGTGAGAGTGGAACGGTGTAAGCTCTGATGAAGTACGGTGAGAGTGGAACGGTGTAATCTCTGGAGTGAATATGTGATCAATATTCATATATTACTCAAGCACGCATGGTAACAGTAATTAAAGTACAACCATCATGTACTACAATTTAAAAGGGCTATAGAGAGGTGGAAAAGGGGAAAGAAAAAAATAATCAACATATGAGGTATAAGTAACATTTGTATTTTTACAGTCTTTCTTTTACATTCCACTAAAAACACACTTGCATCCCATATGTGGATAATTTTTTTCTCTTCTACCACCTGTATGTTGTTCCCCTAAATTAAATTAAATTAAATTAAAAAAAGAAGAAGAAACAACCTCTTTTATTTTATGATAAATTAGTAGGTGACCCGTGTAATGTAAGAAAATTTATTTTTAAAATAAAAAATTAATATGTGACCCTTAATACTTTATGTGTAGACAATTTTAACAATTGAAAGTCAAATACAAATAGATTTGCTAATAGCTGATGGGAATTTTTGTTACTGCATATGATCCTATGAAAAATAGGCTCATAAAAATAATTTCTTTTAAAGTTTTTTTAAAAAATAAACGTGTATTTTCAATCCGAAATCAAATCCTCATTTGTGTTAATCAAATTTACCAAAAATCATGAATTCCACTTGACTACAAATCAAATCCTCATTTTCTTATTTGTATAATCAATTTTACTTCCCAAAATTACTATATGTGAGAGAAAGATTTCATATTTAAAAAGTATAAAAGATTTTATATCATAAACTGAGAAAGATTAATAATATTCTCTTGTTTCTCTTTTATATTATTAGATTTCATATTATAATGAATACATTATAATATACTTCCCAAAATTACTATATCTGAGAGAAAGATTTCATTATGAATACATTATAATTCAAGATTCAGAATTCAAGAGTGGAAGTTCGAAGGGAGCCGAAGACAGCAGAATTTAACTATCACCTAAATTCTGAATTCAAGCTACAAACATATATAATTTTAACAAATTTCGGTTAGTAGTATGTATAATTTTAGAAGAAGAAGACGTATAGCCATCAGTCAGAAGAAGTATAGCTATCTATCTGCTAGTGTAATCAATCAATCTGGAATTTTCTATCCAGCCGAAGGGAGCAGAATTTAGGTGAATTTATGGCCAAAATTCAGGATTCAAAATTAAAAATATTCAAAATTCAGAATTCAAAAAGGGAAAAACACAACAGCGAGTTCGAAGTCTTACCTTGCGAGTGGGAGTTCGAAGGGAGCCGAAGACAGCCAAAAACAGACAGAACCTTGAGCCAAAAACAAATCCAGTAAAATGAGATCATATACAGAATGTAGAGGAATAAAGGAACCCAATGTATTTGACTAAAGGAATAAAGGAACACAATAATAGAGGAAAACTCAATAATAGAGGAGATAACACATTGTATCTGACTAAAAAAAATACAACAAAGAGTAATCAAGATAATTCGGAAAAAAATTTTGAAATCAACAAAGAGTCAATATATGTAGATGTCAATGAAGGTGAGAATAAGGAGATAGCTTCCAAGGACTCACATGAGTTATTGAAATTCTGTTTCCTTTATTTTAGCATGAGTTATTTTAGCACTATATAGAAAATCAAATTGTTATATAAAAAAGATCATGTGTAGCATTTGATGAGTCCTACACCAACCAGATCACTTCGCAGCTAGAGAAAGATCATGAAAGATCATTCTGAAATTTTCTGAGTTACACTGTGTGTTCCATTGTGTTCAAATTGTTATTATTTTACTCGATGACTACAGGAAGTCAAATTTGATTTCAGAATTTCATGACTACAGGAAGTCAAATTTGATTTTGTGATTTCAAAATTTGATGACTACAGGAAGTCAAATTTGATTTTGTGATTTCAGAATTTGATGACTACAGGAAGTCAAATTCATTCAACAACACTTTCTTTGTCTTTCTGTCACGACTCAAACCCGCCCCTATGGGTTTAGCACCGTAACCGGCCAGTAATCCGAGACTACCAAAGGCCTGTTGGACAGTAATACAGTAATACAGAGTACAGGGGCATGGCGGAAGCCAGAACAGTAAATAAACAATGTCCAATGAGCTGTGACAGTCTGTATGCAAAAAGATTTTTCATACATATAGACAATCAGTACAGAACAGTATGCACAATATTTACAATCATTCAGTACGGGGACTTAATCCCTAATAAACAGTACAGTACAGTCTATATAGTAATACAAAACGGTACAGAGACAGACGGGGAAATAAAACACCCCTAAGCCATAGCTTGAACAGGCTTGGAACCTCACAGTGAGGCACAGTGGTTGGCTGACAAAACTGGAGTTTACCCTGACGCTTCTAGCTTTGATCCGGTGCCTGTACACCTACATATATATATGAGCAGTGAACTAAAGCCCAGTGAATAACACAGTGAGTAAAGGGGTTAAGAATAAATGTCCTTTCAGTATTGAAAATAGTCATTTCAGTCAGTTTATCGGTCATTCGGTTTGTGGCTCATATTTCAGGCCATAACAGTCATTCAGTTAAAATAGTGATATGTGGTACATCCATTGGCATAACAGTACAGTAAACAGTAGGTCGTAAAAGACCGGGTCTTAACAGACCAAACAGTAAATGATGGCCATCAGTAGCAGTACAGTAACAGTAACAGTACTATTTCAGAGAACAGTACAGTACTTGTGGATTCAAGAGGTGTCTCGCACAGACTCTAGAGGTGGCTCACACTGTAGCACTTAGTTCCGTACAGCACTTTGTTCCATATCAGAAATACAGAATGGCCATCATAACAGTAAACAGTAGTGGTTCCAAACTTGGGAACCGACAGAGATCTCTCTGTCACAGTAACAGTAAACAGTAGGTGCCAAGGATGCCACAGTACAGTTCAGAATATAAGACATACGTTCATTCAGTACACCGTATCAGTTCAGTGAACAGTTCAATTCCGTAAACAGTATCAGTTCAGTAAACAATATCAATTCAGTAACCAGTTCAGTTCGGTAAACAGTTCAGTTCAGTAAACAATATCAATTCAGTAAACAGTTCAGTTCGGTAAACAGTTCAGTAACCAGTTCAATTCAGTAAGCAGTTTCGTAAACAGTTCAATTTAGTAAACATTTCAGTTCAGTGAACGGTTCAGCAAACAGTTCAATAAAGTAGACAGTTCAATAAGGTAAACAATTCAATAAAGTAAACAGTTCAGAAGATAATCGTTTTTGAACATATCTTTACACAGTTGTTACTCACAGAGTTCTGGGCTACAGTAAGCTAGAGCGTCCCCTCGGTAAGCCAGCCCTACACAGTATACAGGATGAACACACACTAAGCTATACAGTTGGGGATGATCAATAACTTAATCCCTAATTTGCCTCGGTGTGTTCTACATCTATATCCTCATTAAGATGCTTTAAACTAGGCCTAAAAATGCCTAGAATGAGATTAGGATGCAAAAATACACTTAGAAAACATTTTGCAAAGTTTGCTGAAAATAGGAGCCTCGCTCGAGCGAGCCTTCCTTCGCTCGAGCGAGCTTCCAAAACCAAAGGCTTCGCTCTAGCGGTCTGTCGAAACAGTAAAAGTACTGGATGTTGCAATTTTACGCTCGAGCCACTAATTATTTGCTCGAGCGTGGCTCAGAGTAAAGGTTGGTCGCTCGAGCGAGGAATCCTTCGCTCGAGCGAAGAAGCCAAATCTGGAATTTCCAGATTTGCCTTCCAAGCTCAAACCAAGCATTCTACCACTCTAAACTCGACCTCTTGGGCCCAAATTCTGGAAAACACATCTTAACTCAATATACAATAAGTTTCAAAACTCAATTTGTGAATTCAAAGCCCAAGGGTGAGTCAATTAAAACCATATTTTTAACCCATTTTCAAGAACATGAAGAACATGCAACATGCATGAATTCAAACCATTTCAAAACTCTAATTTGATGCTCTAAAGAGCCAAATCTTTCCAAACATGATGAGTTCATGGTCTCTTGTAGAAATATGAGCATGCATGTACAATTTTGCCATGGAAACAACTCATAACTCAACAATTCAAGCATGCATGCATGATATATGCTATAATCCAACATATTTGAACTCAATCATGACTTAGTTCTACAATGAAGCATGAATCATGCAAGAACTTGTTCAATGACAACAATAAGAAGATGGATTTCCTACCTTAGTCTTGAATTTGAAGTGTGGGAGCTTAAGCAAGCAAGAACTCTTCTAATCTTCTTAATGTCCAAGCAATATTACAAGATGAATTCACTCCCCCACTCTCTCTCTCTCTATTTCGGTGGTGAGCTCAAAATGAGCTGATGAAAATGTTGTTTCAAGGTGTAATAAGCCTCAACATAATAATAAACAAAGGCCCCACTAGATGGCAATTCCGTAAATGAGGCAACTCTATTCATATGACTTAAATTAATCTAGTTTAATCATACTAAATCGATTTTTCAGATAATTATGCCATAAAATCCCATTAATTACGATGATCATAAATCACTAATCAATTTCTGGTCCGGCCGCCGATAAGGCCTTCAATTTGCAGTTTAAACGGAAACACATAAACCAATAACATGCAATTCAAACAGATACAGTCAATTAATCAGTTTCAGGTTTCAGTCAGTCAGTGCAGTGACTCAGTCAGTTCAATTACCAATCATATTCAGTCTCAATAAACAGTAAACAGTGACGAGGGTTGTTACACTTTCTCTTAGCATGAGTTATTAACATGAGTACTCTTTAATTTTTACTCAAGGCACGGTGTAAAAACAAGAAATCAGTCAACCTGAAATTCATGAATACTCTGTAATTTTTAACATGAGTACTCTTTAAACATGAGTTATTAACATGAGTATTCATGAGTTATTAGCATGAGTACTCTTTAATTTTTATTCTAAAATTCATCTCTGGAGTGATAAACTAACCCAGCAGAATTTTAAGGCACAAAGTCAGAATTCAAGGTAGCAGAGTTTTAAGGAAAAAAAGTCAGTACACAAATTAGGACAAACTGTTCTAAACTAAGATCAGAAGAAAAAAATTGTCATAAAGCACAATCAAAAGTTTGGCAATCAGAACAATCTAAGTGATACTTGAGTTAATGTATAATAGAAGTCAAAACAGGACACAGATCAATGTCTTGCTTCCTATAGAAGAATAAAGCAAAATAATTAAAATTTTTATGTCAATAATACCACAAAAAACAACAAATTCCATTAATATACAACAATCCCCTAAACAAAAAATGCATGCTTTATTAAGGACTCACCCGGACCTCACATCTTCACTTTTGCACCTATGTGATACATGAACGCTAGCAACAGAGGCGACTTCTCAACAGCTCAGAGCACCAAGTTCCCTCCACTGCTCTGGTCTGTCAGGTGCACAGCCTTCTTCCATGTGCATAGAGGTTGTTTCCATACACAACCTATGTAAAAAGGCATAACCACCATAACCAATCTAAAATCTAATTGTGTTCTTGAGAATCTGAAATATAGTTTGTATATCTAGCCTACTAAAAGTATGAGACTGATGAAGCTCATAAGAGTTGAAGATCCAAAACTCTTAAGTGGAGTTGAGATGTTGCTATTGCACGCCACTCCATTTCGCCCAATCTACAAATTGCATTCCACCATAGATATTATTGGCAAATCGCACTCCCACAGTAAAAGCCATTGCAACAGGTGGGACCCGCTTTGCCAAAGGAGATGCTTCGACCAGATGCTCCAGCCCATTTAGGATTTGATAGCGAGTGTTGGAAGACACCGCAAGAAAAACACCTGATAACAAAATAAAATAACTTTGCCAGGAACAATTAAAACCAGAGTAAAATCTTTTTCATTTGCTCCCTTCACAACACAGAGCACATAAAATGGGACTACGTCAGGGAATAAAGATAAAATGGGACTAAAACTGACCCGGTACTTCACAATCAACTGTTGTAATCCCTGTCCATCTGAAGGATTCTAAATCTCAAAGCAGAAATCTGATAAATCTGAATA
Source organism: Camellia japonica (assembly GCA_030407325.1). NCBI lineage: Eukaryota > Viridiplantae > Streptophyta > Magnoliopsida > Ericales > Theaceae > Camellia > Camellia japonica. The sequence continues at coordinate 38,220,208 of JAPPVO010000002.1, read as the reverse complement.
AGAAGCAAATGCCCATCAAAATGGAAGGTATGGGGTGGGCATTGGAGTTTGAAATCTTATAAATCGGAAAGAATTTTGAATAAATCTGAAATCTGATAAATCAGAAACAGATTTATATAATTCACAAACCAAAAGAGCATTTTTAGGAAGCACACTCCTAGAAATACACAGGCATAATAAACATTACAAAACAACAATGTGTCGTAGATAGGTTAGTACATTCCATTTTACTCAGAACATGAAAAATAGATGATAGGTTTACTGTCAAGACTTTAACTTAACTAAGTGCTTATTCCTATTTTTTTCCATTTAGGTATATAGTCCCTTCTTACAAAAATCCAAGATTTGGTATTTCAAAGACTTGGTTTTGTAGAATTTCTCAAATCACAATATCAAAATCAGTCATTTCCAGTCACAATCAAATGGTGAAAGCATTTTACATGATGCTCTTGCCATGCATCATTTGTCATGTCTACTAATTCACTTCTTAACACCTTGAGCACATATTGCTGCACCAACATTATCTGCAGTTGTGGCTAAAGAATTTCTTTAAATCAAATTGGGATATTTGCCCTCTTATTGTTCATCTTAGTATAATTCTAAATTCTAAAATTATAGAGAAAAATTAGAAACTTAACAAAAAAAATTTAATTCTAATTTTTATAGATAGGGATCTAAAAGTTGACCCAAATAAATGAATTTTAATAAAACAAATATACAAAAACCTGCCCATTATTAAAATTTTTATAAAAAAAAAACACAGTTGTTTTAAAAAAAATTAATGACCAAAAACAGTATGTTTTTTTCATTTATTTCATTGAATTTCGCAAGTTTCAAACACTATAATGAAATATACAAATTGAACAAAACAAATATACTTAAAAAAAAAAAATCAAAATCACACTCATAATCATCATTTTCATTGATCTTGTTAAAATTCCACAAAATATAAAAATTTCAATGAAACCTGAAAATTGAACCAAAATAATAATTTCTGAAAATCCACACATAATCATCTCAAATGATTATTAAAAAAACATTTGTCAAACATAACCCAAGTTGGAGGTATCATTCACAAAACCTCCAAAACCGTGTGCTTGGTGTATACAGAAATATACAATCTATACAGAAATGTATACAGAAATATACAATCTATAAAATGTATACAAAATATAGAAATATAGAAACTCTGATTTTCATACAATCTATACAATCTGTATTACCTTGCACAGATAGATGCCTCAGGTTTGGTGTAGCTCTGAAGTAGCTCTACCGAAGAGCTCCAATCGGGGTTCAGAGAGGTATCACGGTTCTTAATCGGAAACCCTAGCCTTCAGAAAGCGAGTGAGAGGGTTGCGAAAGGGGGGAGAGGGGGAGAGGCAGTGAGTGGGAAGGTGGGGGAGAGGCAGCGAGCGAGAGGGTGGGGGGAGAGGGGGAAAGGCAGAGATCGGGTGAGAGAGAAGGAGAGAGGTAGCGTCTCTGCGAAAGGGGGGAGAGGGGGAGAGGCGTCACGATGGAGTTTGAAATCTGAAATCTGATAAATCGGAAAGAATTTTAGGGTTTGGATGCATTGGAGTTTGACACACAGAGGAGAGGCGTCACGATGGTCGGTGATGGGCTCCGATGCAGGTAAAGAGAGAGAGAGAGACAGAGAGAGACAGAGTTCAAAATTGAAATGAGAGAGAGAGAGAGGAGATGAGTACCGTTGATGCTCAATAGCATTTGGGCGGGAAATAAAACCATCTCAACCATTGAAGTTGAGATGAGACAATTTAGACCGTTAGATCAAAATGTATCTCACATACATTTTAAGACATTTTTAAAAAACCTCTTGCCTTATTATATAGACTTTTTTACTTTTTACAAAAATATGTAGAGAAAAGTAGAGATATGATGTGACCAAAAAAAAAGATAATAAAGTATATATTTTTACTTTTTATGGAAAGATGTGTAAAAAAATATAGATGTAATGTGACTCAAAAGAGATAAAAAGACAAAAAAGTGAGTTAATATGGCACTTCTCAAACAATCCTTAAAAATTCGATGATCCCTTTCTAAAAAGTATATTTTTTAAATATTTTCAAGAAAATTTTTATTAGAAATCTTAAGTATATTGCTTTTTCTTTTGTTCATTAATATTAAATTTTATTTATTATTTAAAAAGATAAATTAGCAAATAATTTATATATATATATATATAATTTTGTTTTGGATGCTCAGGTTATTTAGTGTTTTTACCCAAGTCTACTCAAATTTAATTTGAATTTTTGAATTTTTGTAAAGGTCCTCACTTAATTAAAAACTATGTTATTCAATCTTTAAAAAATTTTAAGCTCGACTCAAGTTGTTTGGGTTGAGCTCACCTAAGTTTGCAATTCTAATAAAAAAAGTCAAAAAGTCAAAAAGCTCGACTCAAGTTGTTTGCCTTAAGGTTGAAAGTTATATAATTAAATTTGTGACAAATTAAAAAACAACAAATAAATTGTGACAAAATAGTGGGACTTAAATTGTAAATTTTGATCTTCTTTGTTTTCATAATTTGCATTAAAAAATTTAACTATTTATATTTTTATATAAAAATATATTATTAATTTTTTTACATATCGTGCATAGCACAGGTTACCACTAATAATAATAATGTATAAGTCATGAAGCTACATAAAAATAAAAATAAAAATAAAAAACAAGCTTATGACTGATGAACAAAAAGTCTTAAGCTTCCTTTGGGAAAAAGGGTAGGGTTGGGTTGGGTTGGGTTGGATTTGGGACCATTTTAGACACAAAAAGATAAAATAAATTTTTTAATCTAATAAGAAAAAATATCATATCCAACCCATAATCATTATATTCTTTCTCTCACAATTAGTTAAAAAAGCCAAAAAAATCCTTCCAAAACGAAGCTTTTTAGTTCCAGGTTAAAATAGCTAAAAAGTTAAAAATACTAATCCACTTCCCAAATGAACCCTTATACTAGTTTGGTTTTTATTAGACTAGAAATCACAAAAGCCATGAAGGTAGAAAACAATGAAAGAGTTATTCAGTGTGTTTAGTTTCAATTTTCTGAATTTAATTTTTTAGAAATTGAGTTTTTTATTTTTCATATTTTTTTTAGTGAATATTTTTAAAATTTTAAGTAATTTTTTACTTTTTTAGATGTACGTTACTTAGATATATCTAAAAAATAAAATATTTTAAAAAATTAATAAATAAGTAATAATACAAAAAATATACTGAATTCTCGTATTTTTTTTTTATATTTTTGATATTTAATGAATTTTCTTAATTTTTTCCGCAAATATTATATTTTTAAGTGTATTTATATTAAATATATCAAAAAATTAAAAAAATTACTTAGAATATTAAAGAAATTCAGTAAAAATAAAAAAAAAATACAAGAAATAAAAAAATTTATTTTTTTAAAATGTAAATTCTGAAAATATGAACCAAACAATATCCGACTACTTGCAGTCTGTCTCTACCGCCCAATTTATAAATTTTATGGCCACTTGCATTTACGAATTGGGTCATATCCTTTTCAAAAACAAGGGTGGAACAAGAAATCTTATAATGGTTTTGATTAGACTGAAAATCACTTAAGCCATGATATGAAGTTAGAAAATAATTAGAAAATTGTTTATGAACTCTAAAACAATGAGCTCCATTAGCTCTAAATACACTATAACTTTATTTGATTTGATGTTTTGTTCTTTATTTTTATTTCCTGTACTGCCAGCTCATTAGAGCTGGTTTAGTACTATCTTTTTAGTGGTATGTATCACCACTGAAACAATTAGGCCACGTTTGTTTGGCGGATTAGGTTGGATGAGATTGTTCGTGAAAGGATTGTTAGACCATCTCCAATCCTTCACCAAAACTGATATCAGATTTAAATTCTGATGAAAATGGTACTGTTCACCCCTCCAACCCTTCACCAAAACTGATATCAGATTGATAATTCATCAAATATTTCATCAGATTGAGGACGAAGAAATGAATTCATCAAAACACTGTTACGGACCGTTGGAAAGAGGAGCCGGTTGACCAACCGGTTGCCCGGCCGGTTGACCAACCGGTCAACCAGTGAAAGGTTCAAACAGTTCAAGTTCAAACCGTAAAAAAAAAAAAAAAAAAAAAATATTTTTGCCTAACCGGTCGACCAACCGGTCGTCCCGGAAAAAGTTCAAAAAGTTCAAAAAAAAAAAAAAAAATTCAAAAAAAAAAAAAATTTTTTTTTTTGCCTACTAGTCGACCACCCGGTCGCCCCACTAAATTTGATGCAAATTTGATGCAGCGTTGGAGTGGTTGATTTGAGATTTGGTGAAATGGCTTATTTTGAACTCAAATTTGATGAAAAATTAGATACAGCGTTGGAGATGCTCTTAGTGAAGGAATTGTTAATGTGGAGACTGTTAGTGAGGGGATTAAGTAAAAGTGTGTTTATTTTGATGATAGTGTGAGAGATAATTAGTGATGGAATTGTTAAATTATTTTTATATAAAATAAATAAATAAACTATTTCTATATTAAAAAAAATTAAAACAAATATTAAAGTAAACAAGTGCACTTGGTAAAAAAAAATGAAATTAAAAAAATAATTTTTTTATATAAAATAGACTCAATCCCCTCACTATTTTCTTAATCCCACCCAAAATCCGCCTAAGCTAATCCCCTTATGTGAGGGTATTCATAATCCCATGGGACTACTAGTCCCCTCCTATTTTTGTCAACCAAACATGGACTATGTAGGACCCACGGGATTGGTAGTCCAATCTCTCCGAGCCAAACAAACATGTCTTTAAAGAGTTGTCAATTTATAAATTTTATGGCCACTTGCATTTACAAAATGGGTTATATCCTTTTCAAAAACAAGGGTGGAACAAGAAATCTTATAATGGTTTTGATTAGACTGAAAATCACTTAAGCCATGATAGTTAGAAAACAATTAAAGAGTTATCAAGTCTATTTACTTGCAATCTCTACCGTCCAATTTATAAATAAATTTCTAATAAAAAGTGCCACTTACATCTTTTAAATGGGTTACGTCCTTTTCATAAAGGGAACGGCCTTATCGTTTGAGGGAAGACGTATACCCACTCCTTTTCAAGAGAATAAAATACATTAATTAGGGTTTTTGGAATTTGCTTGTTTGATAATTTTTTTATTGGTTTATTTTTATTTTTAGTGAATTGAAAAAATTTAAATTTTAGATTTACTTAACGAAATGAATCAAAAAATTAAAAAAAAAAAAACTAAAAAAACTCCAGAATAGACAAAAAAATATGCCAAAAATAACGATTTGTGTGTGTGCTTATATGAAAAATAATTTTCAATAAATAATTTTGATAAGTTATTATTGTCTATGAGAATTGTTTTTTTTTTTTTTTTTTTCCTTCCGTGAGTATTGTGTTAAAATAAAATTTATAACAAACGGTAGTCGTAATTTCTAGTTTTATAGGATTAATTTTTATTTTAAATAAATCATATGGGTGTATTTGTAATTTATTAAAAAATAAAAGATTTATATTTCAAATTTACTAAAAATGTTTGCATAATTATGAAAAAACTTATTTCATGATTGACAAAAAATGTTCGCGTAATTGCAAAAAAAAACATGTTGCATGATTGATCAAAAATGTTTGCGTAATTCCAAAAAAACCTTTACTTAATATATAGATCACCATTAATAAATTATTCAAAATAATTAAAAAAATGACAAATCTCAAATAATTAAGCAGTCGTTATCTATCTATACTATTATTAAATGAGCCTCTATTTTAATTTCTTGAAGCCTTTGGCATTTACATAACTACCAAAAAAAAAAAAAAACTACTCTACAATAGAACTTCCCACTAAATCACATTCTTCAAATAACTATTCTATAATAACTTCTTTGCTTCTCTAATAACTTACTTTTATTATTTTTTTTTTTTACTTTTTGCTTTCTTCCTCTCTTTTCTACAATGGTTTTCTCTTTTAAAGAAAATACAAAAGTGTTTCATTCAATTATGGCAAAGGAAGTACAAACCAATAGATGACTATATTTTATTTCTCTTTAATGGTAAGTGATCTAAGAGTTTTCAATTTTTATATTCTTAATGACTAAAATTTTGTTTATTTTTATTCATTGTGTTTTCAATTTTTTTCTTTCTTCCTTTAAAACGTAGGCAAACTAATTTTCAATTTTCAAATTGTTTCCAAAAAATTAGTATTTTAAACTTTTCACCAAAAAAAAAAAAATAATTTGCACGCACAAAAAAACAATGAGGATGCATCAAAAAAAATAATAATAAATGAATATATAAATTTAAAAAAACAAATTGAATATAAAAATAATTTTGGCCAAACTCAATATTCTTAATACATCCTCATTCTTAACTCAAAGAGATTTGATGAACATAAAAAAAATAAAAAAATAAATAAAATTAAAAACTCAAAAAAAAAATTCAAAGATAATGCAAAAGTATATGAGAGTGTGTGTATGTATATATCATATCAAATTCAGAAGGGAAAAAAAATTATGCAATTGAATATATAAATTTAAAAAAAACAAATTAAATGAGAATGTATTAAATTTTTTATCAATTGTAAAGTAATTTTCGTTAGTTCAATTTTCATCAATCCAATTACATAGTTTTTTTCTATTATCAACTCTATTACATAATTTTTTTAAAAAATTAGTACATATATTACGTATACCTCGGTCTCTAGTATATATATATATATAGATATCACATCAATACTAAATTTTATTGATCAAGAAAATGCAAACAAATCCTGTTTTTGATTAATGTTTGAGCGTTTGGCTTCACAGCATAATGATTAAAGCTGCAAGGTTTTATTGTCATGTTTTAATTAGAAAAATGTTTCAAACCCTCTTTCCCTCCAGCTCTCTTTCGCCCCTTTCTCTCCCATTAGCCAATTTTTTTTTTTTTTTTTTCCTTCTCATCCAATCACCATCCGTCACGTGTGTGTGGAGTGGTGGAGTGATTATTGGAAAGGGTCTCTATCAATACTGTTTTAATTATGAGAGAGGCTTCTTTCAAGTTTATAGCGGAATAAAGAGAGCTGTTGGGCATTATCAGGCTCGTAGATATTTTATTTTAATGATTTGGATAGTTAGATAGGTAGAATTTGTTAAATATTTTGGTCTTATAAAAAATTGTATTGATCATATATCTATTGTTACATAATTATATTATATTTGTGTTAATAATAAATATAATTTTAAAAATAAATTATTAACATAAATATGATCTAATAAAATATCTATGGATATTTGATTAATGTATTTATAAAATTAAAATATTCGACGAATTCTATGTATTAAATGATTTAGATTATCAATAATGGGTCTACAAAGGCTCCATTTGGTGTAACTATTAAAACAGATTATAAATTATAACTTAACATATTATAGATTATGACTTTAATCAGAAGCTATTAATCTGTTTGGTGTAACTGTTGAATTATAAATTTAAGTTGCTGAGTAGTATTTGTTAAATAAGCTGTAAAGTAACTTTTTTAATTAACTTTTATTTTTTGTTATTCACTACTTGTTTACATTTCTCATAAAAAATAATAATAATAATCTATAGTTCATTTAGATCTTTTTCCATTTTTAAAAAAATAAAAAATAAAAAAATCTAAAAGTATAACCATAAATTAACATGTTTACTCTATTTTTAAAAAAATAAAAAATAAAAAAATCTAAAAGTATAACCATAAATTAACATGTTCACAGAAGTAAGGGGTGAACAGTTTCTTAGAATCAATTTTTTTGAGTTAAAATAAGTTATTAAAATTAAAAAGTATTTAAAATAAGTTTAACCAAATTATTCAAAATAACACTTTAAAATTAGAAATTATAAATTGGCTCCAAAAAAAAAAAAACTAAACAAACACCCCAAAGATCCGCCAATACTCAACTAAAAAAAACCCAGTCCTTTAGGCTCCGTTTGGAAAGATAGTTTGCGGCTATTTTAACCACAAAAGATAAAATAGATTATTTTAGTCATAACAAACAAAACATCACATCCAACTGATAATCATTATACTCTTCTCTCACAAAAAAAGCTAAAAAATCAAAAAGTCAAAAAGCTCTTCCCAAATCAAATTTTTTAACCTAGACTTTGGTTTAGAATGTTCTAAAAAAGTATATTTTTTGACTTATTGGCTTATATAGGTTGGGGTGGGTTGGGTTGGGTTGGGTTGAGTTTGATGTGATGTATTAGAGAGGTGATGTGATTTAAATAAAATGATATGACTTAAATAAAATAGTGACTTTTTAACTTTTTATATTATTTAAATTATGCCAAACTTAACCTAAAATAATCAAAAAAATCAAAAAACCAACTCACTCCCAAACCAACACTAATTATTTCTTGCACTGGTGCAGGCTATAATGGGGTGTCGGATGACCCCATCAATCAAATCGAAGAAAATGATAGTAATTTTATTATTAGGAATATATTGTTATTTGCAATAAAAATTCACTATCAATACTATTAAAACGTTTGATTTTAATAGGCATTATTTATATTTAAAAAATTAAAAAATAGAGAGTTAATTATTTAAAAATTTTATTTATAAATATTACTCCCTTCGTCCCAAAATATTAGTCCCTTATTTCATTTTTCATTATCCCAAAATATTAGTCCCTCTTCAAAAACAAGTACAAAAATAATATAAATTTCCTATTTTGCCCTTCTTTTAAATTAATAAACAATATAAAAAGTACAATTATGACATTGATATTCCTAAAAAATGTATTATCAAAAGGATAATTTTGGAAAATCAACTTTTTTCAAAAGCAATAATTGTACTACCAAAAAAAGTTAGATTCCCCAAAAGAGACTATTATTTTGGGACGGAGAGAGTACCATAATTCAGGTCCTATTTAAGATTTTTTAAATTAGTAAGTCCTATTTAATAAAACTAAAAATATTATCAATTTTTTTTAAAATTTTTAAAACTAAGAACATTATTAATTTCGCATAGTAATGTTGCAGATAATTGTTTTACTAATTGATAAAAAAAAAACAGAGCATGAGATTAAATATTTTTTGTCCTTCTACTTATTTGTTTGATTCAACTATTCAATAAAATCTAGAATAATAACAGTTTTTTTTTCCAGTTTCAAAACTGATAACATTATCAGTTTTTTAATTTTTAATTTTTTTTTTCAATTTTGCACATCAATATTCCATCATCATGCTCCTTTATAGACACTAAAAAAAAAAAAAATCAGTTTTGCACAAAAAAATAATCCAATTTATTCAAAAAAAAAAATTTATTATTATCATTTTTTTCACATAATTTTTTTTAGCTTTTTTAATTTGAAAGTTGATTTTTAAAGTTTTGAAAATCAAAATAAATGTCAAATCATCATGTTCTTTTATAGATAATCATAAATTATGAGGTGTTTTGGAAAGTTGGTAAAAAGCTGACTTTTAACTTTTTACTAAGTTTTTTGACTTTTTTGGAAGGTGATTTGGGAAGTTGGTAAAAAGCTGACTTTTTGCTTTTTAGTTTAATATTTTTTTAAAGTGTCAAATCACTTTAAAATGACCAAAATACCCCACCCAACTTAAGAAATTTACTTTTTGATCCATGTGACTCATTTATCTACTTGTTGGAATATGAAGGGTAATTATGTAAATTCACACTTCATGTTTTGCAAACTTCCCAAATGTTCCAGCTTTTTTTTGTAGCTTATCTGGGTGCATTTTTAGCTGCAAAACGCAGCTTTTTTGGCTGTTGCCAAATGACCACTATATACAATCATTATTTAAAGGGTAATTCTGATATTAAAAATTTAATGAGACTTGTAGATTTAAAAAATTTTAGTTACAACTTAATGGAGTATAACTTTATAAATTAGAACTTGTGTGTAAGGCCTCGTTTGGCAAGTGACTTTTTTAGCTAAAAAGTCACTAAAAAAAATCAAAAAGCCAACAAACTATACCAAAGAGTCAAAAATTTCATTTCTATCTACTTTTTGCATATATTTTTGTAAAAAATTAAAAAGTCATCCCAAACATACTAGTTTTTTTTACATCATGTTTTAGCCAAAAATTCAAAAAGTTACTAAAAAAGTCTGTTCCCAAACGAGGCCTAAGTATTCCAAAAATAAATAAATATTGTAGGGCTATCTATCTTTCTAACCCTTTAGCCTTCGTTTGACATGTCAAAAAACTTGACTTTTTGGCTATTTTAGGCACAAAAAAATAAAATAGGTTAAAAAGTCAATAAGACAAAATGTCATATCTAAGTCATAATCATTTCATTTTGGATTTTTTACCAGCTAGTCTCAATAATTGTATCTATTACCTATTAGATCCTAAGTTTCTATTTCATGCACTAAGAAGTCTTGTTATATTTTTTTATCATGATTTTGTCCCTACTGTTATACTGCTAGAGCCATTGATGAATTAGTGGTGTTGGTGAACATGAGAACTGTTAGAGCCATTGATGAATTCGTTGGTGTTGTGAACATGAGAACTGCTTCTGTGGCCCTTGGATTTTAGAAAGATGGTGTCAGATCTGAGATAGATCAAGAAAATCAATATGAATGGAGATAGGGTGTGTCGACATTGACGAGTTTCAGAGCCATTGATGAATTCATTGGTGTTGGTGACCATGAGAACTGTCTCTGTGGCCCTTGGATTTGAGAGAAATGATGTTAGATATGAGAGAGATCAAGAAAATCGACATGAATGGAAATGAGTGTGTCAACATTGAAGAGTTCGAAGCTCTGTATTGTTTAAATCAGTGATAAATAAGTGATAAATTTGTTTAAACCAATAATAAATTTATCACTGATGAATTTGCTAAAAAATTTACAAATAGCAGACTTGATTTAAGAGAGAGAGGGGGGGCATCACAATAAATTTATCACTGAATTAAATAACAAATTAAGTAACAAATTTATCATTCATAAATTAATTAACAAATTTATCACTGAATTAAGTAACAAATTTATCAGATCAGTTACACGTCTGTAGAAGATCAACAATATCTTTCAATGCACTGATTGGACACTTTGCATCCCAAAACCGATGATAGAAGAAGATGGTGGCAACGACGATGTCGAAGATGGTAGATCGATGATGGGGAATTACGGTATTGAAGCTAGCAGATAAATGATGGAGGAGGAGCAACGGTGATGGTAACGAAGGAGAAAAAGATGATGGTTGGTGACGGAGAAGGAGGAGCTAGTGACAGAAATAGGAGAGAGAGAAGAAAGAGCGAGAGAGAAGAGAGAGAAACAGAGATATAGATGTGTTTGGGTTTAGGATAAAATCACTCAACTGAATGTAAGGAGTAAAAATAAAAGATAAACTAAATTATTTTGAGTTAGGACTTCCTAGGAATTAAGTTCGGTCCAAAGGACCGGCCCGTAACTCCCATTTTTATTTTTTCTTTCACAAAAGTCAAAAAAATAAAAAAGCCTATCCCAAACGAGGCTTTTTAGCCCCAAGCTAAAATAACTAAAAAGCCAACCCATATCCCAAATTGGGATGTAGGTTGGCTTTTTAACTTTTTGGCTATTTTAGCCTGGAGCTAAAAAGTCTCGTTTGGGATAAGTTTTTTTAGTTTTTTTGACTTTTGTGAGAGAAAAATAAAATGATTATGGATTAGATGTGATATTTTGTCTTATTAGATTAAAAAGTCTATTTTATCTTTTTATAACTATTTTAATCAAAAAGCCTTTGACTTTTTTATGCCAAATGAGCTCATAGAGATCATATACGTGCTTACAAGTTGAACATATAATCATAAACAACATTTTTATTCTATCTGTAACAAACGGTGAAATTATGAAGATTTAAAATCACATTTTGATTGCTCTGAAACTTTTTTCATTCAAATTTATCCACCTTCTTCCCCTCCAAGCAATGCAAATGCCAGCCTTGTGTGCCCATAAGTAAGGTTTCAATTGGCAAGCCTTGTGTGCCCATAAGTAAGGCAGTTCCGATTCGTAGCTCGAATTTCCCGTGGCTCGAGTGGCCCGAAATATCAAAACGACGTCGTTTTAATATTTCAATTTTTTTTTTTCTTTTTTTTCATCTCAGACAGAGGAGAAGCCGAAGAGAAGAAAGAAGAAGAAGAAGAAGAAGAAGAGGAAGAAGATATCATCATCAACAACATATCATCATCATCAACAACAACAACATACAGAACAAAGATCAGATCAGCCAATATATATATTTTTTTCCCTTTACCTTCAGATCTGGATCTACTAGAATAAAAAATTTAAAAAAAAATCAAGAATAATCTGATTTGTTGTGTTGAAGATCATCATCAACACGAGGAAGATCAAATAGCTATATCCTTGTAAAAAAATCAATGTGTTGAAGATCATCATCAACAAATTTTTTTTATTTTTTATTTTTCCTTCATCTACAGATCCAGATCTAAAAAAAAATAAAAAAAATTCTGAAGAGGAGAAAATAGAGTCAACATCTTCTCTTGCAAGAGGGATTTTCATCTTCTCTCGCCAAACAATCTGATTCGAGCAAAACAGATTCAGAGTCAACATCTTCTCTCGCAAGAGGGATTTTCATCTTCTCTCGCCAAACAATCTGATTCGAGCAAAACAGATTCTGATTTTCATTTTCTCTCACCTCTTCTCCCTCTCCTCTCCTCTCCTCCCTTCTCTCTCTTTCTTCTCTCCTCTCTCTCTTTCTCCCTCCTTCCCTCTCTTTCTCCCTTTCTTCTTGTGTTTCACAGATAAAAGAGAAAAAAAAAAAAAAATCGAAATCAAAACGACGACGTTTTGATTTCGAGCCATTTTCGAGCCTAGGAATTTCGAGCTACCAGCCATTTTTCTAAGTAAGGTTTCAATTGGTAAGTGGTTATCTTAAAAATAATAATATTAAAAAAAAAATGGCAAGTGATTAATTTAATTAAAAAATCATTAAAAAAAATTTAAAATGTCAATAAAATTTTAATTTATATAAAAAATTAAAAATTTCTTTTTATTCATTGTATTTTTACAATTTTTTATTTGTTGTAAAAATTAAAAAATTATTTCCAAACATATTATTAATTTTTTCGTCTCTTATTTTAGTTTAAAAAAAAAATAGTACTTTTCAAACGGGCATAAGTGGCCACATGATTATTCGGAATTTCTATGATGAGTTGTAGGCACCGTTTGGGAAGTAAGATTTGAGGTTTTTTTGGCTATTTTAGCCACAAAAAAAAAAAAAGGCTATTTTAGTCACAACAAATAAAACATCACATCCAATCCATAATCATTACACTTTTCTCTCACAAAAAAAGTCAAAAAAGCCAAAAAGTTCTTCCCAAACCAAGCTTTTTAGCCCAGGCTAAAATAGTCAAAAAAGCCAAAAAGTCAAAAAACCAACCCACTTCCCAAACCAAGCCGTAGTTTCTTGCTCCGTTCTCCGCCACAAAATGAGTAATCGCTGGTTTGGCATTGGTTAATATAACTAATTTTTTTAGTTTAGGATTTTTTTAGTCTAATTTTTTTTAATCTCGTTTTTTATTTTGAGATTTTTTTTAACTTTTGTGTTAGAAAAAGTATAATGATTATGGATAAAATATGATATTTTATCTTATTAACTTATATAGCTTATTTTATCTTTTTATGTTTTTTTTTTTTAATCCTAAATTGTTAGCCAAACGAGCACTAAAAACAACAAAGTACCTCCTCTGTGCCGATCTTTTGGAAAGTGGGTTATAATCCACTTCCTAGATTATAACCAGCTTATAATAAACTTTTAACCAAAAAATTGATTATAATCATCTTTCCAAAATAGCCCAAAGTAACAGCAATAGTTGGATCAACTTTTTGAATAACTAAAAGAAAATTGTATGGTACACACACGTCTCCTATTCATGAGCTTTGATGTCTCTAGTTATAATTCAAGATGATGTTAGGAATATCAAATTTTTTATTAAATAAATGATTAAATGTCTTATATAGGTTTGAGATCCGTAATTTTGTGAACCCTACATTTATGTGAAACATTTAATCATTTATTTGGTAAAAAATTTGAGACTTATAATACTTTTCTATAATTTATTGAGGTATTGGTTGTGATTTAATTATATAACTTGATTATATATATTGTATTATTAATTATGGTTCATCATATTTTGATTATGATTAAAAAATTACTTATAAGGGATATTTACTAATAAATTCATCTCACAAACAAGTACTCTAATTAGTCTTAAGTTTTTTTCTATTGATCTGTTAAGTCCTATTAGTAGAGACTTTCTTTTCGTGTGGTCCTATTTTTTTATTTATTTTGGTAGCGTTTTAGTGGACAACTATACCATTTTATTAATGTGACAAGTATGATGTAATATTCCAATACGGTAAGTATTAATGTGACACTCTAACGATGTGACACTCAAAAAAAATAAAAATAAAAACTCCTTAGTGTACTTTTTGTAAATGTGATAACGTGGCGGGTATGATGTGACACTCCAAAATTTTTACTTCAACAAAAATAAAAACTCTTTAGTATATTTTTTTTCTAATGTGACAACGTGGCGGGTATAATGTGACACTTCAAAAAATAAATAAAAACTCTTTTAGTGTATTTTCTCCTAATATGACAACGTGGTGGGTATGATGTGATACTTTTAAAAAAAACTCCTTAGTGTATTTTTCTCAAACGCGACAACGTGCCGGATGTGATGTGACACTTAAAAAAAATATACTCTAATGTGGCAGGCATTATTGTGGCACTTCAAAAAAATTAAAAGCTTCTTAGTGCACTTTTTTTAAATGTGACAACGTAACGGGTATAATATGACACTCCAAAACTTTTACTCAAAAAAAAAATAAAAACTCTTTAGTATACTTTGCTCCTGATGTGACAACGTGGCAGATATAATGTAACACTTAAAAAAAAAATAAAAACTTTTTGGTATACTTTTCTCAAACGTGACAACGTGGCGAGTATGATGTGACACTCTAGAAAAAATTTAAAAACTCCTTAGTGTACTTTTTTCAAACGTAGTATGTGACACTCCAGCGTGACGAGTATCATATAATACTTTAAAAAAATTAAAAATTATTTAGTGTACTTTTTTCAAATGTGACACTCTAACGTGACGGGTCTAGGAATGGCAACGGGGCGGGCGGGGCGGGGCGGGGCGGGGCGGGGGCGGGGGCGGGGATCGCACTCCCCGTCCCCGATCCCCGATGGTAGAATTTCCCCCGGCCCCGGCCCCGATCCCCGACGGGGAACCTATCACTGCCCCCACCTCCGCCCCCAATGGGATCGGGTTTCCCCGACCCCGAGCATTCCCTGGCTAAAAAAAAAAAAATTCAGAAAATACAACTCATCAACAACAACAACAACAACATCATGTAAAAACAGATCTGAAACAAAATTATTAATGATCTGAAACAGATCTGAAACAACATCCGAAAATACAACAACATCAACAACATCATCCGAAAATACAACATCAACAACATCATAAAATACAACAACATCAACAACATCATCAGAAAATACAACTCATCTGAGACAGATTTGAAACAGATGTAAAAAAATAAAAATAAATTGTGAATCAGATCTGAGACAGATCTGAAAAAAGAAAAAAAGATCTCATCTGTGGTGGTCGAGGCTCGTTGAGAGAGAGGGAGTGGATGAGAGTTGCGATGTGGTGGTGCGAGGCTCGGCGGTGGTGGTGCGGGGCTCGGCGGTGGTGGTGGATCTGAGAGAAAGAGAGAGAGAAGTCAGTGAGGTAGAGAGAAATGAGAGACGGAGACGGGTAGAGAGAAATGAGAGCTGAGAGAGACTGACCTGGTTTATATATATATGTAAGGGTAAAATTGTAATTTAACATCGGAGATAAAACCGGGCCGGGGATCGGGGACGGGGCCGGCCCGGGTGCGGAACTGGAACACTTATCCCCGTCCCCGGCCCGAATCTGTTCGGGGATTGATTTTTAATCACCATCCCCGTCCCATCGGGGGTATTTTTCGAGGAAAACCCGCTCAATTCGGGATCGGGGGGTCGGGTCCCCATCGGACCGGTTTTAAATTGCCATATCTAGACGGGTCAGGTAATGAGGGGAGAGAGTGGTTTGTGTGTCACGTGCAATGCATAAACCCATAAAGCAAAAAGTATAAAAAACCTTAGTGTACTTTTGTGTTGTGTGTCATCCAACCATGCGCATAACGTGACAAGTTTTAAGTATACATCGAATAAAAACATTACATAAAATAGCCAATGATTAAACCAATGGCACTTGTGTCTTTTCCATAATTAAGAGGACTAAGGGTTGTTTGGGGTATCCTAAATAAGTGTATTTTTTGTCTTTTTGGACTAAAAAGTTGAGGGAAAAAATATGAATGTTTGGGTTAACTTTTTGACTTTTTATGAAAAAAATGTGTATTAAAAAATTGTATAAATAAGTGTGCAGGGGAAGATTAGGATTGAGAATTGTGCAACCGTACTTTCTGGGAGTGGAATTAATGCTAAGTAATGATTGGCTACTAAATGGGCATTGCACTGGACGGTTTTGTTCGGCCCGTGGGGGCCATCACGGGTCCTATTTTGATAATCTGAACCGTTAATGTGTAGAACTCGTCGAGTACTATATGCCTATAAAAAATCACGTTGATCGGATATCGATAGCTATATGATCAGATTTATTTTTTTTCAATCGTTAATTATAACACCATCCATTTGTTTATACAAATTGATTTGATCATGTAGTTATCGATATCCGATCAATGTGAATTTTTACAAACATATAGTACTCGACGAGTTCTACACATTAACGGTTTAGATTATCAAAACGGGACCCGTGATGGGTCCCCACGGGCACACAAACGCATCAATAGAGTTGAACATGTCAGATTCCGAGTTGTAATTTTGTGTAGAAAATTAATTTTTTAATATTTTTTTTTTGTGAATAGTGATAACTTTTTAACTTTTTGAGTAACTTTTTGGCTTTTTGATTTTTTGGGGACATGCCAAACTTGGCCTAAATAGATCACAAGAAAAAAACTGGAATCAAATGGAACACAAGATTAACATTTAGGATTTATAGGTAACTTCCCTTAATTATAATTTATGTAATATTTTATTATAACAGTAAGATTGAATTATGATATTTATAATGATTGAGAGGGTAAAATGTGTGAAGCTTGGGCCGAGTTAGACTGGGTATAAGTGAGCCGAATTGTGGGCCGAGTTGAATGGGCTTCACCATTGGGCCTTGTTAGCCCGTTCATGAATGACTAAGGTTAGTTCGGTTTGAATATTCTGAACCGAGGCATAGGGAGCCATGTTGTAAAAGCAAGGTGAAACCGAGCTAAGTAAAACAAGGTGGAACCGAGCTAAGGAAAGCTCGGTGAAATCTGTCGCTTCAGCATGTGTTATCCCGGTTGTTTGGTCATATTGCCGCGGTAAAACCATCTCACTTGGTTAGGCAGTGAGGGGGATGTAGAAAGATAAGCATTACTTTTCTGATTCCTAGGAGGACTCTACATTTGAGAAAAAGAGTCCTACTAGGATTGTGCCACACGGAATCTATAAAAGCTCGGAGCAGGACCTATGTACGAGTATCATAATTTTGACTCTTAGAAACACAGAGCTTTTTGTCTATTGCCTATTTGCTGACTTAGGCATTGAAAAGGTATCCGGCACACACCCGCTGGCTAGCTCACGTTTGTGTTTTCAATAAGTAAAGCGACGACGTTTGGAGGAGCGCAAACTTGGTCAACAGGATTATACAAGAAGATTATTTCGTGCTCGTACAATTGGCGCCGTCTGTGGGAAGTTCATAAAGAACAAAACCTCTTGATCAAGTTTTTCTTTCTAGTTGAAAGCAATGGCGCACAATGAAGACTTGCCGCAATCTGCTATTGATTGGTAAACCCTGGAGGGGGGTGAAAGGCGCGAAGGTTTACCTTCTATCCCTCCCATGGCGGATTTAGAACCCCAGCGACGAAACTCCTGGTGGGACACAAGGGAGAGACTGGGCCCTAGCCCCCGTCGCTCTCAAAGTCTTGAAAGACAGAGACGAATGATGGATCCTCAAGTTTTGGAGGATCGCGTAAGGGAGCAAGACGAGTTGATAAGGAGGATGGCGGTAGACATGGAGACAATGAAGCGCCAGATAAAAGGGAAATGGGTGACGACGGGAGAGAGGCGCAAAGGCAACACGCCCCCTCGCCACTCGAAGGATCGTGACAGACATATCACACCATCACAAGCAGAAAGCAGAAGCCTTAGAACATGCGACACTCAATCTAGGACTTCCAGGACTCGTCACTCCAGGTCTAAGAGAACGGGGACTGAAAGATCATATACAGAGGGAAGCAGCTATTACCCCTCGTACACGTACCAAACGACATCTAGGTACATGGAGTTGCCTAGGTCAGTGGACTTACGGACAGTGCTCGCGGAGAGGGCCCAATGGAAGGAAGACACTAGGGCTCGTGACCCCCGCAGGGTTTTAGCACTACAGCAATTGGCCCTTAAGACACATGGGAGTGTTGAGGTAGGGATGCGAATGCCGCGCCTTGCTTATGAACCAACGGACAAGGTATTAGCAAGGTTACAGAGCTCGTCATTCGTTCCGGCAATAGAGAACGCACCACTACCCTCAGGCTTCCACCAGCCCAAATTCACTACTTACGAAGGGAAGACAGACCCCTACATGCACTTAAGCCACTTCCGCTAGGTTATGGCAGTATACCGGGAAACGAGGCTCTAATGTGTATCATGTTTCCATCCAGCCTTGGCGACCTAGGTCTAACTTGGTTCGTGAGGCTACCAGAAGGCAGCATCGCCTCATGGGCACAACTGGCAGAGGCGTTCGTGACCAGATTCATAACGAACACCAAGACACCAGTGGAGATTGATCAGCTACTCTCCATCGACATGGGCGAAAAAGAGACATTGAGGTCTTACAACAGTCGCTACTAGGAGACTTTCAACCAGATTGGGGATTGCCCTACAAATCTCGCCATCGCACAATACAAACGGGGTTTACCAGTTGGTAACAAATTGAGGGACTCAATGACAATGACGCCACCCCTCACAATAGAGGCCCTAATGGAGAGGGTGCACCAACATATTCGAGTAGAGGAAGATAGCGCCCGGGCTAAAGCAAAGACTGGCACAGCATCGATACCAGATAAAAAGACTACCACAAAAGTTAACACGGTAGAACAATCTAGCAGGAATGGGCGAGGCAGGCGAGCCAACAGAGAGGACCCAGAAAAAAGGAAGTTAAGAGTCCACACTGCCATCACTACCATGTTCAATAAACCTATCTACCAGATTCTCAGCAAGATACGTAATGAACCCTTCGTCCGGTGGCCAGCCAAGTTAGGAGAAGCACAAAAGAGCTATGACGAGAGGTCCCGTTGCACCTTCCATGATGAGAAGGGGCACCGAACTGAGAACTACACACCCCTGAGGCAACATTTGGAAGAGTTAGTAGCTGCTGGACACCTGGACCAATATATAGAAAGGGGAACACAGCCAGCCCCCTAGGACCTCAACGGACAAAACGGGATGTCGGTTGACGGTCCACCCCAAGGCATAATCAACGTCATTCATCGGATCGTCGAACCTGAGGGATATGTGAACTAAGGGGGATGATAAAAAAGGCAGAGCACTTGAAAGAGGTATTAAGTGCATAGCCTACCATAAAAAAGGGCAGAACAGAAGCTACGAATGTCATATCCTTCTCTGACAAGGATCTAGCGAGGCTACATTGCCCTCACAATGACGCACTGGTGGTAACTTTGCGCGTCAAGTATTTTGACATCAAGCGGATTCTAATCGACCAAGGAAGCTCATGCGAGATAATGTACTACGAGACCTTCAAACAGCTAAAGTTGAAGGACAAAGACTTGGCACCTGCGACGTCTCCACTCGTCGGTTTCAACTTAATGCCAGAATGGCCAGTGGGCAAGATAATCCTCCCAGTCAAGGCAGGAACCATGACAAAACATGTGGAATTCTGGGTATTGAAGGTCCCCTCCACTTACAACATAATCCTAGGGAGAACATGGTTGCACGCCATGCGATCGGTAGCGTCAACCTACCATCAAGCATTGTGGTTCCCTAACGAAGCCGGAGTAATTGAAAAAGTCTTGGGAGACCAAATTATATCAAAACAGTGCTTCGTCACAGTAAATGGCAACCGGGCTGCAAAAGGGTATGTACAGATGGTGGAAGAGCCAAAGAGCAATGAACTGTTTGCGGATGTTGGCAAAGTAGCTGAACAGAAGACAGTGGAAGACTTGGTAGAGGTAAGGATAGATGAAAAGAACCCAGAAAATTTATTTTTGCTCGGCTCGTCTTTATCCAGCACTGAGAGAATAGAGGTCATGAAATTCTTAACCTCTAACATTGAGGTGTTTGCCTGGACTTCATATGACATGCCTGGCATTGATCCAAACTTCATCTGTCACTAACTTAATGTCCACCCAACTGCCAGACCAATTATACAGCGAACTCGCAGATCGGCACTCCACCATGCGGAGATAGTGGTAGAGGAAGTGGGAAACTTGCTGGAGGCAGGAGCCATCAGAGAAGTGCACTATCCTAGGTGGATCTCCAATACTGTAGTAGTGCTAAAAAAGAATGAAAAATGGCGTGTCTGCGGGGATTACAAAACAGTCAACAAGGCATGCCCAAAGGACAACTTTCCCCTACCACGGATAGACCAACTGGTAGACCTAATGGCAGGACACAATCGACTTAGCTTCCTTGATGCATACAGAGGTTACCATCAGATCACTATGTATGAACCCGACTAGGAGGTCACATCATTTACAACGCCTAGAGGATTATATTGTTACAAGGTCATGCCCTTTGGCCTAAAGAACGCAGGGGCTACATTCTAATGGATGGTCACCAAAATGTTCGAACCGTTGTTAGGCAGAACAATGGAGGCTTACATAGACGACATGGTGGTCAAAAGCAAGGATGAGAAGGACCATCTCAGGGACCTAGATGAAATGTTCCAAATTCTGAAGAAGAACAAGTTGCGTCTAAATGCATCCAAGTGTGCATTCGACGTAAGATCAGGCAAATTCCTAGGCTTTCTAGTGACCAACCGAGGTATAGAAGCAGACCCCTCTCAGATCAAAGCAATCTAGGATCTTGAGAGGCCCAACATAGTTAAACAAGTGCATCATCTTACTGGCCTAGCAACCGCACTCAACCGGTTCATAAGTCGGTCATCAGACAGATGTTGACCATTCTTCCAAGCATTGAAGGCCAAATTTTGGTGGGATGAAGAATGTGACCGCGCCCTAGAGAGCTTAAAAGACTACATGACCTCTCCTCCGTTGCTAGTAACCCCAGTACCTGGAGAAGAGCTCCTTTTGTACTTAGCAGTTTCACAGTATGCAGTTAGCGCAGTGTTGGTCAGAGCAGAAGGAATCCAACACCTGCCTATCTTTTGTGTTAGCAAAACCTTGCTGGGCATAGAAACCAGGTACCTACCATTGGAAAATCTAGCCTTAGCTTTAATGATGGCCTCAAGGAAGCTGTCACATTATTTCCACGCTCACACCATAATCGTCCTAACAGCTTTTTCCTTAAAAGCCTTGTTTGAGAGGGCAGATTTTTCTCGACGAATCTTGAAGTGGGCGGTGGAATTGGGGCAGTTCGATATCAAGTTTCAACCCAAAACAGCAATAAAAGCCCAAGCTTTAGCAGACTTTGTGGCTGAGTTCACACCAGGAAGTCATCACATCTGCCCAGTTGACTTGACCGGTACAACAAAAATGAGGATGGAAAGCGCCGCAGGAACTGCGCAGCCCCTAAAACAAGATGCACAGCTACATTCCAAGCCATACAAGATTGAAAACAGGAAGGAAGGGGCAAACCATGCTATTCCCAGCGAGGACTCATCAACAAGTAAAAACTTGGGGCAGTCAGATAGTGAAGAGCAAACCCCAACAGCAGGCATCGACTTGGAAGAAAACATTGGCAGCACACATGACCCCAAGACATCATCCGACCCCTCTACTTGCTGGAAACTATTCGTCGGAGAAATGTGGAAGCTCTTCGTGGATGGAGCATCCAATAGGCATGGTGCAGGACTTGGCATAGTCCTCATCTCACCAGATGGCTTAATAATGGAACAAGCAGTCAACCTTGGCTTCCTAGCATCAAACAATGAAGCGGAGTATGAAACGCTTTTAGCAGGCCTAAAATCAACACTTTTCATGAAGGCCACCGAGCTAATGGTTTACAGTGACTCCCAGCTGGTAGTAAACCAGATTTCAGCGACTACGAGTTGAAAGATGAGAGGATGGCTAAGTACCAAGAGTTAGTCAGAAAGGAGATCATGATGTTCGAAGTAGTACAAATAGAGCAAATCGGCCGAGAAGAAAACAGTAGAGTAGACGAACTAGTAGGTTTTGCTTCAATGGCAGATACATCTATCCCACATCCATTACTAATCAACTTCTTACCCAGACATTGAAGAACCCAAAGTAGTTAAGGTATGTTGTGCCGAACTAGGCCCTTCATAGATGGATCCCATTATAGTATTCTTAAAAGACAGCATCTTACCTGAAGAGAAAAAAGAGGCCAACAAAATAAGAGCAAAGTCACAGTGATTTTGGCTCTCTCCATCATTGGCGTTATACAAAAAATCCTTCACAGGACCTTACTTGAAATGTGCCCATCCTAGCAAGGTCGAGGCTTTTTTGTTCGAGATACATGAAGGCGTATGCGGAAGCCACTAATGGGGAAGATCATTGGCCTATAGAGCAATCTCACAAGGATATTGGTGGCCATACATGCAAGCAGATTCTGAGAAGTATGTCAAGAGGTGCGAGAAATGTCAGAAGTTCGCACACCAGATACACCAACCTACCAGAGAGCTTCTGCCATTAACCAGTCCATAGCCCTTCGCAATGTGGGGCCTGGACATAATGGGACCACTTCCAACAGCACCGACAACAGAAAGTTCTTTCTCGCAGCAACAGACTACTTCATAAAATGGGTGGAGGCTGAAGCACTCGTATCAATAAGGGAGAAAGATGTAAATAAGTTCGTCTGGAGGAATATCATAACTTGATTCGGCATACCCAAGGCTTTAATATCTGACAACGACACTCAGTTTGATGGCAAAATCTCCAGGGGCTTTTGCGAGGAATACAAGATAGAATTCTACACTCTACACCGGCATACCCTCAAGCGAATGGCCAGGCAGAATTATCAAACAAAGTCGTCTTAGACAGTTTGAAGAAAAGGTTGGAGAAAGTAAAAGGCAAGTGGGCTGAGGAGCTTCCTCATGTTTTATGAGCTTATCGTACCACACCTTGGCGATCAACTGGAGAAACGCCTTTTTCCCTAGCTTATGGCATGGAGGCAGTAATCCCACTAGAAGTAGGCCTCCCCACTATTAGAAGTGAAAATTTTGACACAGACTTGAATGGAGAAGCTATAACCTAGGAACTCGACCTTGTAGAAGAGAGAAGAGAAAGAGCTCTAGTTCACATTGCCTCATACCAGCAGGAGTTATCTAGAAAATATAACAAAACAATGCATCCAAGGCAATTCAAGATTGGGGATTAGGTATTACGCAAAGTAATGAGCAACACTTTGGTACCCGGAGATGGCAAGTTAGGACCTAACTGGGAAGGACCATACAAAGTGGTTGGTTTAGCAGGAAAAGGGGCATATCACTTGGAAGACAGGGACAGCAAGGCTATTCCCAGACCATGGAACATTGTCAATCTCAAGTTATTTTATTTTTAGCTTTTTCTTAGAATATTTGTAATTTTTTCCTTTTTTTCAAATAAAACAAGTAGTTTTTCAGCACAAGTTTTTCTACTGTAAAAGTTGTTTTTAGTCATTGCCAGCAAGGGGCAATTAGAAAGTTTAGGAGGAATAACCAAACATCGAGCTCTCTTCAGCTAAGATCAGGATCTAGGCTAAAGAAGGTTGGCAGGAATAACCAACAGTTAGCTCTCTTTAGTCGAGATCAGGATCTAGGCTGAAGAAGGTTGGCAGGAATAACCAACATTTAGCTCTCTTCAGCCGAGATCAGGATCTAGGCTGAAGAAGGTTGGGAGGAACAACCAACATTTAGCTCTCTTCAGCCGAGATTAGGATCTAGGCTGAAGAAGGTTGGCAGGAATAACCAACATTTAGCTCTTTTCAGCCGAGATCAGGATCTAGGCTGAAGAAGGTTGGCAGGAGCAACCAACATTTAGCTCTCTTCAATCGAGATCAGGATCTAGGTTGAAGAAGGTTGGCAGGAATAACCAACAGTTAGCTTTCTTCAGCCGAGATCAAGATCTAAGCTGAAGAAAGTTGGCAGGAATAACCAACATTTAGCTCTCTTCAACCGAGATAAGGATCTAGGCTGAAGAGGTTGGCAAGAATAACCAACATTTAGCTCTCTTTAGCCATGATAAGGATCTAGGCTGAAGAGGTTGGCAGGAATAACCAACATTTCTCTTCAGCTGAGATAAGGATCTAGGCTGAAGAAAGTTGGCAGGTATGACCAACAGATAGTAAACATATTACAAATCTCTTGAATCGAGATGTTTATCTCGGCAATGAAATGTTAAGACAATTACAAGTAAGAGTAACCGAACAAACAGCCAAAGAAAAAAGAGCAGATTTCATTGCATTTTAAAATATCCACTACAAGAGGAGGGGCTTGAGCCCGACTACAAATTCTTTCAAAAGTAAAACAACAAAAGAAGAAAAACAAGATCAAGCCAAGAGGTCGTCTAAATCTGCATCAAGGTCAACTCGAGCTTCGTCGCTTGGTAGCCCGGTTTCAACAGGTACGTCGGTCAAAGGCGCATCATCAACCGTGCTTGGCACCAGTGGCTCCACCCGAGCTGTTTGAACGGCTGGAAGATCGCGATCATTGTTAGCACTTGGGGCGTTGTTTGAATCAGGTGATCCTTCTTCCTCCTCTCCTGTTTGAAGAAGCTTTTGTTGAATGGCGTTGGCATAATCTGCCATATAACTTGGGATAAAGTGACGGGGAGGGTTCTGAAAGACCTCGGGTTTTGGGCCAAGACCGAACTTTGCAACAGCCGCTTTCCAGCCACATTTGAAAAAGATGTCTTTTGCAGCCTCGCACTGCAAGACATATGTGGCCTCCTCCTCTTTATAGCCTCGGTCCTCAGCGTCATCCGCGCTCTTTTTCAGCTCGATGATCTCGGCTTCTTTTTTCTTCTCAAGCTTGGCCAACTCGCGCAGATAACGTTCTTTCCTTTCGGCTAGGGCCTTCTGTTTATCCGCTTCTGCTGAGTTAACCAACTCGGTAAGCCGGGCGACTTCAGATTCGAGCTCGGTCATTTTTTGTTTGGCCTCATTCAGCTCGGCCGTCTTGGTGTTGGCTTCTGCCACGGCCAGCCGTGTTGTCTTATGAAGCTCCAACACGCGCTTGTGAGCAACGTGGTTCTTCTGCATGGCCTGCAAAATGAGAGATAGCAATCATGATTAAAACCGAGCGAACAGAAGAGTAAATTGGAAATCAAACAAAGAGAGCGCTTACCAGAACCATTGATTTGGTGGCCGAACGAATGGCCTTCAGCTCGGTCAAATAATCATGATGTTCCATGTCTGGTGGCAGACACACGTTTTTAGCAAGGTTGAAGGCTAGCGTGTGGTCTTTTTCTGCCACCACTGAATCTGTGTTTGTTATGGCTCGGTTCTTATAGGTTATTTTTGGAGCCCACTCTGAAGGGCTAGCTCGATTTGACTGCCTTGGCTCTGGACTTGGCCGAGTTGTTTTCGGAAGCACGCGGTCGTCTTCATCAATCAGTCGTTACGGCTCAGTCGAAGCAGAGCGCGCACGCTTGTTTGACCGAGATGATGAGGCTCGGGCAGTAGGGAGGGCCACCACTGCCTCGATTGTCTGACCGGCTAGTGTTGCCTCAATCTGAATCACGCCGTCGGGAGTTGGTGTTGTCTCGGTGATCAGTGCTCAAACAGCTTGGCGCTTTGCCATCTCTTGTTCTTCGGTTAAAAGAATGAGGTTGATTTGGGGAAGAGTTGGATCCGGTTCTGGTGATGATTCGAGAAGGAAGTCAGTTACCCTGGTCTTCCTCCTACCACTGTATCTATATGTTGGTTCAAAATTCAATAGCTCGGCCCAACCTCGGTGACGGTATCGAAGCGCAGCACAGAGAGCGTCTAGGTTGGGGTATTGGTATTGTGACTTTAGCTGGTTCAAGTCTACATAAGGAGGAAGACAACGGTTAGTGCGGTATAAAAGTTATAAACAACAAGGGCAAAAAACAGACAAACTAAGCCGAGGTATTCATATCGGCCGTTCCTTTATTCCAGTTAATACTGTAGCCCGGTATCTGGGCTTCCTGGTCTTCAAAATTGCCAGAAACCCAGAAGAAGTCGTCATCATTCACGTCTTTATCCGGTGTATTTTTAATTATTTTCTCTCGGCGTCTTTTTATTCTTAAATAATACACCCAGCCGTCTTCATTTTGGCCGAGTGAGTGCTGATGGAATAGCTCGGCCAAACTAAGGTTGAGGCCAAGCCGGCGGTTTAGTTCGGCGATGCCTTTTATTATTCTGTATGAATTTGTGGAAAGTTGGGTGGGGCTGAGTCTTGTCTGCCTAAGGAATTCACAAAGGAGAGGCTGAATGGGAAATCAAAGACTGGCTTCTACAATGGATATTATGGTAAAGGGAACAAAGCCCGGTTTTCCCCAGGGTGTGGTACCTAGTTCGGCTAGTGAGAGATGGACATCATCAAGAATGTTGTAATCCTTGCGGAATTTGGCGATGGCCCCAGGGGAGTTTACTAAGAACCGGTATTTACCCATTTTACTTAATTTGTTTATAAGTTAGCACGGTAGCCTATCTTGGTGGTGAGATGACGTTGAAAATCTCGGTTGAGCGTGCAAAGGTGTGCCTGACCAACCTAGTCAAAGTCTGCAAAGTGAAAGATAAATAGAGTGTTATGCCCAGATAACTGGGCCGGGCTAAGAAAGAAGGATAAATAAATATAAACTCTAGATCGGCTAAGTGCGTTATAACCCTTAGCTCGGTCATTGCGCGAGTTTTTAGCCAGGTTATTGAGCATTGAGGATCTTAGCTCGGTCAAAGCACAAGTTTTTTAGCTCGGTTATCGGGTAAGGTTTTCTAGTTCGGTTGAGTATGCACCTATCACAAACTGGCTCCTAGTTCGGTCATGGTGTTATTTTCGATCAAAAGGATCGCATTCCAGATTCATTGAAGATTCAACTAAGGTGATTATGGTCTGGGGATGTGGTTTTTTGGTCCTTACCCATTTGTGCAAAACTACAGAAATGTGTTTTGGAAAATATATGTATATATACATATCTATACTATACATACTCACGAAATAAACAGAAAAAACGAGGGATTGATACACTTACAGTTTTGAAGATAAAAGGATGAAGATCAAAACGGTGAAGATGCCAGGCTAGAGCACGAGCTTTGTAAACACTCTGGTCGTGAATATGAAGATTCAGAAAGCTAGTGAGAGAAGATAAACAGTGGAGTGGTTGATTTAAAAAATAGGGTTTTTGTATAATGCACTAAAATAGACGGGACTGTTCAAAATCTCGGAGTACGAAGACGGCAATGACAGTTGTACTAGACCAGTGGGAGCAAGCCACGTGTCCAAAGGGAATAGATAACGATTCATATGTACTTGAAAAGCCGAACGACGTACAGAGTAATTGACGAGACGTTTTTGAACCGGGCAAACCAGTAGCTCGGTAGCGAATGAGCCCGGTCGTGTCATTTGCTTCCGTCCGGTCAGTTGGGACGTTTTAGCTCGGCTAGAGAAGAATAATCCCAAATCATGCGTTGCAGATGGAATTAAGGGGCAATTGAGAAGGTAAAATGTGTGAAGCTTGGGTCGAGCTGGACAGGGTATAAGTGAGCCGAATTGTGGGCCGAGGTGAATGGGTTTCGCCACTGGGCCTTGTTAGCCCGGTCATGAATGACTAAGGTTAGTTCGGTTTGAATATTCTGAACTGAGGCATAGGGAGCCATGTTGTAAAAGCAAGGTGGAACCGAGCTAAGTAAAACAAGGTGGAACCGAGCTAAGGAAAGCTCGGTGAAACCTGCCGCTTCAGCATGTGTTATCCCGGTTGTTTGGTCATATTGCCGCGGTAAAACCATCTCACTTGGTTAGGCAGTGAGGGGGATGTAGAAAAATAAGCATTACTTTTCTGATTCCTATGAGGACTCTACATTTGAGAAAAAGAGTCCTACTAGGATTGTGCCACACGGAATCTATAAAAGCTCGGAGCAGGACCTATGCACAAGTATCACAATTTTGATTCTTAGAAACACAGAGCTTTTTGTCTATTATCTATTTGCTGACTTAGGCATCAGAGAGGTATCCGGCACACACCCGCCGGCTAGCTCACGTTTGTGTTTTCAGGAAGTAAAGCGACGACGTTTAGAGGAGCGCAAACTTGATCAATAGGATTATACGAGAAGATTATTTCGTACTCGTACAATGATCAACTATACAAATATTATAATTTAGAATTAAGGGTTAATTACACTAATAGTCCCTATAGTTTGGGACTTGTGTCACTTTGGTCCCTAACTTTTCAATTGTGACACATTTGACCTTGAATTTTGAATCTTGTTCCAAATAAGGACAATTGAAAATATCATTAGATTTTTCAAGGGTAAAATCGTCAATTTGATAAAATATAAACTAATTTGACAAAAATAAATGTCAAAAAAATATTTTTAATTTTTTTTAAATTATTTTTATCCACCAATGATAAAATTATATAAGATTAATAAAAATTACATGATTAATTTTTTAAAATTAATTTTACATGATCATCATCCAAACACATAATAAAAATTAATTTGGTAAAAAAAATAAATAAATGTCTAAAAGATTTATCAATTTTACATAATTTTATTTTTAGTATGTAGAAATAATTTTTAAAAATTTAAAAATATTTGTTTGACATTTATTTTTATCAAATTAGTTTATATTTTATCAAATTGACAATTTTACCCTTGAAAATTTTAATTATATATTCAATTGTCCTTATTTGGAACAAGATTCAAAATTCAGGGTCAAATGTGTCACAATTGAAAAGTCAGGGTTCAAAGTGACACAAGCCCCAAACTATAGGGACTATTTGTGTAATTTGCCCTAGAATTAATTACTTAAAAGTTATATTTACAAATGTTATGGTAGCTCAGGTTCTATTTAAAATTTTTTGAATCAATAAGTTCTTATAAAATTGAGAATATTATCAGTTTTTTCTAATTTTTGAAATTAAGAATATTATCAATTTTGCATAATAGTTTCACTAATTGATTAAAAAAACAGAGTATGAGATTAAGCGTTTTTGTCCTTCTACTTATTGGTTTGATTCAATTATCCAATAAAACTGAGAATATTAACAGTTTTTTCTAATTTTAAAATTGAGAACATTATTAGTTTTTTTTTTAAGGTTTTTTTTTCAATTTTGCACTTTTTCAATTTTGCATATCAATGTTTCATCATCATGTTTCTTTATAGACATAAAATCTTTAGTTTTGCACAAAAAAAATTCAATTTTTTGCACATAATTTTTTTTTTAGTTTTTTCAATTTAAAAGTAAATTTTTATAGTTTTGAAAATCAAAATATAATTATAAATGATGAATAATCATGATTTAAAGGACAATTTCAACTATTAAAAATTTAATAGAATTTAAAATTTTAAAAAAATTTAATTAAAATTTAATAAAATATAAATTTATAAATTAAAACTTTTGTATAAATATTCCTATAATTTATATCAATCGTGCTACGTAGCTCGATTTTTTTTGGCTCGAGTAGCCCGATTTCCTCTCTCTCTCTCTCTCTCTCTCTCTCTCCTTTCCCTTCTTTCTTTGTTTCTTCTCTTCTTCTCCATTGGTTCATCTTTTTCTCTCTAAAATCTATCTCTATGTTTCTATGTTCATCCATCTATCTCTGTTCATCCCAAAAATCCCTCTGTTTATCTCTCCGTCTCTTCCAAAAATTTGTCTCTGTTCATCTCTTTGTCTCTCCCAAAAATCTGTCTCTATGTTCATTAAGAATTGATTAAGAATTCACAATCACCAAAACCATCAAACCCAAAAATTTGGGAAAGATGGGTTTGAAACCCAAAAACCAAAACCAATCAAAAATAAAAACCTAGAAACCAAAAATCAAAACCAAACAAATCAAACCCAAAAACCAAAAATCAAAACCAAAAAACCAAAAACCAAAACCAGACAAATCAAAACCTAAAAACCAAAACCAATCATACAAATCAAACCCAAATCGATCGATTTCAAACCCTAAAAAAAGAAGAAAAAGAAAAAGAAGAAATCTGGTGCTCCCTCTCTTCTCTCTCTTTTCCTCTCTCTTCGTCCTCTGTCCAGATCTAATAGAACCAAAAAAAAAAAAAAATCACTGTCCAAAACGACGTTGTTTTAAACAATTGGGCCATTTGAGCCGGAAGATTTCGAGGTACGAATCATTTTTGAATTTCAATCTATATATGACACACAAATAGTACGGCAATGATTGGTAGCCACAAATTCTGTGGCTCAAATGGCCCGAAAATGTCAAAACAATGTCGTTTTGGGTACAAAACAACTCCGAAAATGCTAAAACGACGTCGTTTTGACATTTTCAGATCATTTGAGTCACAGAATTTATGGCCACTAAACATTTTTCCAAATAGTATTACCACTAACTAAAATTCATTTTCACTAGCTCAGTCAAACCTACCTACCTACCTAACAGTTCATGCATGCGCGCAGAGGGGAGGATCATGGGTGGCATTTGGCTGTCGGTTGGGAATCACATATTCACGGGTTTTACTTTTTTTTTTAAATTATAATTTTAATTTGAGAGAACATTTAAATTTAATAAATTTATTTTGAAATTAATTTTGATAATTTGAATCGGTTATTTTTATAATTTGTTGAGTAAAATATTTATGTCAAAAATTGGTATAATTAGATATTGATAGTTATATGTTTGAATGATATTTATTTTTAAAAAATGAATAACAAATATAATTTGAAAAATAGCTATCTATTTTTTAATACAAATTTGATTCAAACATACAGTTGATGTCTGATTATCTTATTTTTTATATGAATATTCTATTCAATAAGTCTTAAAAAACAAACAATTCGAATCACTAAAATTGATCTTAAAATGAGTTTATAAAATCTAAACACAGTCTCAAGTTGAGATGACCAACACGAGAGTTCTCTCACAATTCCTCCCCACCTCGCCCCAATAAAAAAGTGAAGCTTCTGATTATGCCTCTGTTTGGAAAGATAGGTTAGGTTGGGTTTAGGACTATTTTAGTCATAAAAAGACAAAATAAATTTTTTAACTTAATAAGACAAAACATTACATCTAACTCATAATTATTACATTCTTTTTTTCAAAAAATCCAAAAAATCTTTCTCAAACGAGGCTTTTTAACCTCAAGTTAAAGTAGCCAAAAAGCCAACTCACTTCCCAAACGAACCCTATATAAAAAAATTATGTTTTTATATAAAATTCATATATAAAACTTAATAAGAATAATGTGGTAATGTCATTATTTTATAATGAGATACATCATTATATATGAATTTTATTATTTATTTATTTTTTTGGTTTATATAGCATTACTCATTTATTAATTTATGCATAAGTGTAAAAATCAATGGGTATGCTATAAAAATTAACTAATTGAATATAGGAAAAGAAAAAAAAATTAAAAACATAAATTTAAAATTCATATCTAATGGGATTGGGTTGGTGGTGTGTATATATTAATTGGTATATTAATTAGTGTACTAATAGGTGATGCGATATAATTTTAAAAGTTTTAAGTATTTGTAATTTATATACTAGGTGGGGTCAGTAATAATGTCGTAAGGCATGTTGGTATATTAGTTAGTATACCAATTGGTACATGTAGCACCACCGCTTTTTTAATAATTTGAATTGTCATATTGTAGAATTTGTTGAATATATTATTTACAAAAAAAGTTCAGATTAATTGGATATACATAACTTCATAATCAAATCTAATTTTTTTTTTTATAAAAATTATAAAAATTATACCAATAGTTTATTTTTGTTTAAAAAAATGTGATCTTCTTATGAGATTACAAATGTCCAGTTGATCTAATTTTTATATGTATGATCTATTCAATAAACCTTATAATATGAACAATTCAGATTATGAAAATAGATTTGAAATATGCCCCGACTAGCCTCGCAACACAATAGTCTAAGTAATTTAATTTTTAGGGAAATATCAAAAAAGTGAAAAGTGAAAAGATAATTATAAAATGATGAATATATAAGTGATTTATGTATTTAATTAAGCAAATAAATCTTGTACCTTCATTAGTTGGAAAAAAAAAATTCACAATCCACTTATTTAAAATTCTCCCTAATTTTGAAAAATATAATAATACTAATACCATCTCCAACTCAGACTCAAATCTTTCATCAAATTTAAATTTAATGAGAATTTGGTAAAAACGGTGTTTCAACCATTTCACCAAATTAGAATCAAATGAAGGGAACTCTACTTTTTTCATCAAATCAAAGGAGTGTTTAACTTTTTTCATCAAATCTCGTAAATGACCGTTAGTGGACGATTGGATAGATGATTGGCCGGTCAATCAGGTGGACGACTGGCCGGATAACCGAATTGAAGAAAAATTGAAAAAAATTTACATTAGGCTAGACAACCGCCCGGACATCCTTCCGATCAACCGGTTGTTTTATAAAAATTAAAATTTTAGCGTTGGAACGCTTGGTATCAGATGAAATTTTTAACGTAAACCTTTACTCAAATTTGATGAAAAAAAAGAATAAGCGTTGGAGATGTTCTAATGTACCAAAATATGGGTATTTTGAAAAGCGAGTAAAACAGTCAAAAAATCACATCATTCTTTTTACTTTCTATATATATTTTTTATATAAAAAATCAAAAACTTGACTAAAATAATCAATTCCTAAACCAACCTATGAACCCCATAGTGGGACTAACATTTTCATTGGGGGTTGGGTTTGCTAATTCAATTCCAATGATTGATAATTAAAAGATAATTTTATCTCTTATTTTATAAAAATAAAAAAACTTATCCTATATGTAATGAATATTTTTGCATAATTTTATAGATTTACAAACAACTAATATCATCACATAAGTGTAAAAAAATATATATTTTTTCATCTCCAATATAGTACCATCACACTAATAATCCCATTAATTAATCTCACCTTACAAATAATTTCATCCACCACCAATACTCATTTTTCACTTTTTTTATTTATTATTTTATATATTTTAACTCTCATCATTTATCAATTATTGCTATATTATTTTTAATTTTTATTACTACTAACATTCTTAATATTACAATATTAACCCCTTTATATACTGTCTCACCCTTTCTCGAGGCTGTTTGAGAACAAAGATTTATTTTAAATTATGTCAATTTATTTTAAATTTTTTTGGTCTATCTTCTGTAGAAAAATCAAAAAAGTAAAAAAAAAAATCAAATAATTCAAAAAAAATTTGAAATAGCCAAAACAAGCCATATTTTTGTCTTTACAAATTTTTTTTGGAATTAATTTTTTTTTTCTATCTTTTTGGTTTGTCTCGTCAAGTAGAATCTAGGAAATTATTTTTTTTAAAAAAAATTATAAAAAAATAACTAAAACAAAAAAGCAAATCCCAAATAGGAAAATTGGGTTTATAGTCAAAAAGTCATTATAAATTATTACATTATTCTAGTTACTTTTTACACGTCTTTTTCTATTAAAAAATAAAATAAAATTTTTGGAAAGTTGTTAAATATAACTAAAAAGTCATTATCAATGCCCGCATTATTTTCTATATTTTGCTACGTATATTTTAATAAAAAATTAAAAAAATACCAAACCAGAGACTATAAACCTGTCCCACCCCCAATCTCTTGACATCCCTAGTGTCGGTGATGGCTTTCAAAGAAGGAAAATGCTATGAATCTTAAATAAATTATTAAATTTTTTATCAAACCTCTTATATGAGTGTAGAATTCATACAAATCACATATATATATAAGTCTCACACTTATATAAGTGATTTGATAAAAAAATTAATAATTTATTTAGAACAGCTAGCATAACTTTTTCAAAGAAAGTTAGATGGGATACGGACTCCAGCCCAGATGTAGGGCCTCCAATCGCAGCTTCCTAGAAACGCACTGATCTCAGCTCCCCCCATTCTCTGCATCTTTTGTTTTTGCTTTTTCACAACAACTAGCTCAACTTGTTTCCTTAGAACTCTTGCCCTTCAAACTCCAATTGTTGTTACAGCTGTGTCATTATTCTGATCCTATTATTAGAATTTTAGTTTAGTTTCTCATAGAGCATTAACAATTCCTAGTTTAATCTTATCCCTATTTGTTGGGCGTTTTTCTTTAGAGATAAAATTTTAGATGACGCTAACGGTAAACTTTAAGGCTCCGTTTGGTAAGCTTCTCAAATTATAATTCTACCCATTGATTTGAGTGTGGTATTTGTTTTGAGTTTTCAAATCATAATTCTATACCCATTTCTCAAAACTCAATTCAAAACATAATCATTACTTTTTAAAACTCATAGCCAAACACATAATTCAAAACTCTTTTCAAAACTCAATTCAAATCAATATTTTAATTTTGTAAATATTTAAATATGTTACGATTTTTTTAATTTTTTAATTTTTTTGAATATTTTTAAATATTTTAATTTTTAAATATTACGATTTTAATTTTTTAAATTTTAAAATATTTTATAAAAATAAATTCAAACTCTATTTTATAAATTTTTTTTTAAATATTTTAATTTTTTTTGTTATGTATTTGGTTACGATTTGAGTGTAGAGTTGTGAAAGTAGTATGGAGTTTCGAGTTATATGTTTGGTTATGAGTTTTAAAAATAATTTCTTAATTGAGTTTTGTTTTATGTGTTTGGTTACGATTTTAGTGTAGAGTTGTTTTTAAATTTAAAATATTAAAATTTTAAATTATTTAAATTTTTTGAATATTTAAATTATTTAAATTTTTTGAATGTTTATTTTAATTTTTTACTTATTAAATTTTTTAGATTATTTAAATTATTTAAATATTTATGATTTAAAATTTTTGAATATTTATTTGAAAAAAAAAATTATTTCCTTTGTAGTATTTTCAATTAAAAAATTGATTAATGTTATTTTCTGTTAATAATAAATTTTTTTAATTGGATTTTAAAAGAGTTTGGTTATGAGTGTTGATTAGAATTTTCAATAGTGTGAAAGTAGTGTGTTTTGTTATGAGTTATAACGATTTGAATAAAGTTTTGAAAACTCTTTTCAGAACTCATAACCAAACAAATTTTCTTACTTCATATGTCGAATCAAACTTTCAAAACTCAATTCTACACTCAATTCAAAATTCAATTCAACACTCTATTCAAAAATCATAACCAAACAAATTTTCTACACTCAAATCATAATTTCAAAACACACAAACTCAAAATATAACTCATATTCTCAAATCATAGTTAGAAAGTCTTACCAAACGGAGCCTAAATCTTTTTTTTTTTTTTTTAAATTATTCTTTAAAATAGCTCGTAATTAGAAAAATGTCATACTATAATTGGTTTTTCATGTAACTTTTTTATTAGATTATGAATTTTCAATTAAACTCGTGAGTGAATAAAACAGAAAATAATTGAGTTAAAAATGGGAAAAAGAAATTAAAGTAAAAATATTTTGTTGGTTTATTTAGGGTTTGTTTGAATCTTACTTTTTGCTATCTTTTTCAATTGACTCTTTATTTTTATTTATGTTTTTGCTACTTATTAGGTTTGGCATTTGGTAAAAATATAAATAAAAAAATTCACCTAAAATCCCTTGAAAATTAAAAAATTGAATGTAAAAAAATGTAAAATTGAATGTAAACCTTAAGACTATGTTTGGTGTGGAGTTTTAATTATGATTCTACACCATATTTGAGCTATGTGTTTTAATAGAATTTTCAAAATACATTTTCACACTACTTTTGAAAACACTTTTCAGGTGGGATTTAAATTTTGAAATTTCACCTACCCGGACGTCCGGCCGGTCACCGACCGATTGACTAGAACAGTGTTCCTTTTTTCTTTTTCTTTTTGCAATTGACACCTGTTATTTTTTTTATAGTTTAAGTAAAAAAAAATTTTGAATTTTTCAATTTTTTTATAAACTTTTAATAGAATTTTGAGTTGTGTGTTTGGTTATGAGTTGTAAGTTTTTGAATCAAATATCATATGTCATATCAAAAATTCCAAATTCAATTCAAAACTCATAATCAAACAAATTTTTCACACTCAAATCATAATTCTAAAACTCACAAACTCAAAATATAACTCCATTCTCAAATAATATTTTTAAGACTCTACCAAACACCACTCGAATCTTTCTTAAACTTTTTTATCAATGGGTAATAGTAATTTTCCCATTCCAATCCTTACTTTTTTATATCTATTCATTTTTATTTATTTATTTGCTAGTTATTAGTTTTTGCATTTGGTAAAAATATATTAAAAAAAATATTCACCTAAAATTCCTTGAATTTTTTTTAAAAAAAATGTCAATTATGCCAATTAAACAACAATAACAAAAAAAATCCCAGCTGGCAGAGGGGCGAATCCAAACAAGTACTTACCGTGAAAAAGAGTGGACAAAAGTCGTACATACATGGTGTGCAACCCCCACTCGAAGACCATAGGGAATGTTAGTTATAAGAACCTGAAATTCATAAATAACGGTCAGTTAAGTGGCGTGGACCAGAAACCGCACGAAATCGCGTGGATTCAGATTATTTCCTAGCAATTCCTTAAAAAAAAAATAAATAAATAAATAAATAAATAAGAAAATTTTTAACATACATCTCTTTAAAAATAATATATTATATGTACTTTTAATTATGTTATTTTTTAATTATGATTATTTTTTTTAGTTATGATATTATTTTAACTATAATGTACATATATGACATATTCTTAGTATTTCCTAATAAATAAAGAAAAAAAAGAAAGAAAAAGAAAAATCATAAAATACATTATGAAAATTCTTCATTTTTCAATTATACACCCAATGAAACATTACCAAAGGTGAAGAATCTTTCTAAAGTACTTCATGAAATTTTTTTCGTCATCTCTAACTCTACCCAATAGAAAAAAAAATTTAGAAAAAAAGAAAGCAGCCGCACGTTTTGATGGTTGTGATATTTATGGCGTTGGAGCTGACAAAGAGACAGATCATTGTCGTGATCGATCACTTTTATATAATATATATATTTACAAGTCATCTTCACAAACCTGTTATTATAATAAGTCTCTCTACAAACTTTACATTTAATCTCATTTGGGGTTGGTGTTCTCTCCAATATTTCTCCCTCTCCCTTATCTCTCTCATACCTCAACCCTGATCATCCCATTCTTATTATATATATAATTTTATATACACAATTGGGTTGAGGGTTTCAAGAGAGGATTGGAGAGGAGTTGATTGTCATTCAGCTTCAAATTTCTTCATTGTCTTTTGGAAATAAGAGGTAATTTGATCTCTCTCTCTCTCTCTCTCAAATTTGTAATGAAATATAGAGGAATTCACTTTGAATCTGATCCTTTATGAATTTGGCTTTTGATCCTTCTATTGATGAGTGAAATGATATCAATGAAACATGTCTCTCAATAAGAGTAATGTTAGGGATCATGAAAAAAATTTCATGAAAATGATAATGAAAAATTTATGACCTTTAGATTATCTTGATTAGTAAGTGGTGCTTTATTGTAAGTGTAATCCAAAGGTCATAAATCTTTCATGATTATTTTCATGAAAGACTTTTCATTATACCTAGCATTACTGTTCTCAATAATATTGTAATAACTAATTCATTAATTTCCTGGATGAAATAATAGAATCAGGGTAGTTTTTGGAATCTCCCGAATCATAGCGTCTTCAGATTTATACAACAACAATGTACTGTTTGGGGTTTGCATTTTAGAAAAAAAAATTTCTTTGCTCTGTTTATATTATACATAAATATAATCCAGAAATCAAATGTAAATTACTTTTGTAAGGAATTTAAAAAAGAACAAGGGAACAGAATTTAAGCAAATGATATGTTATTTTTAATTATACAAACTTATACAAATCTGCATAAGCACATTTCAGAAAGTGAAAATGACTTTTAATCTTTCTCAACAGTAGATCTGCACAAGGAAAGTATATACTGCGAAGAAAGATGGCCGGTGAGGAATGTACGCTGATTGCTAACAAAGTTTCTCCAGTGGCACCTCCATTGCCTCGAGCAACAAGAAATTATCCTCTAAGGGGTTTAGTGATGAATGGAACCCCAATAAGGGGATCCAGCTGTGTCTCCACGGCAACAAGGGATTTATGGGAACATCTCTTTGACGAAGGTTATAGAGCAAATGTTTTGATTGATACTGATAATGGTGGCATCATCTACGCTCATGCTAGTATCCTGGTAAGTCTCTTCCTTTTTGTGAATCCTCTGTGTGTTTGTATCAAAGAATTGTCCATATATTCTAATGATTCTCATGGTTTGATGTGATCTTGAAAGCACTTGATGATATAGTGATCAACTCAAACATTAATGTGATATATTTGAAATTAGCATCCAGTGATCTCAATTGAGCACAATGGTTGGTCTTTATGCATTGTGTTGCTACCATTTTTTCCTCAAAACTTGCACAATCACAAAGACTTGTTAAATGCACCCATCTCAGTTTTTGTGGAATGGTATCCCGGTTGAATGATCTCCAAGGGATTCTGTCTCTCTGAGCATGAGTACTATTTAACCATGAAGTGGCTTACCTAGATTGGATTTCATAGTTTTTAGGGAAATATGTGTGTAGATATGGCTGGTTTACAATCTTAACATGGTATATACCAAACCAAAGGCATATATTTTAACATCTCAATTTAACAGGGTGTGGCTTCTCCTGTGTTGAAAAATTTGTTAAAGCAATCAAAAAAGCGTGGTCGTCGCCGATCAATCTCAATTCATGGAGTTCCACATGACGCAGTTCAAGTTTTCATTCGATTTTTATACTCTTCCAGGTAAACTAATTTTCTTATCTTTGCTGCTTCTATTGTGTATTTAACTAATTCTTGTAACTAATTTTCTACTCTCAGCTAATTGTTATTGGTGTTTTATCATAGGTATGAGGCAGAAGAAATGGAGAAATATGTATTGCATTTATTGGTTCTGTCGCACGCTTATGTGGTCCCCCACTTGAAGCGAGTGTGTGAATGGCAGTTAGAGCAAGGATTGCTGACCATAGAGAATGTAATCGACACCTTCCAGCTTGCACTACTGTGTGATGCACCTCGACTTAGCCTCATTTGCCACCGTTTGATGCTGAAGAACTTCAAAGCTGTGTCTGCCACTGAAGGATGGAAAATCATGAAAGACAGCCACCCAATGCTAGAGAAGGAAATTCTGCTCTCTGCGGTCGAAGCAGAAGATGTAAAGTGCTTTCCTCTACATTTTCCCCCCACTATGTTAAAATTTATAACCCTATCCATCCATCATCTTATTTTGATCCATGCTATGTGTTCTTTTCCAGAGACAAAAGGAGAGGACAAGAAAGTTGAACGAGAGAAAAGTATATTTACAGCTATACGAGGCAATGGAAGCTCTAGTTCATATATGTAGGGATGGTTGTAGGACAATTGGTCCACACGATAAGGTATTGAAAGAGGATCAGGGTCCTTGCCATTATACGGCTTGTAAAGCGCTAGAGTTGCTAGTCCGTCACTTTGCTGGTTGCAAGTTGAGAGTCCCCGGTGGTTGCATCCATTGCAAGAGAATGTGGCAGCTCTTGGAATTACACTCCCATCTCTGTGCTGATTCCGATGTCTGTAGGGTTCCTTTGTGCAGGTGTGCATCTATAAAACAATTTCTTCATTAAAATATTTAATTCCAAATCAATTCAATTTCCCCCAATATCAAAAAACAAAACTGTAATTTGTAATTTTTGTTAATTTGTTTCCTAAATTGCGTCCAAGACAGTGGACAAAAATATTAGGTTGGTCTCAAATGACAAAGAAAGGGGCCAGATTGACCCCAAGATCCTATTTTTACATTAGTTTTCATTTTATTTATTTTTTAAAAATAATTTGATAGGTTTGGCTGACCCCATATGGTTATACCTAGGGTCACCCCTGGTGCGCACAGGTGTTGGATTAATAACTGTGGCGAATGACATATCTCATAGCCATTTTTTGGCCTAGTTGTTATTTTATCTGTGGATGGGAGTTTTTTTTTGGATTTTCTATGAATAGTTTAGCTTTGACTTAATTTTAGTTTTTGGGTTGTTGCTAAATTTGAGGAGTCTTTCCATTTTCAGGAACTTTAAGCTGAGGAGGAGAAAGATACCGAAGAAGGATGATATTAAATGGAGAATATTAGTGAAGAAAGTGTTGAGAACAAAGAGCATATCGGGAGCGCCATTCTTTTCATTAGAATCTATGTGATGACAAGCCTGGTTCTTATTTGTCATGGGGATCGGCTTTTGCTGTAAATTTGGTGTAATTAAAAGGAGTGTACTCAGAACAGATATTTTTCTTCCAAATGTCTCTGGTCACCCCTTTTGTCATTTTGAAATTTTGAAGCAAGGAATCACTTGTTCCTTGGTGGAGCCTTGTGGAATCTGCTAAAAATAAAAGTAAAAACATTGAGAAAATGCTTAATGAAATTGATGCTTATTATACATACATCTCAGCAGCTATTAAAAAGAAAACCGGATGTAATATTGATTAATTGCCTTTGGGTATATAATCATCAAGAAAGAACAAATGATTTTTCATGGGATACCGATAATTTTGAGCTTCAAGCTAGGTTCAAATATACAATTAAACGGGTTTAGGTTAAATATTAATCAAGGTAAATTAAAAGCAAACTCATATTAATATATGCATATCATAATTTTTTATCAGAGATTATTTAGCTATAGTTTGTCTTGCTTAAATAATTAAGCTCAAATTTAAGTTTGATCTTACCTTAAAATATAATCGGACGAGACTAAGCCATTCATATACATCAGTTCATTTGGAGCCTTACAATTTATACTATTTTGTTTTTGTTTTTTAGTAGTGTTAATTTCGATGGTGTTTATAGTGGTATAGCAAATGAGAATAGAACATCCCATAAAAACCACAAGCATAAAGAAACCTATGAGAATTTGAGCTCAAAATTTTATCTAAAAAAAACTAAGAATATGATGAGATGAAGATCTCGTTTGAAAATATATTATTTTAATAATTTTGTAACTTTTTACGAAAAGATGTATAGAAAAGAAGAAAGAGTGACGTGACAACTTATAGTGACTTTTTGACTAAAATAATTTACTCCCCAAACAAGGCCTTACACTTAGAATAAATTTAAATCACATTAATTTTTTTTGAAATTTATATTAGCACAAATTCAGGGTATAATGTAGTAGCCCAATGTGGAATTGCTCAAAACACAATAAATAAAATGAGACTAAAAAAAAAAAAAAAGTTGATTTTTTGATTTTTTTTTTAAATGTATCAAAAAAAATAAACAAGCGATGTGACCTAAATAAGTTAATAAGTTGATTTTTTCCTAATTGTCAAAATAGGCCTAAAGTTGCAGTACAGAAGTGATATGATCCAAATAAATACACTTATTTAGATCATCTCTAAACAATCCCAACTCAAAAAAAAAAAAAAATGGAAAAATTGCAAATCGGTAGTAACCTTGCAAACTCTTTACAAATTCATGTAAAAATTTATAACTTTAATTATTAAAATTAATAAAGTTTACCACTATTTTGAAATTACAAATTTTTCAAAAAATATATATAATTACAATTATTTAGAAATTTTAATCAGATTTTTTATTCAAAAATAAAGTTGTAGAGTGAAGAGCCTCTGGCTTTAGGATTATCTGAAAGGCGTCGTCTCCTCATATGCTGGACCTGAAACAAGTTCTCTTTGTTGAATTCAATTTT
The DNA here is from genome assembly GCA_030407325.1 of Camellia japonica. Classification (NCBI taxonomy): domain Eukaryota; kingdom Viridiplantae; phylum Streptophyta; class Magnoliopsida; order Ericales; family Theaceae; genus Camellia; species Camellia japonica. Next base: position 38,178,191 of record JAPPVO010000002.1, on the reverse strand, counting down.
TTATTCTCTCTTTCATTTTTATTTATTTATTTTTTCCTTTCCTTCCTCACGGCCATGGCAGAATTTCAGGTATCAGAAATGGAGCCTCTCATCCCCTCTTTTGGTATGTCTCTCGCAACTTTACTTCCCATTCTTCCCAGCTGCTGTCATTTCATGGCTTACACTTGTTGGCTCTAAAAATTAGCAATTAAAACTCTCCAAAAAAATCACACTTTTCAAAAGTAGGGTAATACTTGAACGTTAGTTAGTGTTGTGAAAAAAGCATTTTCACTGCCACATTTTGACAGTCATGTGGTGTGCATCACTTTTGCATGTGTTCTTTTCTTTCTCTATTTAATTCTGTTTTTCTTTTTTGGGAGCTTCAGTGCTGGAGAACAAGTTCTAGTGCTATATCCCTTTGGTCTGTTTGTTGCCTTGATATAGGCATTGTTGTAAAAGTTCCCAACTACCATCTAAAATCTGAACACCAGGATGATTCACATAAATGATAAAACTCTAAATTGTAACAATCCAAAGATTTAATATAACCAAACCAAACCAAATCAAACCTTAAGTCCCATCAAATGAGGTCGGCTACATGAATACTTCTTCTCCACACGGCTCTATCAAAGGCCATTTCGTTAGTCAAATTAAGTAGATTCATATCTCTATTTACAATGCTAACCAATGTTAATCTAAGTCTACCGGGTCCCCTAACACTTCCATCTACCGTCATTGCATCGCATCTCTTCACTGCTACCTCTATTGATCTCCATTGAATATGATCAAACCATCTCAATCGATTCTTTCTCAACTTATCTTTTATCAGTACTATTCTTACCAATTCCAGAATACACTCATTCTTAATTCTGTCTTGTCTAGTTTGCCACACATTCACTTTAGCATTCTCATCTCAGCAACACTTACCTTATCGACATGTTATTTTTTGGTTGCTGAACACTCCGTCACATACAACATCGTTGGTCTAATAACTATTCTATAGAACTTACCTTTTAGTCTAGTGGGTATTCGTTTATCGCACAGTACCCCAGACGCACTTCTCTACTTAAGCCATCCCGTCTTAATCCTATAGGTCACATCCGCATCAATCTCCCCCACCGTTGTGATAATCGACCCTAAATAACAAAAATGTTCACTCTTAGGCAGTTTTTGGTTCTTAATCTTCACTTCTCCTCTGCCTTCATTATTATCGTTACTAAATTTACACTTCATGTACTTTGTCTTAGTTCTGCTTATCCGGAATCCTTTAGACTCAAGTGTTTTTCTCCAAATCTCTAACTTTGCGTTAACTTCTTCTCTAGTCTCATCCACTAATACGATATCATCTGCAAAAAGCATATACCATGGCACGTCATTCTGAATATTTCTCGTCAACTCATCCATAACTAACGTAAAAAGATAAGGACTTAAGGTAGATCTTTAGTGTAACCCTACAGTGATAGGAAATTCATTTGTCTCTCCAGCAGGCGATTTAATAGTGGTCACCACCCTTTCATACACGTCCCTACTCACATCAATGTAACTTTTTGTCACTCCTTTCTTCTCTAATACCCACCATATTATATCCCCGTGACACTCTATCATATGCTTTTTCGAGGTCGATAAACACCATTTGAATGTCTCTTTTTTTTTTTTTTCTCTGTACTTTTCTATTACTCTTCTCAACAGATAGATCACTTTCATTGTTGACCTGTCAGGTATAAACCCGAATTGATTCTCTGACACCTCTGTTATATCTCGCAATCGGCGTTTCATCACCTTCTTCCACACTTTCATTATATGACACATTAGCTTGATTCCTCTATAGTTGTTGCATCCAAAGATTTAATATTAAAAATTAAAAATTAAAAATTAAAATTAAAATTAAATTTTTTTTGTTAATTATTAATAAAAGTATCAATAAAAGGAAGACTACAACATTGCATGGCATCAAAACAGTATTTTCCCCAATCTGTGATTTGGGTTGAAGCAAAAACAAAGATTTTCTTTTATTGATTTGGCAATCCATGGTAGCTAATTGCTGGGGGTTGACTGTTGATTACCTTTGTTGTCTCCTTCATGTGATTCTAAAGAACTATGCAAGGCTTGTTCTTGTTCATGTTTTTATTCGAAATGTAGCCTTCGATTCTTTTCCCTTTACAGTTCCATTCTATAATCATTTGGAAGAAAGCTAGGCATTTTAAACTGAATGTTATCCTTGTGTACATCACCCAGAATTCACTTTCACAATGAGAGGCTCTCCTTGTAGTGGTTTTGACTTACCTTATCATCCTACTCCTTCGACATACTTTCAACAAAAGAATGTAAATTACCCGTTAAGACTGCTACAATCAAAAGAGCTGTGGAATTATGAGAGTATCACTATCAACTACTATGATTATCCTCCCAAGAAATTTCATTGCTTCACATTCTCATATTTTCATTATGATGAGCTTTCCTCATCCGAAGTGTCTTGTCTCACGTTGTATCTACTAAGGACAGGAAGAGATGCAGTTGCAGGAATCCGGAAGGATCTAGCAGAACCCACCATTGTGTCCTTCATCTTCCCTACTTCCTTGCAAACATGATCCAATACGGAGAGAAAATCTCTCACAATCATGAAAATCCTGAAAGGATGGGCTTCCTCTTTAGCAGTGTCACCATGAAAATACTCTGTGACCTCTTTCACTGAGGATAAGGCATTTCTTTCATCAGCCTTAATCCTAGTGATTTCCTCTTCAGCCTCTTTAAGAAACATTTTCATTGATTCGAAGAATTTCCCTTGCATATTTGGCTTCTCGAATTGCAAAACCACTCTGACTTTTTCAAGCCCCATTTCAAGCTTTGACACATAGCTGCTTAACACATCTGAGTCCATCCCTGCTGATTTTTTGACATTGCCAAGTTCTCTGCTTAAACCAGCAACGACTTGCAATCCTTGCTTCTTGAAATCATCCTCCTTCAATATAGAATTCATTTTATTTGGAAGGTTTTCAGCTGTAGGATCAGAAGCTGCACCTTCTGATCTGATGATCTCTTGGACCACAAAGTGGAGTAAGGTTGTCTTTCCATCTGTCCCCTTAATATCTACTAATTTTAGCAGTGTATCTAGTTTGAAAGCCGTAGCATCACCACGGTTGGTGCCAACATTCATTCTGTTTCCTGTCCTAAGAACAGCTTCAAGGAGTTTGAGGAATAACCGACTGTTCTTCAATTCCTCACTTGCTGCCTGGCAAATGTCATACATGATGAACTAAGGTCAAAATTCCTTTAAGCGTAAATAGAAGTTTACATTCATAAGCTTTTGTTGCTTTGAATATGCAGAGGTAACAGAAATAACAAATTTTAAGGAACAAATTTCTAGAGGTCAATGTTTGAAAAAACAAAAAGGGATTTAGATAGCAGAAACCTGATTGCTAGTAAAATTTGATCAAAAGAAATTGAGTTAGAAGTTTTATGCAAAGTTACCTCCAGGGTTTGAAAGGAATTCCTCAAATACTTTACTTCTGTATCAAAGTTTGCTCTGTATAACATGGCTTCAACTCTTTTAAAGGCAAATGGTATGTCAAGAACTGCCTTGAGAAATCTCTCTGCAGACCCTAATTTTGAGATTTCACCTTTGTAGTCTCTCAGTTTTATCTCTTCTTCTTTGGTTGGAGCCATCTTCACCAAATTTTCCAAAAGCTCAGCACTCAAGCCTTCTGGGTTACCTGTTGCACAACATACACTGCATGTGATGAAGCAATCTTACAATTCAAGATCCATCACAGAACAAGAGTGAGGGCCATAATGAACATTTTGTGGACATCTTATTTTCTTCCATCAGTTGTTTTTCATTCTTATTTACACAATATGTTGAAATTCTATTTGTTGGCATTGCATGCATAATGTTTTCTAAGATTAATTTCCACCAGGTTATAGATGATCATCATTGTTGCCATTGGAATGTTAGTTCTATGTGCCCTTATTTCACATCTCCTTGATTTATAAAACTAGTATAAAGGTATGCCCAACACATATCATATGCCATATGCATTATGAGTTCTTAGGACCATCAATAGCAGAAGGTCAAGATAGCTATCATGTGATCAAAGGTTTGACAATCTATCTTTAGTGAAACGCTCAACCATAATCATATACAGCAGCAAGAATATCATAAAGTATTATGCTGATAACTCGATTTTCAAAACATAAGAAGATGAGTGTCAAATAACATGTGTGTTCATATAATTTGACTATTTTAATGAACAACATGATTAATTAGCAAAAGAAGATTAATTGCATAAGTTGATACGCGTAAGTGTTGGTTTTTAATAATTTCTGTCAAGGACATTTAACTATTTGTTAGGGTGACATTTCTATAATTTTTCCATTTTGTTCTAAAAACAGACTTACAATTTAACAGGAGCACCACACCGATGAAATTTGTTCTTTGTTTATTTTGGCTTGTGCAATTAAGTCCCTAGTTATTCTATTTTCTTGGGTTTAGGAGGAAATAAACCCTTTTTTTTTCTCCCTCTTTTCTGGCTAACCCTCCAGGACAAACAGTTCACTCTGCATTACGACTCAGGCATGATAAGAGTAATTACATACCGTCTAGAAGGGCTTCAGACACCTCATCTCGTGTCACATTCAGCGCTCGCAAGAGTATGGCCAAGTTCTGCGACTTCTTTGGGTCCAACACTCTGTTTTCACGTTCAACTGGAGGGAGAACTGATCTTCTAGTTGCCGCTTTTGGAACTGACTTCATGGAATTACATCCGAAAAGAGTCTCCATCATGTCCTCATCCAATCTATAAACAAGCCAAAAATGTTTATGAGGTCACAGGTGGTACACAATTGTATTTACCAAGAATGTTCACTATACTTACTGAAAAGAGCTCGATTTCATCTGGTCCCACACCGTGATTCGATCTGAGGTCGCCCTTACTTTATCCCAATGCAGGGGTTTCAGCTTGGGTTTTAATCCGTCTGCATCATCAGCATCAGTCCTCTCGGAAGAACTGGCACCTCTATTTTCTTTCTCAACAGGCCTTGCTTTCTCAAATCCAGATTTGGCTTTGAAGTTGGGAATTGTTGATTGTGACTTTCTCAAATCTTTGGAAGATATCAAGGGGACATTTATTTCCGATCCTCCCAATTTCTGTGGTGTTGATAGTGGTGGCAGAGGTGGTGGCGGTGGTGGAGGGGGAATTGGGATTTTAGATGTTTGCACAGGTGCGTTGCTGATTGCCTGTAGACGTGTCATATCAGGCGGCGGCGGCGGTGAAGAAAATTTTGGTCTTTTTGGAGAATATGCAAATGTTGGTTGACTGTACTGAAGCCGAGGCTCTTGGGGCAAAGATTGAGGTGGTACTGGTGCTGGTGACGGCGGAGATGGAGGCGGCAGAGGTTGCCTGATTGATGGAATGATGATCTGTTTCATATCCGGGGATGAAACTGAAAGTCGCGATTTGGGTGAAGTTCTCTTAGAATGAGGATGAGAACTGGTGTTTGCGCGACTTTCAATTCTGGCTTGAGACACCAAGCTACTACTGTTATTGCTTGGATTTCTCAGACACGAACCGGGCGTGTAAAACTCCTCATCATTGCTCACAGTCGAGCACTGGGACGTGTAAAATGCCACCTCAGGACTCTCCTCCTCATCCGACGATGACATCGGTGGAGGCGAATTTATGGATGAGAGTGGTGGCTTTGCTAGTGGTGGAAGTGGTTGAAGCTCTGGACTCGGCCTATACCGATCTGATCTCTTCACAGAGCTCAATTTACGGTATGGAGACCTATTTGCTTCGTTGGTCTCAGTGACCGATGTCTGGGTCGATGGCTCAACAGTCCCAATGTAAAGAAAAGTAGATTGTGCCATTCTTGATTCATCTTGAATCCTCTGTGAATTGCCTCCAACGAGCTTTTGAGACTCTCCAGGGAGTTTTACTCTGTGCTTGTAGAGATAGAATGCCAATGCTGACAACATGCCGAGTGTGACAATCCCAACTGAGATTGCGATTGCCACTTTCTTGGCAGGCTTGGTTGGTTGGGTGGCAATTGGGTTTGCCACGGCTGTGGTGCCATTGATTGGGGGGGGTGGTGGTGGTGGTAATTGGGTCTGATCCGGGCTCTGCCCGGTGGGCACCTCCGGGAAGAATGGCTGGTCAGGATTGGGAAAGACTTGACTGTCTGGGGGCGGCGGAGGCGGTGATTCCTCTGCCTGTGGCGGCGTGGAGGTTACCGGAAACAATGGCTCGTGGAGGATTCTTCTTGGTGTCAATTCTTGACCTACCAAATCTTGAATTGTTGCAGAGGCAGACACCAAAGACACAAGAAGAGATAAAATGAGAAAGTGGCTCATATGATGGTGATGATGAGGAGCTTTCATGGTGTTTCTTTGTGGGTTTTTACTATTATGTTTGTTTCTTTCACCCAATTCATCTTCTGGTTTTTTTTGGTCTTGCAATTTCAGTTGCCAAAGCCAAGCTAGAAAGAGAGAGAGAAAGAGAGAAAAGAAAAGAAAACTAGAGAGAGAAAAGAAGCTTCTTTTTGTGGCAAGATCTAGATGCTCTCTCTGGTCTGGTGGATGACTTCAGCAGGTGCCGCATTTCCCTTTTTCTTTTTTCCATTTTTTTAAATAGAAAAAAACAAATTGTGGGGCCTGTGTGGGGAGGTTTCTTGAGGTAGGAATGCCACGTGGCAGCGAGCATCTATTTTTTTAATTTTAATTTATTTTTTACCTTGTGCTTTTAGAGTTAGTGGATGATGACAACGACGACCATGAAAGTCGGTGAGGCTTATCTTTCTTTTGCAAACTACATATTTTAATAAAAAAAAAATCATTATAAATTATCCCATTACACTTTTTATTTTTTTTATATTTTTCCATAAAAGGTTATTAAGACCTTATTTTTTATTTCTTAAAAAAGTCAAAAAGTCACTATTTTATTTAAATCACATCATCTTATTTAACTCACATCACTTTTCTATCACATCACTTCAAACCCAACCATACCCAACCTATATTTCATAAAAAGTAAAAAAGTGCACTTATTTAGAATATCCAAACAACCCTCAAATGTTTGTTTGGCTACAGATTTTTGGCTAAAAAAGCACAAAAAGATAAAATTGACTATATAAGTCAATAAGACAAAATATCACATATAAATCATAATCATTATACTTTTTCTCTCACAAAATTTAAAAAAGTCAAATCAAACTAAACTAAAAAAAGTCTCAATACAAAAAAATTAGTTAAAAAAGTCAATACCAAACAAAGGTTAAAATAACTTATTTCCAAACGTGGCCTTAAATGACCACGTTTGTCATTTTTTTCCTCCAATTATTTACAATTTGTTTGGCATTATATCTGAGCAAAAATTATTCAGTGTGTTTAATTTTAATTTTTTGAATTAAGTTTTTGGAAAATTAATTTTTTTATTTTTTGTAATTTTTTTATTTTTAGTGAATATTTTTAAAATTTTAAATATTTTTTACTTTTTTAGATATATTTTACTTAGATGTATCTAAATTTAAAAAGTAAAATATTTGTGAAAAAATATTTTAAAAAATTAATAAATACATAAAAATACGAAAAATATACTTAATTTTCATATTGTTTTATATTTTTAGTATTTAGTGAATTTTTTAAAGATTTTTTTCTCAAAAATTATACTTTTTAAGTGTATTTGTGTTAGATGTGTCCAAAAATTAAAAAAAATTGCTTAAAATATTAAAAAAATTCAATAAAAATATAAAATATAAAAAATAAGAAAGTAAAATTTCTTGAAAAGTATTTTTAAAAATTTAAAATCAAACAAAATGATTTGTGTTTGGGCAAGAAAATGGGATTTAATTGTTCTAAGGTCTTTATTTTTAGGATTTTCGTTAATTTTTCATGATTAAACTTCATATTCAATCAGACATTTGTCTAAATAATGTCACGTGATATTTACATATATTATGATTGATAACAAAAATTAATAAAAGAGATGTGATTTATAATTTTATATTAAATAATTAAAAAATATAAAGCGGCATGAGAGTTTGTTATTGACATGAGACCTGGCCACGTACATTGTCCCAATCAATTAATAATTTTTTCTTAAAATATGCCTTTCGTTGACACCGAGGGAAGAGAAGCGTGGGACATATTTCACTGTTTTTTTCTTCACTGCCGTTATATCCTCTGTCGCTACCCTACTTTTCATATATGAAAAATAAAAAAATAATAAAAAATCAAAAATTAATATGAGAAAAACTCAAAAAAAAAAAAAAAAACTTAAGCATCCGTTTGGTTTAGTTTTTTAAATAAATTTTGAATTTTAAGTTGTATTTTGAAAGATAAATTATTAAAAAGAGTTTTAAAAGTTGAAAATTTATTTGATTATAAATTTTGAAAATAATTTTAGGATAATTTGTAGTTTTTTTTTTAATTTATTTTTAGTTAAATAGATGGTCTAAGAAAAAATTTGATTGATTAATATGTAGAATGTGAGAGAATGGGAGAGGAGAGAGAGAAAATAATTGATTGATTTATTAATAATAATAAAAAAAAGAGAGAAAGAGGTGGAGAGAGGAGAGAAAATTTGAAATTTGAGTTTTGAGTTGTATTTTAAAATTTTGTTAGCCAAACATATTTTTTTATTTTTTGATCCAAATTATGATTTGAAAATTAAATCAAACATTGCTTAACTCTTTTCTCTATTGTTTTTATACTTTTTTAAAAAAAAAAAATTAAAAAACCAATTAAAATAACTAATTCTTAAAACAACTCATGGCTTCGTTTAAGAACAAACTATTTTAGTAATTTTTTTACTTTTTACGAAAGATGTATAGAAAAATAGAGAGAATGATGTGACAACTTATAGTAATTTTTAAATTTTTTTGCTAAAATGTATAGTTGACAAACGAGTTCATAATGCCTACGTATATGGGCCTACTTTTATCTTACATTTAGAGCTCTTTGGCATATGAGTTTTTTTAGACTTTTTGGCTAAAATAGTTATAAAAAGACAAAATATGTTAAAGCCAATAAGACAAAATGTTTTTTTCTCACAAAAGTAAAAAAACTAAAAAGTCTATTCAAAACGAGACGTTTTAGCTAAAAAGCCAAAAACCTAAAAAGCCAACCCACATCTCAATCGAAGCCTTATATTTTATTCTATAAAATTTTATAATGTACTGTACTTAAACTTTCTTTTATATTATTATTCAACAATAGGTTAGACTTTTTTTGAAGTTTAAATCTTAATATGAGAGAATTTAAAGAGCTTGTGAGACCTATTAAAGGTCTTATTTCATTAATTTGAACTATTTATCTTATAGAACTCTTATGTATATCATCATGAAAAAAATAGGTTGATCTAATAATTGTAACATTGTCATTTTATCATGTTTATCTTTGAAAAAATAGACAACCAGCATGTTTTTGAAAACAGGCCATTCATTTTTTTAGAGATAAACATAATAAAATTAAAATGTTACAATTATTGAATCGATTTAATTTTAATTTTTTATTTTTATAGATGATATATATAGAGGGTCTTACAAAATGAATAATTTAATTTATTAAAAATGGGACCCATGGTAGGTCTCATGGGTTGCTCAAGTTCTCTTAGATTGAGATTTGAATTTGCCAAAGTTCAACCCTATCATTAACATATGTTTAATAATAAATTATTATATAAACATACAGGCCATATTTGATTGGGGGTTTAGGAGGGATGATTGGATTACTAATTCATGTGATCCACCAAACTCATGTTTGTATGCAACAAAATGTCAAGAGATTAGCAATCCCATGGGAGAATGAATCCCCTTCCATGTTAGGATTAGCATTTCCATGGGAGGGTTGAGATAGCTAATCCCCTCACACAAACAATTGATAGTTAAATTACTATTTTAACTTTCACTTTACAAAAATCAACAAAATTATATTATGTGAGAGGAGAAGTTATAGGTAATTTTATAGATTTGAAGTCTTAATTAATTAATACCACCACACTAGTATATAAACAAACACATTTTATCTTACATCTCCAACTTAATACCACGACACTAATAATCTTCTTATTCAATCACACCATATTCATAACCACATCTAACCTAATTTGCCAAATAAACGAGGCCATAAACTCTAGTATATAAATATAGGAGTTATTTCATTTTATTAATTGATAATTACATTTAAATAGTGAAGCTTATTTATATTTTATGTTTTATATATTACTGGTAGGACATATTTATGTGTCAATAAAATGTAATATTGTTTTTAGAAAATAATGTAATATTGTTTTTAGAATGTGTTTGAATTTTGAAATATAAATTCATTTTTATCACAATTTTCTTCTCTCTTTTCTTAACAATGTTTTTTTAAAAAAAATAAATAAAATATAAACTAAATTTCTATGTTCAGTTACAATGTGGAATTAATGCCCGATAAGCAAACACCTCATTTTTTTTACTTGTATAATTTCTTACTTGAATTTTTTTTTTTTTACATGCATTATAAAAGTAAATATCTATCTATCTGTACTGTATAAAGTTGAACACTCATGGTCTTAAAGCTTTTGGTTTCTTTATGTGCCATGTGAATTTTTCAATTTAAAAATAAAAAATTTAAAAAAGATATTTGATAAAAAGCATACTTATCACTTAAATTGTAAATAAAATATAATACTTATTTTATTTTATTTTTACTTATTTAAATTATACATGACAGTGCTACTGTATAATATAAATATACATGCAAGTATAGTGAAATTTTAATAGTAATGTATTTAGCACCAGTTAAAAGTTTTCCACTTTTGTCTTTTTTTCCTAGCTTTATTCACAAACCACCATTTTTCTCTCTCCCTCTTATGGAATGGGACAAGCACAGGTGGACGAGCATGTGCTTGACCTTTATTAACTTTCATTTCTATTTCACTTTTTCAAAAATATTACTCCCTCCGTCCCAAAATAATAGTCCCTTTTGAGGAATCTAACTTTTTTTGATAGTACAATTATTACATTTGAAAAAAGTTAATTTTTCAAATTATCCTTTTGATAGTACATTTTTTGGGAATATCAATGTCATAATTATACTTTTTATATTGTTTATTAATTTAAAAGAAGGGTAAAATAGGATATTTATATTATTTTTGTACTTAATTTTTGAAGAGGGACTAATATTTTGGGACAATGAAAAATGGAATAAGGGACTAATATTTTGGGACGGAGGGAGTATACAAATTAATAATTTTATATAAATAAAATATTTATTGATGTAACACCTATAATGTTATTATCGATGGGTATTTTGTTTAAAATATCAATTAATAATTTATTTTGTAAAATTTATTAATTTATATAAAAAAAATTGGGGATCAAGTTACTATAATTTAGCAATAACAATCATGTAATCACCCTAGCTTTGACAAAACTAATACATAATTATTAGTTGAAATGTTATGTAGGAGGGTATAAATTATTTTATGGGGTAAGAAGACCACACGATGATATGCCCATCCAATAAGATCATGCCATGTTTTTACCATTTTTTTGTTTTCAGTGCCATGTAACTTCGTAATTCTTTGTTACTGATTGAAAACACCATCAATGTAGAATTCCCAAAAGACATGATAATTCCTCGTAGAAATGGCTATTATATGCACCATAAAATGATGTATATGTTATCTATTTTTTAATTTTTTAACAAAATTTTATAAAATTTCATAAAATCACAAAAAATTACATCATGTTCATTGTCATTGTAATGCCCAAAATGTCCTTCAATGTGATCAAAGAATTGTAATCATTTTGTTTGGTTCAATTTTTGAAAGTTTTAAATTTTATTTTATTTTATATTTTTAGTATTTTGTTTTCATATTTTAATCATTCTTCTTCCTATTATTTTTCTTCTTATTATTATTTTACCTTTTAGATGCATTTAATTTACATATACTTAATAAATAAAAATTTATAAAGTAATCTTAAAAAGTTCAATAAAAACAAAACAAAAGCTTGGAGTTTGGGCTAAAATAGTCATAAAAAGACAAAATAATCCTTTTAGCCATACATCTAAATCATAATCATTTCATTTTTTTTCTCACAAAAGTCAAAAAAGCCAAAAAATCTATTCCAAACAAGGTTTTTTAGCCCCAAACTAAAGCCCCGTTTGGGGACTGACTAAATTAGCCAATTAGCCAAAAAATTACTAAATTAGCCAAAAAGTCAACCACTCATACCAAAAAGTCAAAGATTCTCTTTTCTCTCTACTTTTTGCACATCTTTTCGTAATTAGCCAAAAAGTCATCCCAAACATACAAGTTTTTTTTACCTACCTTTTTAGCCAAATAGCCAAAAAGTTACTAAATTAGCATGTTCTCAAACGAGGCCTAAATAGCTAAAAAGTCAACTCACATCCCAAACGAAGGTAAAATAATATTAATTGTAATTAGCATAACAATTCCTTTGACATGCTCTATTGATTTTTTTTTTTAAAACTATTGTCACTGTTCATTTGACATGTCATTAGAGATGCTTTCACAAATTTGATCATATTTAACATTTTACGCTTTTAAAAATTTGAGAATTATACTGTTTTAAGACTATGTTTCGATCATAAATTTGTAAAAAAGTTATAAAAAAATGATGTGATAACTAGATTCATTTTTTGTTAGTGTATTTTCGGTCCCTAGCTAGTCAAAATTTACCACAAATATTCAGTAGTTATTAATTAATCTTTTGGGGGGCTATGCTTGGGCAAATAAAAATGATAGGGGTTGAGTCACGCAACATGCCTCCCTTATTCCAAAAGTTTAAAGCAGTCCACATATTCAGCAAGTTAAGCATCTACTACCTTGCTTTGTCACCGTGCAATCAGACGGGGCTGGTTTGGGACGTGGATTTTTTTTTTGATTTTTTGATTTTTGACCATTTTGTGTCTAGTTTAACAAGTGGTAATTTTAGTTAAAATATTAAAAAATTATTAAAAAAAATTAAAAAGTTAACAATTTATATTAAATAGTCAAAAATTTTATTTTCTCTTTACTTTTTGCACATATTTTCGTAAAAAATTAAAAAGTCATCATAAATATATTATTTTTTTACATCATATTTTAGTCAAAAAGTCAAAAAATTACTAAAAAAGTTTGTTTTCAAACCAGGCCAGTCTAGAGCTAAAAAACCTCGTTTGGGATAGGCTTTTTAGTTTTTTTGACTTTTGTGAAAGAAAAAATAAAATAATTATAGTTTGGATATGGCATTTTGTCTTATTAGGCTAAAAAACTCATTTTGTTTTTTTGTGACTATTTTAGCCAAAAAAACTCTATTTTGTGATATGCCAAACGAAGGCTAAGAGCTCTTTTGGGATATGGGTTGATTTTTTAGTTATGTTAGTTTGGAACTAAAAAGTTTCATTTGGGATAGACTTTTTTATTTTTTTGACTTTTGTGAGGGAAAAAATAAAATAATTATAAATTAGATGTGACATTTTGTTATATTAGACTAAAATAATTTATTTTGTCTTATATGATTATTTTAGCCCAAATGTTTTTCCAAACAAATTCTAAATAAAATAAATAAAAATAAAAGAAAAAGTTACCTATGTTGAAAAAATATATTTTTTAAATTTAAATTTGATTTGATATGTATTGTACTCAATAATTTTATTCTTTGACAAATGGAATAAATTTTGTTCGATATGACAGAAAAGGTGTGGGAATTGGTTCCTCTGTTACTCATTAAACGTACTTTCAATTCCATTACACAACTTTTGAAGAACACTGAACTAAAAGGGGTGAACATCGGATATTTTAATCCGTAAAATTGATTGAATCGTACCGATTCATTATATTTTAGACGGATGTGTGATGATGAGCGAATAATTACAGATTAATTTTTTTCAATTCTCTTAGTTTTGAACGGATGGCAGATTTGAGGTTTATTTGGCCATAACCGAACTACTAAACTGTGAGCACTCCTAACAATTTGTAAGACTTTGTATTTTTAATTTGTTTAGATATTCTGTTTGTATTTTCAATTAAAAAAGAGTTTAGATATTCTGTTGTGTTTTTAATTTGTTTTCATTTTGGAAATCTTTTAATCAAATGGCAAGTGTTGATATTTGGTATTTTTGTGTGGAAAATATAAGGTTTAATTTTGTCATTTTTTTTAAAAATCAAATAAAATAATTTTTGAATAAAAAAAAATAATGAAATAGTTTTGATAATACATAGTTTTCGTACATGTATTTATTATTGTCATTTGATAATTTACTTGATAATCTTTTAATTATGTTGAGTTAGATTGTTAGTCAAAAAAAATATTGACAAGTTGTTGTATTATATTCAAAATTTGTAAAAATTTAAACCACCAAACTGATTCGCATCCATCCAATAATTTGCCAATCCGCTCAATCCGCATCCATCAATTCGGTGGACAGATGTGGGTTAATATTTTTCAATCCGCCAATTTGGCGGACGAATGACGGATTAGAGGTTTTCAGACCGCAACCAAACCGTAAACACCCATACTTTTTAGTATAATTTATTATATGTTAAAATTTAATAATTAGAAAGTAGAAGTAAAAAAAAAAAGGTGAAGCACCAATAAATTCCAAAATGTGATATTGTGAAAGGTTTAGTCCTCCATTTTTTCTTATAAACCTAAATATTCCATTAAAGTAGAAATTACATAAAAGGATAGCCACTTACATGTTTGAGTTTAATTTTTTAGGGATAAAAGTGATTTTCTCAATATGTAAAAATACATATTTGAATAATTTGTAAAAAAATCAAAACAAAATCACACACAAGGGCAAACAAGTAAACTTTTAAACCCCCAAATCAAGGAAATACAAAATATCTAAAATAAAAATGACTAATTGGTTTAAAAGAAAACTTCTAGAACTAAATGGAATAATTTTTCTCGAAGTGGGATTTATGAGTAATTTTTCCCCAAAAAAATTCATTTCTAATTTTTAGATAATAATTTTTTTTTTGACTAATTTAAGTTATTTTTACCTAATAAACTATAATTAAAAGTTATACTAACCAATACACAAATTCTTAAAATAAGGCTTCGTTTGGCATAAAAAAACCTGGGCTAAAATAGCTACAAAAAGATAAAATAGGCTAAAAAGCTAGTAAGACAAAACATCACATTTAAACCATAATTATTTCATTTTTTTTCTCACAAAAGTTAAAAAAATCAAAAAGTCTGTCCTAAACAAAGACTTTTTAGCTTTAGACTAAAATAGCTTAAAAGTTAAAAAACTAACCCACATCCTAAACGAAGGCTAAAAATATAAAAATTAAGAAAAAATAGTTCAGAAAAATTACATCAGACAATTCCAATTCCTAATGCTGAAGGAAGAGGTGGTATAGGTATAAGGCAAGGCTTGTCTCAAAAGCCAACTAGGTGCTCTTCAAGCATGGATATTACATGAGACTCATTTCAGTAATTTAAATTATTTATATCATAAGATTTGTTAAATAAATTATTAATATAAAAATTAAATTATTAAAAATATAAACACATAATTAGATCACATTATTTTTTGAAAATGATAATGTGATGGAGAAAATATGGTATATAAAGGCTTATTTTGACAATTGGATTAAAAGTGAACTTTTTAATTTTTTTTTTTTTGGACCTTTTTAAGTCACATTAGTTTTCTATTTTTTTTTAACATATATATTTTTTAAAAAATCAACTTTTAATTTACTTCTTAAAACAAGTCAAAATGTTTACTTATGTTTATTCCTTTAAAACTAATATATTAATAATTGTATTAGGAGTAGCATGTGGTGGTGGTTATGGTGGTAGCAATAGTATAGCTAACACAAGATTGTAGTTTGAAAAATATTTTTATTTTTAAAAAATATAAATTACTATTTTTATCTAAATAATTTGTTTTTTTTTTTGGTGTGTGGGTTGATCATGCAATATTTTATTATTATTTTATTTTTATTTTTATCATATAGAATGAGAAATAAATGTGAATACTCTATCCTTCTTAAAATATTAGTTCATTATTTCATTTTTCATTGTCTCAAAATATTAGTCTTTTTTAAAAAATTAAAGACTAAAATAATATGAATTTTTTATTTGTCATTCTTTTAAATTTATCAATATTATTTTTTAAGTGTAATAATTGTTCTATCAAAGTTAATATTTTTCAAATGTAATAATTGTAATTTAAAAAAAAAAATTGAATTCCCCAAAAAAGTAATATTTTGGGACTGAGAGACTAACATTTTTTATTAAAAATATTTTATGTGAAAATAATTTAAAAGTGTCTAAAGTTTTAGTTAACGAGTAAACTCCTTAAGGGTTCGTTTGAGATATGAGTTGGTTTTTTGGCTTTTTTTAGTCTAGGGCTAAAAAGTCTCGTTTAGGATAGATTTTTTGATTTTTTTTTTTAAATTTTTGTGAGAGAAAAAATGAAATGATTATAGGTTGAATGTGATGTTTTGTCTTATTAAACTAAAAAACTTATTTTTATCTTTTTTTGACTATTTTAGCCAAAAAGCCTTTCATTTTTTTATGCCAAACGAGCTCTAAAGTTGTCTTCTACCTATTTCGGAATCAATTACTGAATGTCAGTTTAACTGGAGTAGGACTAAGTGTTAGAAAAATAGTACTAAAATATATAGAAAATATAATTTAAAAATATGTAAATGGTTTTTGGGCAAAACCAAAACTGAAATAAAATGACATAATAACGTAATTCTATAAAAAATAAAAGAAACAAGAATTGTAACTTTTATTTCTAATTAATTTGAAAATAAAATAAAATTTTATTTAACCAAATTAATTCCACACAGAAAATTAAATTTTTGTAACACTTCAATAATTAAAATACTGAAACAGAGTTTTAATTAATGAACACTGATAAATTATTCTGAAAATCAAAATTAATTTATGACAAACTTTACAAATAAATATTCCAAATTGTTAATGACACCAATATATTACTACTAGTTGTCAAAGAAAATAGACAGTATATTACTACTATCTGTCAAACAGTATATTACTACTATTTGTTTTTCTAACCAAAATATTATTTTGTAAAACCATAAAAAATAATTTTCGTAAGAAGAAGAAAGAGAAAAAGAAATTATGTCATTATGTTAGGGGTGTCAAAGGTCTCCTAACCTTAGTGGCATAGAAAATGACGATTTCTTCTTAGTAAACCTTGCAAATGCCTATTCCAATGGTTGTCTCTTAAGATGGAAGGGTGTGTCATTTTGAAGAGTCACAACCTTTCTAGAGAGTCATGGAAGAATCTATAAATTCTATTCCCCTCACTTCAATTTGAGATAGAGAATTGTAATTTTCTTCTTATTTTCATTTATTCTTCATATTTTATGAGTCTAATTTTCCTATAAAGAGAGTACATGCACAACGAAATTCGCTAGGCTTGCAATAGTAGTGCTGCTAGTGCAAGACATTGATTGTTGTGTCCTAGGAGATAGACGTCCATTGAATCCTAGGCACCGGTGGGAGAACAAATATGTCTTAAGGAAAGAGTATCACACTCGACTCGATCAGGTTTTATCTATTTATATACTGTAAGTTTTGTTACGTTATTATGTCGATTTATTTTAGTTTTGGTGTTATCCAAAAACCGTTTACATATTTTTTAAATTATATTTTCCATATAGTTTGGTATTATTTTTCTAACAATCTTAAGACAGAATCTTTCATGTTTATGATTTTTGGAAAAATATAATTGATTTATTGATTTTTCGCTGTCTGGTCTTCTGAAGAACGGATGTCAATTTATGACATTCCTAGTGAAATGATGCTTTGAGTTTGGACAAGTTCTTGTTTTAAAATACAAATTATGGATTTAGCACAATCTATTGTACAAATCGTGCATCACATTTGTAATCTTCATGTTACAATCTAATCTTGGTTAGTTTTTCCATGATTAGTTTGATATGACTTTTAGATATATAAATATATACATATATGTATGTATATATAGTTATGTCGGTTATTTAACCAACTTGGGTGTTTCGTTTGTTTGGTCATTGGTTTTCCTTTTGATCTAATTATTATTATTGGTTTCATTCATCCTCAGATTCCCTGTGGTATGTGATCATGATAATTTTTTTATTTTATTTTCTTGCAATGGTTCACCTGTTCAAAAACTTCTTGATTTTGTATAAGTTTTGGTAAAACATACATAAACCTCATGGAGTTAAGGGTCATCGTCCTCCCCTTCGCATACGTATTGTAAGTCACAAGCCAATGCTCCTTCACAACCGTACCGTCCGGTAAAATGTTGTCGTCCTGGCACGACTTCGTGTCTACAAGAACCGGAGGGTACAGTCTCATTGCCTCCGAAATCACCGCGTAGAGATACTCCATTTCGCATAACTCGTCGAAACTGTATGTTTCGTCGATACGTTTTGCGTTTCGTTGTTTGTCTTTTGGAACTTTCTATACCATTAATGTACATGATACACCAATTGTTTGTGAGTCAATATATATTTAACAATATATTTTGATCATTTCGGATTTGGAACGGTGTATTGAGTTACCTAATCCCAGAGACTCGTTTCTCGTTTTTTCCAATTGGGTCTCAAATTCTATACTCTCATTCGACAATTTCACTTACTATTTCGTTCTCGGAGCCTATGCTTGATCAAACATGGGTTTCTGTTGAATTTGATGATCCAAACTCTGCTATACATTTCTATGTGAGTAATAAGGATGTTTTCTCGGCACACCAAATGTTTGATAAAATGTCTGTGAGAAATAGTTTTACTTGAAATGCAATAGTAAAGGGATCGGAGATTTGGAAATTAGTTGGTTCATGGTAAGGATAGGACTGAGTTTAACAATAGCACTTGGTGTCTATCAGAGAAGAAGGCTCTCTATGACAACAAATAGAAAAGGAATTAGAAACCGAAACACTGTTTTTATAAAATCCGATAACAGTATTGAAGGGCTACAAGATGGTTTTTAAAGAAATAGAGCAGTTAGTGTTTCATCCCAGTGAATGTGATGGCTAGTGTGGAAGTTGGTTAGGAGCGGATACCTGTGTTGGACTGCTGATGAGAAAGTAACCATGTGGTTTTCCTTGGTTCAGCGGCTCCATCGAGGTCTATTCTCCAGGTTTTTACTTCTAGCAGAAACATTTTGATGCGACTAACTTCAGATGAAATGTTCAATTAGAGAGCAATATTAATAATAATAATAATAATAAAAACTGTCTGAAGATATCGTTTTTCACTTCATGTCCTGAAATAGTTTGTCCTATCTTTCTTTAAAGTCGTAATTAAATAATGTAGTGTGGTAACAACCTCATCCTAGTGAATTTACATGTCAAGATGGTAGTAACAACTATTCATTGTTTGCTCTTGGCTACTTAGGGTGGTACTCATTCCTCTGCTTGTGGTTTCGTTTTTCAAATTATGTTTGTGTACTTCATTTGTAGTTGAACTTTCTGTATGCAAGAGAGTTTAATGGGAAAATTATGATTATGATTGACTTGTTAATCTTGTCCATATCTACATATGTTGTAGAGTTGACAATTCATAGCATCATTTTTTTATTTTTTGTTTTTTTATATGATATCATTAATATCAATTTGGTATGTAGTGTATTATAAATGGATGTCAATTATTTATCGAAGTGTTGATAAAAATGTGAACCTATGTGTTTTGATATAAGAGGAATTCTTACTATTCTTTTGAATAATGACTACATTTGGTGTGGTGACTAATAACTCCGTAATGAAATATTATATGAGTTAAAATATTTCATGGGTAAAAGACACTTTGGTAATTGTCGATGTAGTCACCAATACTAGATAAGACAAATAAGATATAAATGTATTTATACAGTGATATTTATATTCCATGTTGAGATTGGAATTAAGGGTTGCAGTAAACAAAAAGAAATTAATTATGGTTAAAGAAATGTTATTTGACAAAGTGTTGTGGCCACAACCGGTATTAGTCATTTCTTCTTTGTACTGCAAAAGCAAGTTATGAAGTATAATTGTATTTTAGACAAATTAGTATTGTGATTATATCACAAAGCAATTTACATCTTGTTATTTAGTTCAAGCACGCCAATTAATGATATATTTTGATTTATCTTAGAATTGTGAGGATGTATTAATATTTTTGTGTAATTATACAGCAGCAAGAGAGATTAAGTTTCCTTGGAATGCTTAAAATGTGGGGGTGCTTGGAAGGTTTTACCAAAGTAACGGTTCCAATTGTAGGTCCACAAAGAATCTCAATTCTTTTTATAAGATAAAGTTGGAGTAGAAGCAAATATAGTTTCATTAACTCCAAAGGAATACATCTATGTTTATTATTTAAATTTGAAAATAGGAGTGACATAGAGTAACGGTAAGTCTCGAAATAATCAAAGACTTAATACCATAAGACATTTGCTTTCATTTGTGCATATTGTCTAAGGATAATATAGTGGATCCACGAACTACTCAATGATATATAACTGAGAAGGTCAAACGGAAAAATAGCGGCCGCTAAACAAAAAGTTTGACCAGAGAGTAAATGAGGGGAAGTTCATGAAGGGGAATGTGATTAAAGCCTATTACATCAGAGTCATCATAATGGTAACCCTACTTAGATGATTGCAGATCCCAAGAACTAAATTCAAAGGGACAACCAAGTTATGTGTGGCTTGCCAGAAATCACTAAAGGAGTCCATCTCCTATCTATTCCTATGATGAGAGTGATATTTGCAACATGTGTTGTATGTAGGGGACTTAAGGTAAGCCATGCTTTTAATGATCACTTATATCTTGAAAACCCTAGAGGGGTATCTTTCAAGAGGAGTATTGTCACAACCCAAACCCGCCCCTATGAGTTTGGCATCGTAACCGGCTAGTAATCTTGGGATTACCAAAGGCCTCTTGACAAATTAACTCATAGCTAGGGACTGCGGAAGCAATATACAAGCATATAAGGTCCAATGAGCTGTGATGACTTACATGGGACAGAACATAACAAACGTTTCATAGACTCTCTGGCGAGGTCATAGGATATAACATTTACATATTACATATAAGCGTACATGATAAAAATCTCGCCCACAAACTTGACAAACAACATAGTCTATTACGAGTACAAAAACGGCCACAAAAAAAAAACTTGACTTCGTCCGGAACCTCCTCGGGAGGCGCGAAGGTTAGCTGACAAAAACAGAACTTAGGCCATCAGTGCTGGGCCTGATCATGTGCTGGCACACCTACATACATAATATAGATAATGAGCTGAGGCCCAGTGAATAATATCAAAGTAAAGGGGTTAATGAATGTTGCCCATAACAGTTACAGAAAACATAGTTCATTACAGACATAGAATCGGAATCATATTCATAATTAGATTTTGCAGTTAACCATACATGGTACATTCATTAGCACTAGCAGAAACAGTTGACCCATTAAGGGACGACCATAAAGGCATACAGCTGACTCATGTGCACGGAGACGGTACAGTTGGCTCATGAGACGTACAGTTGGCCCATAATTGGGACGTATACATAAGGATCCATAACAGTTGGCTCATGAGACGTACAGTTGACCCATAATTGGGATGTAACGGAACAGATAACGAATATCATTTGAAGCTAAGAATGCCATGAATACATTTCAGAACCATTGGACAACCATTCATTCATACAGAAAATAATATTTCAGGAACAGATCATTTTATATCATTCAGAAAATACTTATAATTGAACATAGCTTTACAAAGTTATTACTCACAGTTGGCTTCGGGTGCAGACAAACAGAGCAGATTAATCAAATGGTTCGAGGCACACAACCTATACGAACATACATACAAATACATACTTGAAACACATGTTCAAATTATTCATATTTTGCTTTATTTGTTCTTGGCGTGTTTCTGGTCCTTAACCTCAATATGGAGTCTTAATCATAGCCTAGGAATGCCTAGGATGGAATGAGGATGCAAAAATGCACTTGATAACATTTTCCAAAACTTGCTGAAAATAGGGTCCATGCTCGAGCGTGGCTTCCCCCGCTCGAGCGGACATGCAGAATGTGAAGGTTTGCTCGAGTGTGGCTTTTCTCGCTCGAGCGGACTGCAAACTTTGACAAAAGTATTGGTTGCATGATTTTCACGCTCGACGGACGCTCGATCCTTGCTCGAGCGTGAGACTCAGACCCTCGCTCGAGCGTGAAGTCTCCAGCTCGAGCGAACTGTAAAACGTATGAACTTCTGGGTATATGTATTTCACGCTCGAGCGTGACTCATGTCGCTCGAACGGGAGTGCACGTACTCAGAGTGCTCACTCGAGCGTGAAGTCCCCCGCTCGCGCGTGGATCGAATTTATGGAATTTCCAAATTTGATCTTCAAGTTCAAATTCAATCTTTTAAGCATCAAACCTCATTTTTCTGGGCCAAAACTTGAGAAAATTCATGAAGACCCTTAAAACAACATAAATTAAAGATCATTTCAAGAAATCATGGCTCAATGGCTTGCCAATTGTACACAATTCAACTCATGGTTCATGTATGATCCATAGACAAGACATGCATGCAATTTTTTGAACCAAAGCTTCTCAAAACATGATCAAGTGCTACAAAACATTATGAAACTCAATGTTTTCCCGAAATTAAGGTGAATTCAAGACATGCATGAGGAAATTCTTTAAAAACACTTTCAAAACTTCATGAAATGCACATGCAACCATAATCTCATTCTTAATTCCATTCCTTAGCTCAATTCTCATATTAATCTACCTATCACACTTGATTTCATGCATTAATCAACTAATTCACAAAACTAAAGACTAAAATTCTTACCTAAGGCTCTCAATTCCTTATGTTTGGGGATGTTCTTGAGTAATTCCTCAAGTCTCCTAGCAATTCCTTCCAAACCTCAAGCTTGATCTCAATTTCCTTCTCACTCTCTCTCTCTCTCTCCCACGGTTGTGTGTGTAAGAGGAAGTTCAAAGTATGTTGACGATATAAGAAAAAGATGAGTGGAACATGTAGGGAGTGTTTAAGAGCTCCCTTGGTGACAATTAATCAAAACAAATTAAATGTGCATTAAATAAATCTAATTTAATCGTTTCAAATCGAATTTTGATTAACCCTGCCATAAAATTCTATAAATCCCGCATAACACATATATCAAATCAATTTCAGAATCAGATGCCGATAAGGCCTTCAATTCACAAACCGAAACTAAAATATGAACAAATCTTCCCATATTAAACAGATATAAACACTATAATGCAAGGTACACATGCAAATTAATTCAGAATTCCTCCTTAATTACTGATTAGGTATAATTAATCATGGATTAATATTAATCATGGGTCGGGATTGTTACAGTTTTCCCCCCTTAAAAGAGTTTGGTCCTCCAAACTCGAATTACCTTCGTTCTGGAAGAACATTGGGTCCAATGGAAACAAATCCGGATATCTCTTCATCATATCTTCTTCTGTTTCCCAGGTTGCATAGGTTCCCCCATGATTTTGCCAATCAACTTTCACCAGTGGTATTTCTTTGTTCCTTAATCTTTTGATTCGTCGGTTCACAATCTGAATAGGTCTTTCTTCGTAAGTATAATCATCTTTCAAAAGAACGTGAGTTGGCTCAATCACATGTAGCGGATCTCTCAAATACTCCCGAAGCATAGAGACATGAAAAACGTTGTGGATGTGCTCCATAACCGGAGGTAAGGCTACCCGATACGTTACCGGGTTGATCTTTTCAAGAATCTCATATGGCCCAACATAACTTGGTGCTAATTTGCCCTTAACACCAAACTGTGTTTGACCCTTCATAGGAGTCACTTTTATGAACACGTGGTCCCCAACTTCGTATTCTCTATCTTTTCTTCGGACATCAGCATAACTCTTTTGCCGACTCTGTGCAGTTTTCAAACGTTGTTGGATCAATTTCACTTTCTCTGTTGTTTCCTGCACAAGTTCCGGCTCCAATAAGGGTCTATCACCTACTTCAGCCCAACATATCGGAGATCGGCATTTTCTTCCATACAAAGCTTCATAAGGAGCCATCCCAATGCTTGAATGGTAGCTGTTGTTATACACAAACTCAACTAACGGCAGATAGGTCTCCCAATTTCCTTGGAAATCTAACACACACATTCTGAGCATATCTTCCAAGGTCTGATTAGTTCGTTCAGTTTGACCATCTGTCTATGGTGATAGGCACTACTCAACCTCAGTTTTGTCCCCAACGCCTGTTGCAAACTCTGCCAAAATCTTGATGTGAACTTTGAATCTCTGTCAGATACAATAGATACTAGCACCCCATGCAATCTCACAATCTCATTCATGTAAATATTGGTCAATTTGTCAACATTGTAAATATATTTAACAGGCAGGAAATGAGCAAACTTAGTTAAATGATCCATAATGACCCAAATAGAATCCATACCTCGGGAAGAGCGAGGCAATCCCACAATGAAATCCATGGTTATGTGCTCTCATTTCCATTCCGGTATTGGGAGTGGCTGTAGTAAACCAGCGGGCCGTTGATGTTCAGCTTTAACTTGTTAGCAATATAGACATCAGCCACAAAATCTGCAATACTCTTTTTTATTCCAGGCCATTGTAGACCGCCCGGAGAACACCCCGACTCCGCGCGCGAGGGCGCGAAATCGTTTTGTTCTGAGCTACTACAAGTTCGGACTCAATGTCACGGTTCTTAATCTGATCTCACAAAGTGCAATGTAAGATTGATAAATCACCAAAGAGTCCAAATCCGGCAAATCGTTTTGGAAAACTGATTTTTATAAAGAAGTGCCAAACATGGACTGCTTTGCCAGATACAGAGTCGCCACCTAAATATTTTATTTTTGGGGGAATTTAGGAAGCCCTGACTCGTGCCTAAGGCCACGTGTCCATCATCACCAAAGTTGCCTCGGCTCGGGAACTTGGGTACGAGAGAGGAAGGTCATGCAATGAGCACCCCCGCTCGCCCGATCAAAGATCGACCTTTACTAAGCATGATATGTTGTTTTTGAAAACACATGTGTTCTTATTCCGGTCATTAACCTAGAATTACTATGTGATGCGCACCGCATACAAGTATAGACTAGATCGCCTAAGTTGGAACAAAACATTGCATGTTCGTTTGTGAAAATGATTTGAAGTTTGCTACTCGCAAGTAGGCTAAATCGAGGATTTGATGAATTGTTCCAATTCAAGCAATCCAACCTTCACCCACAGGCATTCAGGTAGTTAATCAAATAAGTAGTTAGCCTCATGGCAAGCATGCTAAACATGGAAACATTAACACACATGCAGTATGCTAAAGCGTAAACACTCACAGTGTACTCCGAGCCAAAACAGGGAACTAGTTAGAAATCATGCATGATCCTAGTTCATGTTAAGATGGCTAATGCAACACATGCAAAAATGCAGCTAAAATAGGCTCGGCTATTCTAGAATGTCATGTGAAATGCAACTTGGTACATGTATTCAACTTGGAATTGAAATACAATGCAGTTAGTATGATGCGCCGAGCCCGGTGCATGCAATACAGATGAATGAATGCACGCATGCGAGCATAAGGATGCTAATTTGAAATATGCGCTAAAACTAACCATCGTAAGTGGTTAAGTAAAAGGGAGAAAAAAATGGAGGTTGGAAGACATGCATCACACACACGCACGCTTATTACAACAATTGGCCCTCTCGACGGAGGGTCCGAATAATGAGCTAACTAGCTAATCTAAGCTAATTAAACTAATTATTACATCACAAAACTAATTAACTAACAAGCTAATTAATTAAGCTATTACAACACAAATTGAATAGTTAAATGCATTAACTAATTAGGTACAAAACCAAAGCATAAACTAGCTAAGCAAATTAGCTAAGTAAAACAGTAAAGTAATGTCCTCAGAGGGAGAAGAATGCACGCATGCTCGGTCGCCTCGTTCGAAAATCCGTCGTGATGCCTTGATTTGCCTCTGTTTGCAACTGTTCTCAGAACCTTGCACCAAGCTCCAGAAAGCTTCCAACTCACCTTGGGGACCTGTGGGAGGGTGGCCGACCAGTTGTTGATGTGGGAGACCACCTGCCGACCACTTTCTCTTGCTGCAAACCAGAAAAAGTGGTCGGCCAGCTAGTTGTTCTAGTCGACTGACTAGTTTTGCTGCACTTCTCCACTTTGCTGCAACAGAGAGCAAGAAAGGGGCATGGCAATGTATTTGCAACATATGTATGCACAACCGCCTTCCCTATCATTTCATAAGCTCAAGAGAGTGTGGTTCTCGACCCTCGGGCCACCAATCACGCATCTCAATGCATGATGGCCGAGAAGCCGAATTGCACAATTCAATGTAAAATGAATGCACACATAAACACATAAAGCCTAGAACTCTATCATGATTGATCAAGAGGGTCAGCAACTGAGAATTGAGGCACGTTTCATCACTTCAAGTATGAAATGTCTCTCGTTTCTCGTGTTCGGATTAACACTTAATCCAAACAAATGCAATGCAACCACATGGCATACACAATGCAAAGAACATGGCATACTTAATACAATGTGACATAAGCATGTAAGCAATATGGCAAACACAATGCTAAATGCTAAGAACAACATGGCATACTCAATGCAATATGACATAAGCATGCAAACAGCATGCAAACAAACATGCTCAATGGACTTAAACCAAAATGGACAGACCTCAGTCATGCCCAAATCAGTGGCCAAAACACCAAAACAAAGGCATGAGATGCAAAACAAAGCATGCACATGCATTGGCCCATCAACTAGGCCTAAGAGCACAACTCTCAAGAGTCCTCAAGAAGTGATAAACATGGAAGTGTAACAACACTACATGCACTGAAATATGGTAAGAAATGATGCCAAATCATTCAAACAACACAAGTATGGCATGCTAGGGTCCTTAAAGCATAAGGCTAGTAAAGAGGATTACAAAGGGGGCATGCAATACATGGCCTAAATGTATGAACCAATCATGGACAGAGCTCAAATAGGTCTAAACAAAGACCAAAACATGCTGAGATGGGGGCCCAAAGGTCTAGGCAAGATGGCATACATGCTAGGCCCAAACAAGGCAACAATGCACAACTCCTAAACCACAATTAAAGAGTGATATGCATGAGAATATGACAATGCTACATGCTCTAAAATCAAGTATTAAATGATGCCAAATCATCCAAATAGCTCAAAGATAACATGCATGAGGCATCAAAACACAAGGCTAGCAAGGCCAATTGCACTACAACTATGCAATTCATGAGGCATATGGTCAAGGCAACCCAAAAAAGTCCTAGAACATGTCAAAATGATACTAAGACATGTATGGAAGGAAGCCAAAACAAGCTAGCATGAAGGGTATAAGGCATGGAATATGCAAGGCAAATAAGGTGGATTACACTACACCTATCAAGACCAAGCATGAGATGACTTAACCAACAAAAATCAGAGTTATATCATGGAAAAATAACCCCAAATACACATTGAAATGATAGCTCGCAAGCTTAGGCATGAAGACATACGCAATGGCTCATGTTTAAGGCATAAAGGGCAAACCCTCCAACGCATTGAATAAGTGAAAGATGCAAGTGTATGACCACACTATATGGACTGAAATAACATTTCAAATGATGTCAAATCATGAAAATAGTCCAAGCAATGCATGCTAGTGGACTTGATACACAAAGCTAACAAGCTAGAATACACTATAGCTATACAAAGCATGGCATGCATGACCAAAAAAACACAAATCAGAGCTTAAGCATGCTAAAACATGGACAAAAGCTTCTTAGAGTTAAGCCAAAAACATGCTAGAATGATAGTCTAAAGCATGGTACACATTAGGCTAGTTTATGGAATTGCACTACAAGTGCATGGAGCATGCATGGGGCCATCAAACCCAACCTTAACAGAGTTATGGCATGTTAAAATAACACCAAAAACCTACTGAAATGGAGTCAACATAAGCTATAAAGGCATGCTACTTCATGAAGCATACAAGACTAGTTTATGAAATTTACACTACAAGTGTATTAAGAATGCATGAGGTGATCAAGACAACCAAAAATAGTGGCATGCCATCCCAAAATAACCCCAAATACATGCTAAGATATGGCCAACATAAGCTTAACAAACATACTCAAACATGAGGTACATGAAGCAAGTATTCAAAACACAAGGAGAGAGGATGACCCTCTCCTATTTGGGGCCCCAAAATCACATTTCCACCACTGAAAATCCTCCGGATTTCAATGGTAGAAAGGTCATGCAAAGGCTAGAACAAGAGCCAAAAGGGATGGCTCAAAACAAGGCCTAACAAGGCCTAAGAGGGGATAGACCACCCTCAACAAGAAAGTGACCTTAAACAAACATTTTAAGGACTGAAAAACAGAACTTTTTGCAGTAGGAAGTTAAGCTTAAATCAGCATGTAAACAGGTCTAAAAGCTTAAGCAGAAACCAAGGTTAAAGGGTTAGAAACTCACCCTTGATGATCACCTTCAAAGCTGCAACTCCAGCACACTTTTTGAACCAAAACTAGTCCAAAAACTTCAAAAACAACTTCAAGGGACCTCAGCTCCAAGAGTATGGTGTTTGAGTGTTAAAGTGTGATAAAACTACATTTTTAGGCACAAAACAAGAGCAAACAAGGAAATATAGAGACAAGTGTGTATCTATCACTCTAACCACAAAAATTCTGAACCTAGAGGAGGGAGGAGGGAGGAGGAGGTTCTCTCTTATAGAGAACAAACAACAAGCTTGTTGGACAAGCTTTTGGCCTAAAGCCATCCCTCTATACATGTGTATAGAGGATGGCTTCTGTGCCTTCCAGCTGGCACAACTGTACTGAAAATATCTTAAAAAATGTGATGAAAAGCAGCCGATCACTTACTTGAAGTGGTCGGCCGACCACCACAAGTGGTCTCCCAAGACAAAAACTGGTCGGCCATGGTGGGAGATGGTCAGCAGCATGAAAACAAAGCAGGGGTGTGGTGGCCGACCAGAAAAGGTGGCCCAAAGACCAAGAAAACCAGTTGGGCGACTAGAAAACTGGCTAGCGGGAAGAAAAGTGGTCTCCAAGGGGAAGAACTGGTCTCCCACCCTTGTACCACCTTCCAAACAAGGAAAACAAGGTTTGTGCCAAAAACAAACCAAAACAGATGCAAGACGAAAGTTTGGGAGGCAAGACGCGCGACCGGAAGCCTCGAAAACTAGTATATGGGCATCAAAAGTGGTATGCGACCACAAAAGTGGTCTCCCGGACCACAGTGTCCCTCTAGGCAAAGGAAACAAGGTGTGGTTCAAAAACCACGCCAAACAGAGAACACTAAGCGGTTCCGAGTCAAGACGCGCGACCGAAGGCTCCGAAAATCGGAAACTAATCTCCAAACGAGAAAAGTGGTCTGCGACCACGAAAAGTGGTCTACGACCACAAAGAGGTGGTCTATGAGACCTCTCCCTCCCGCCAGGGAAGAGAAACAAGGTTCGGTCCACAAACCGAGCCAAAGCACAAAGAGTTCAGAGGCCCGGAGGCAAGGTTCTCAGCCAAAACTCCGAAACCTCGAAACGAGCACGACATGCACTATCACTGAGCGCTCAATCGATGACGTTTGAATCTTAAGGTCGGTCAAAAATGGGGTGTCTACAGCCACCAATAATTCTGTCTCAAATCATGATACATTTTTGTGCTCCCCGGATGCATGGCAAACTTAGTGCTGTGCGCTTCGGACATAACACGCTTTCTCAATTCAGAGGAATCGGGCACACAGAGTCTATTATGAAATTTCAACACATTATTCTCAAACACAAACCCTGGCCTCGATTTTTGAATCAAATTCTTCCACAATCTTTCTCAAGTATTCATCTTCAAGTTGTTTTTGTTTAATTTCTTCAATGATTGCAGGTTGAGGGGAAATGGCAACTAGTATTCCGCCATGTTCACATATCACAATCTCAATCTCATTCTTTTCCAAGTCATATAACATTTCTCTCTGGCTGGTAAGCAAACACGACAGATTCTCCATTGATTTCCGGCTTAAGTCATCCGCCACAGTATTAGCTTTCCCTAGATGATACAAAATCTGCAAGTCATAATCTTTAATTAGCTCTAACCATCTCCTCTGTCTCATGTTCAATTCCTTTTGGGTAAAGAAATATTTGAGGCTTTTATGATCAGTATACACTTCACATGTAGCTCCATACAGATAATGTCGCCAAATTTTCAAGGCAAACACTACAGCTGCCAGTTCAAGATCATGTGTTAGGTAATTCCTTTCATGTGGACAGAGTTGCCGAGAGGCATAAGCAATTACTTTCCCATTTTGCATCAACACGCATCCCAAACCCTTGTAGGAAACATCACTGTAAATCTGAAATCCATCGGTACCAATGGGCAGAGTCAAAATCGGTGCAGTCACTAATCTGGCCTTCAACTCTTGAAAGGCTGACTCTCGTTGTTCATTCCAATCAAGTGATACATTTTTCTGGGTTAACTGGGTCAATGGCATGGCAAGTCTTGAAAAGTCTTTTACAAATCTCTTGTAGTAACCTGCAAGTCCCAGAAAACTTCTAACCTCAGTCACATTCGTCGGTTTAGGCCAATCCACAATGACTTCAATTTTCTGAGGGTCAACAGAAATACCATCCTTGTTGATTACATGTCCCAGAAATGCCACACTGTCAAGCCAGAACTCACATTTGGACAGTTTAGCGTATAACTTCTTTTCTCTCAAAGTATGTAGAGCAATTCTCAAGTGATTCTCATGATCTTTCCTGTTCTTAGAATAAATCAAGATATCATCGATAAATACAACAATAAATTCATCCAGAAATGATTTAAACACTCTGTTCATAAGGTCCATAAAGGCAGCAGGTGCATTCGTCACCCCAAACGGCATTACTAAAAATTCATAGTGTTCGTATCTAGTCCTAAATGCGGTTTTCTCCACATCTTCTGCTTTAACTTTCAACTGGTGATACCCGGATCTAAGGTCAATCTTGGAAAACACTTGGGCTCCCTGAAGTTGACCAAACAAGTCATCTATTCGGGGTAAAGGGTATTTATTCTTGATAGTTACCTTGTTCAATTCCCGGTAGTTTATACATAACCTCAAAGACCCATCTTTCTTTTTGACAAATAAGACTGGAGCGCCCCAAGGTGAAGTGCTCGGGCGAATGAATTTCTTAACAGTTCTTAAAGTTGGGTTTTCAATTCTTTCAGTTCCGAGGTTGACATTCTGTAAGGGGTCTTAGAAATAGGTTGTGTTCCTAGCGCTACTTCTATAGTGAACTCAATCTCCCTATCAACTAAATCCCCAGGCAAATCATCCAGAAACACATCAGGAAATTCACAAGCAATAGGGATAGTTTCCACATTGGTTTTATCAGAGATCTCAGTCAAAACACAACACATGTAACCCCTACACCCCTTCCTAAGTAATTTAACAGCTTTCATGGCAGAAATCAAGCATGGGGGAGGAACTACCCCATTTCCAGTAAAAATGAATTTAGGCATACCTGGTAGTCTAAACATAACAGATTTACTTGCACAGTCAATAGTAGCACAATATTTAGTCAACCAATCCATAGCCAGAATACAATCAAAAGTATCAATGTTCAAGGGCAATAAGTCAACATACAATGTCATATCACCAATCATAATGTCACATGCTGGATAAACATAAGCACATAACATAGAACCTCCAGACGGTGTAGAAACAGATAACACATATGTCATAAGTTCTAATGGTCTAGTTAATTTCTGAGAGAAAGCATGTGATACGAAGGAATGTGTAGAACCGGAATCGATCAATATACATGCATTTTGAGAACATATAGGGAGTATACCTGTAGACGTCCCCGAACGCCCCGGGAGGATGAGTCCCGTTCCGTTCATTTGGGGCTCACTACAGTTCAGGACTCTAATTGTCACGGTTCTTAATCTGAACCAAAGAGTCCAAACCAGGCAAATCGTTTTGAGAAAACAGATTTTTTTTAAAAGAAGTGCCAAACATGGACTGCTTTGCCAGATACAGAGTCGCCACCTAAATATTTTATTTTTGGGAAATTTAGGAAACCCTGACTCGTTGCCTAAGGCCACGTGTCCGTCATCACCAAAGTTGCCTCGGCTCGGGAACTTGGGTACGATTGGGGAAGGTCACTTCGTGAGCACCCCCGCTCGCCCGGTCAAAGACCGGCCTCTACTAACCATGATATCTTATTTTGAAAACATTGTGAGTTCTTATTCCGGTTATTAGCCTAGGTTACTATGTGATGCTTGCAGCAAACAAGTATAGACTGGGTCGCCTGAACTGGAACAAAACATCTCATGTTTGTTTGTTTGAAAATGGTTTGATGGTGCTACTCGCAGGTAGGCTAAGACGCGGATTTGCCACCCTCGGATGGGCTTAGAAAACATGATTTTGCCACTATCTAGTGGGCTTAAAACCAACATTTGATGAATTGTCCCAATTCAAGTAACCCAACCTCCACCCATAGGCATTCAAGGCAGTTATATCATATAAGCATATAGCCTCATGGTAAGCATGCTATTCATGGCAACACTCACACGCATGCAAGGATGCTAAAG
Organism: Camellia japonica; assembly: GCA_030407325.1. Taxonomy (NCBI): domain Eukaryota; kingdom Viridiplantae; phylum Streptophyta; class Magnoliopsida; order Ericales; family Theaceae; genus Camellia; species Camellia japonica. The sequence continues at coordinate 38,145,643 of JAPPVO010000002.1, read as the reverse complement.
CATAAAACTCCCCGAGTACTCCAAGTCAAAACAGAAAACCGATTAGAAATCATGCATGATCCTAATTATACAGAAATGCCTAATGCAACGCATGCAATAATGCAACTACAGCAGGCTCGGCTATTCTAAACATGGCACATGGAATGCTACAGCTATCACGTATTCAATTTGGAATTGAAATACAAATGCAGTTTGTATGATGCGCCGAGCCCGGTGCGTGCAAAACAGATGAATGATGCAAACATGCTGGCATACTGTATGCTAATTGAAATATGCCCTAATCTAACCATCATAAGCGGGTAAATAAAAGGGAAGGAAGACGTGGGGTTGGAAGACATACATCACACTCACCCACACTTATTACAATTATGCCCTCGCACAGAGGGTCCGAATAAATAATACAGTCCCGAATGAAAGAATAGTACAGTCCGAAATATACAGTCCGAATAATATACAAATTCCTACTTAATTCACAAATTAAAGAAGAAAGCGGTAAACTGGCATGCAAGCCAGGGGCTGCCTCACTTCTGCTGAATGATGTATGCTGGGCTGCCTTTTTGGAAATCCACTGGGATGCCCAAATTAGCCTCTGTTTGTAATGTTTCTCGAAATGCGTGCCAGACTCCGAAAAGTTGCTAATTTTCTGTTTTGCTGCAACAGAGAGCAGGAAAGGGGCACAGCAATGTATTTCACAAATATATGCATACCTCGATCCTCGTGCCACCAATCACGCATATCGATGCATGATGGCCGAGGAGTCGGATTGCACAACTCAATATAGGATGAATGCAGATGAATGCTACAACAAAACCTAACTCTATCATGGGTAATCCGGAGTGTCGGTGACTGGGGAATTGAGACCCATTCCGTCACTCGGAGTACGGAACGTACCTCGTTTCCCGTGCCCGGGCTAACTCCTATCCCGAACACAATGCAATATGCATGACATGCATGAATGCAGCTGATATGCAATCCTAGCATGCACAATGTTATGGAATGGGATGCCTCGAAATGCGTGTACGCGGGCGCGCAAACCGAGGCGATGATCCTAAGGCATGAAATGGCATACGCAATGCAAATTGGACTTACACTAACATGAGGGAGCCTCAGCCACACTCACATAGGAGGCCGACGGATGAAAATGAAATGCCTCGAAATACGTGCACACGGGCACGCAAACCGAGGCAATGGCATTAAGGAATGCAATGAGACTAAAATGAGATACAGAATGCAAAATGGACTTACACTAACATGAGTGAGCCTCAGCCACACTCACATAAGAGGCCGTCGGATAAAAATGAAGTGCCTCGAAATGCGTGCACACGGGCACGCAAACCGAGGCAATGACATAAAGGCATGAAACGGCCTGAAATATGATATGTAATGAGACTAAAATGAGATGTCTCGAAATGCGTGCCCACGGGCACGCATACCGAGAAAATGGCATACGGAATGCAACAGGACTAAAATGAGATATGCGATGCAATATGGGCTTACACCGACATGAGAGAGCCTCAACCCTACTCACACAGGAGGCCGTTGGATGAAAATGAAGCGCCTCGAAATGCGTGCACACGGGCACGCAAACCGAGGCAATGGCATACGCAATGCGATGAGACTAAAATGACATACATAATGCAAAATGGACTTACACTAACATGAGTGAGCCTCAGCCACACTCACATAAGAGGCCGTCGGATAAAAATGAAGTGCCTCGAAATGTGTGCACACGGGCACGCAAACCGAGGCAACGGCCCTAAGGCATGAAATGACATAGAAAATGATATGCAAACATGCCAATGGAATTTCAGCACTGAAATATGGGGGAAAACAGTCCCGAAAGATGGCGAAATGACACCAAATGCAAGGAATGGTCCCGAAATGCGAATTTAGGCACCCGAAATGGCCTATAGCTACACCAAACATGCACAATATAGACATGGAATGAAAATACAGTAGCAAGAAAGCCCCAAGACAAGCATTTTTCAGTCATAAAAAGGGCTAAACAGCAAGCACACATAGGATTAAGCAAGAATGCAAAAATGGCTCCGCAAGAGGGGTATTGAAGCAAGTGATACATGCGATGCTCAAATGGAAAAGTACCCTTCTACAACACTGATGAGGGACTAAAAATATGAATATTTACAGTAGATGACATCCCCCAACTCAGTATGAAAACATGCTAAAAATGCCATGCAAGAACTAGGATACACAAGGCTATAACATGAGGTACCCTAAACATTCATCAAACCAGAAAAGACCCTTAATGAAATATGTCAAGAAGATCAAAATATGACTCTTTCCAGTTCTGATGATGGACGAAAACAGAAGCTAGATAAGCTTAAGAAAGCATGCAAAATGGGGGGTCAAAGAGGGGTATAATGACAAGTATAACATGGAGACCCCCAACAAGGTTGATCCCTTCTACAATGTTGTAGAGGGACACAAAATAAGCTTACTCACAGTTCATGACATGCTCCAAAACAATTTACATATAGGCCAAACAAATCATGCAAACTTACGGTAAATTGGAGGAATTGTGAAGCAAGTGCAAGATAGGGGGCCCAAACAGGGTTGAGCCCTTCTTCAATGTTGAAGAGGGGCTCAAAATAGGCCCTCTTACAGTTTACCTTATGCTCGAAAACAGGTCACTCATAGGCTAGAAATTTCATGCAAAAATGTGACATACAAGATGATATTGAAGCAAGTACAAGATGGTGATCTCAAATAGGGTTGAACCCTTCAACAAACATGAATAATAGCTCAAAAGAAGGACTCTTTTAGTTAAGGTCGGAGCCCAAAACAGTGAGAAAGTAGGCTTAAGAAATGAAGCAAGAAAATGCTACAAAAGAGGGAAATGGAGACTTACCCTTGAAGATCTCTTCTTTTCTACCTCTTGGCTTGAGGAATGTTGCTTCTAAGCCTCTGAGAACTTCTCCTTGCCGCTGGAAATGGAGTGGTGGTGGTGGTGCTTGATAGTGAAGAAGAAATGGCACCAAACTTGAAGAAAAATGACTTTGGAGCTTGGAAATGGAGAGAAATGGGAGGTGGAAGGTATAGCTCTCAATCAAATGTGTCTAAAAAATGTCTAACCTTGAGCCAAGAAGCCAAGCCTCTCCTTTATAGAGGAGAGGCATGAAAAATATCTAAGGTACCTCTCTAATCCTCCATATACGTGTATGGAGGATGGTCCAATTGGCAACCAGCTGGCACAGCTGGAATACACTGAGGGAGAGGAAAATGGCCGGCCAGCTTAAAGGGGCAAAAAGGTCATTTTACAAAAGGGTGGCCGGCCAGCTAGGTTTTCTGGAGCCGTCGGGAAGAAGACTGGCCGGTGGGTGCTAGGGAAGTCCAAATGTGGCCATTCAAGTGTCCAAATTGAATCCCCGGAAGTTAGCTTTCCAATGGCGCAAACCTTGCATCAAAATTCCTCCTGTGAAAAAATTTATGCCCGTTTCCGTGAAGCCGCGCAGATTTCGGTCCAACCGGAGTGATGCCCTACTTCAATCAACCATATCTCCTCCATCCGGAATTGAATTTAGGAGATTCTTGAGTGCAAAATGAAGCCCCGGGAGTAAAATTTCCAACGGTGGTGGCCTCATAGCTTGATTCCTCTTGTGCAAAGAGTTACGCCCATTTCGGTGAAGCCGCGCAGACTTTTCCTTCTCGGATTCATGCTGAACAACTTTTGACCAAACAAAAAGTTGGTTGTCAAAAAAATTGCTGGCCTCCCACCCTCCTACAAGCTTCCTAACTATGAAAATAAGGCCTCCATTAAAAATGAGCCCAAACCGATGCGAAATGAAGGTTCGGGGGCCGAAACGCGCAGTTCGGGACCCCGAAAACTGACTGTTGGGTACCGGGAGTGGTGTTCAACCACGAAGTGGGTATCTAAGACCCCAGTGTCCCTCGAAAGGGAGTAAATAAGATGCATGCCAAAAATCAAAGCAATCGGAGATGGTTAGGCGGTCCCGAACCGAGGCACACGGCCTGACGGCTCCGAAAACCGGGAACCGGGCTCCGAAATGGGAAAAATGGCCTACGGCCACGAAAGTAGCCCACGGCCACTAAGAGATGGTCCACGGGACCTCTCCCTCCCCTCAGGAACAAAAACAGAGAAAACCGAGCCTGGTTCGCGAACCGAGACAAAGTACAGAAAAGGGTTCGGAAGTCCGGAGGCAAGGCTCACGGCCGAGACTCTGAGACTTCTGAACGAGCACAATATGCAACATCACCGAGCGCTCAATCGGTGACGTCTGAGTCTTAAGGTCGGTCAAAAATGGGGTGTCTACAATACCTGACACCACAATTTCGGTGTTCTGTACGTCACCAGGCACTAAAGCAAACACTCGACCTTGCCTTAGAGGTTCTTTCCCAGTATTAGTTCTAACATTTGCTTTTGATCCAGAAGCAGATCCTACCAAACTTGCTACAGGACGGTTGACACTTTCGAACCCGATTAGACAATCCTTTATCATGTAACCTGTTTTGCCACACCGGAAGCATGCACCAGATACTCGATAGCAAACCCCTCTGTGTCTCCTCCCACACTGAGCACAATTAGGCGTTAATCCACCACTTTGACTTGAGCTACTAGAAGATCCCGTATTTTGTTTCTTATTCCCAGTAAATGAACGTGTGACAACCCTCATCGAATAAAAAGCAGAATATAGGGTCAACAACCAGCTCCAGTCAAGGGAGCCGTTCCATACCACCCTGTTCCGAATGTGGTAAGAATCATAAAGGGGTTTGTTATAAAATTTATGGTGCTTGTTATAGGTGTGGCAAGGTGGGCCACATGGTCAAAGATTGCCCTTCCTCGTCCCAAGGCAATAGTAAAGTTGCACCTAGCGCAGCAGCATCAACCGTTGCACCGAAACCCAACCCCAAAGCTACTGGGAAGGAGCCTATGAGGCAAGGCCGAGTGTTTGCACTCGTGCCGGGAGACGTACAGAATACCGAGACCGTTGTGTCAGGTATACTCTCAATTTGTGCTCAAAATGCTTATGTTCTAATTGATTCGGGGTCTACACATTCATATGTATCGCATGCTTTTTCGCGAAAATTAAATAGACCACTGGAACCTATGAACTATCTGTTAGCCATATCTTCACCTGTTGGAGGATCTATGACTTGTGCTTATATGTACCCTGCATGTGAAATTATTGTTGGAGATGTTCATTTGTATATTGATTTACTGCCATTGAATATCGACCATTTTGATGTGATATTGGGAATGGACTGGTTAACAAAATATCATGCTACCATAGATTGTGTAACAAAATAAGTTGTTTTCCGTCCACCTGGATTGCCTGAATTTGTGTTTAACGAAGTTGGAGTAGTACCTCCCCCATATCTGATTTCATCCATGAAAGCTTTTAAACTGATTAGAAATGGGTGTAAGGGGCATCTATGCTCTGTATTGACTGTACCTACTGATGCTAAAACTGATGTGAACAGTATTTCTATAGTTAAAGAATTCCCAGATGTTTTTCTAGATGATTTGCCAGGGGATTTGATTGATAAGGAGATTGAATTCACCATTGATGTGATTTCGGGTACACAGCCAGTATCTAAAGCTCCTTACAGAATGACACCGACTGAATTGAAAGAGTTGAAAGTTCAACTGCAAGAACTGTTAGATAAGAAGTTCATCAGGCCCAGTACTTCACCGTGGGGCGCGCCGGTCTTATTTGTGAAAAAGAAAGACGGTTCATTGAGACTCTGCATTGGCTACCATGAACTGAATAAGGTAACAGTGAAAAACAAATATCTATTACCTCGAATTGATGATTTGTTTGACCAGTTATAGGGTGCCCAGGTTTTCTCTAAAATTGACCTTAGATTTGGATACCACCAGTTGAAAGTCAAACCAGAGGACATTGAAAAGACTACCTTTCGAATGAGGTATGGACATTACGAATTCCTTGTTATGCCTTTCGGAGTTACTAATGCACCTGCTGTATTTATGGATCTTATGAACAGAATTTTCAAACCATTCCTAGATGAATTTGTAGTTGTTTTCATAGATGACTTTTTGATTTATTCCAAAAGCAAGGAAGAACATGAACATCATTTGAGAACTGCCCTACAGACCCTAAGAGAACATAAACTGTATGCTAAACTGACAAAATGTGAATTTTGGGTTGATAATGTAATGTTTTTGGGGCATGTGATCAGTAAGGATGGAATTTCAGTTGATCCGCAGAAAATTGAAGCAGTAGTGAATTGGCCTAGACCGACAAATGTTACCGAAGTCCGAAGTTTTCTAGGTTTAGCCGGGTATTACAGAAGGTTTGTCAAAGACTTCTCCAAAATTGCCCTACCACTGACTCAATTAACTCAAAAGGGGATACCATTTGACTGGACCGATCAAAGAGAATCAGTCTTTCAAGAGTTAAAGACTCGACTTGTGACTGCGCCGATTCTTACCCTGCCCTCAGGTACGGATGGTTATACTATATTTAGTGATGCTTCTTATAAGGGTTTGGGATGTGTTTTAATGCAGAATGGAAAAGTTATTGCGTATGCTTCTCGACAACGGAGACCGCATAAAAAGAACTACCCGACCCATGACTTGGAACTTGCTGCAGTAGTATTTGTACTGAAAATTTGGCGTCACTACCTTTATGGGGCAACATGTGAGGTGTATACAGACCACAAGAGTTTGAAGTACTTCTTCACACAGAAAGAACTGAACATGAGGCAGCGAAGATGGTTAGAACTGATAAAGGCTTATGATTTGCAAATTTTGTACCATCCGGGGAGAGCTAACACCGTTGCCGATGCATTGAGTCGGAAATCGATTGGGAGTTTAGCCTGTTTGCTCACCGGACAAAAAGAATTGCTAGGTGACCTTGAAAAATTTGAAGTTGAGATTGTTTTGCGCGAACAAGGTGGAACCTTAGCCGCTATTTCTGCTCAACCGGCACTGATTGAAGAGATTAAAGAAAAACAGCAACATGATGACTTTTTGAAGAAGATCGTCGATGAACAAGAATCTAAACCGAGGCCGGATTTCAAATTTGAGAATAATGTATTGAAATTTCAAGGAAGATTGTGCGTACCGAATGATTCTGAACTGAAAAGAAGAATTCTGCAAGAGGGCCACAATTCAAAACTGTCCATCCATCCAGGAAATACGAAGATGTACCAAGATTTGAAACTGAATTTCTGGTGGCCGGGAATGAAGAAAGAAATTGCCGATTTTGTGTCAAAATGTCTTCATTGCCAACAAGTCAAAGCCGAACATCAACGACCCGCAGGCTTACTGCAACCCTTACCGATACCGGAGTGGAAATGGGAACATATCACTATGGATTTCATTGTTGGTTTACCTCGCTCCAGTAAAGGTATGGATTCAATTTGGGTTATTGTTGATAGATTGACTAAATCTGCTCACTTCTTACCTGTCAAAACAATTTACAATGCGGACAAATTGGCTATAATTTATATTGATGAGATTGTTAGATTGCATGGAGTGCCTGTGTCCATTGTTTCTGATAGAGACTCGAAGTTTACATCGAGATTTTGGCAAAGTCTGCAAACTGCATTGGGTACTGAATTGAACCTGAGTAGTGCTTACTATCCTCAGACAGATGGTCAGTCAGAGAGAACCATCCAGACTTTGGAAGATTTACTACGGATGTGTGTTCTTGATTTCCAGGGAAATTGGGAAAGTCATCTACCTTTAGCTGAATTTGCCTATAATAACAGCTTTCATTCAAGTATTGGTATGGCGCCTTTTGAGGCTTTGTATGGCAGGAAATGTCGATCTCCAATTTGCTGGGCAGAAGTTGGAGATGGGCCTTTGCTTGGGCCCGAGATTGTGCATGAAACCACTGAAAAAGTGAAACTGATTCAACAGAGGTTGAAAATCGCACAGAGCCGACAGAAAAGTTATGCGGATGTCCGAAGGCGAGACAGGGAATATGAAGTAGGTGATCACGTTTTTGTTAAAGTGACACCGATGAAAGGCCAGACTCGTTTTGGAGTCAAGGGTAAGCTGGCACCGAGGTATGTCGGGCCGTATGAAATTATTGAGAAGATAAATCCGGTGGCGTATCAAGTAGCACTTCCTCTTGAAATGGAGCATATGCATAACGTCTTCCACATTTCGATGTTGAGGGATTATCTTCGGGATCCCTTCCATGTGATTGAGCCTACCCGTGTAGTGCTAAGTGACGACTACACTTATGAGGAACGGCCTATTCAGATTATAAACAGACGGATCAAGAAGTTGAGGAACAAAGTGATTCCGTTAGTAAAAGTTGATTGGCAAAACCATGGTGGCATATATGCCACCTGGGAAAGGGAAGACGATATGATCAAGAGATATCCTAAACTGTTCCCTCTGGATCCGGTGTTCTTCCAAAATGAAGGTAATTTGAGTTTGGAGGACCAAACTCTTTGTAAGAAGGGGAGACTGTGACAATCCTCACCACTGATTAGTGCTAATCTATGATTAAGCATGTTAAGTGACTAATTTGACTGAAATTCTGAATTGATTGATTGAGCATATTAGTTTAAATGCATTTCTATCTGTTTGACTGTTAATTGATCTGTTTATGTTTTAAGTTCGGACTGCAAATTGAAGGCCTTATCGGCAGCCGAATCTGAAATTGATTAGTGTTTTATGTTAATTAGAATTTATATGATTTTATGGTAGATTTAATTGAAATGTGATTTGGTATGATTAAATTGGATTAAATAAAGCTATAATACATTAGTTCAAGTGAATTACCCTTTTGCCATGTTAGTGGGCCATCTTGTCAATACTTGTTTGGACTTGATTAATATACATTTGGCATTCTAGCTCAGCCATTTTGAAGACAAAACCGAGTGAGTGAGAGAGGGAGAGTAGGAGAATTGTTTTCAACAAGCTTGGCTAGGAAATTTGAAAAATTGAAGAGTAGGTTGTATAATTGAGCTCCCATTCTTGTAATTGAGGAACCTAGGTAAGGAATTCATCCCTTTAATGGTGAAATTAAGTTAGTCTTGCATGGTCCATGGTAAATTAGTGTTTAGATTCAAGAATTGGTTTACAGGGTTGAATTGAAGCTTAAATCATGCATGCATGTTCTTATATTGAAGTTTTGAGGTTGTTTTCATGGGAATTCCTACATGCATGTTTACATTTTGGTTGAAGTCCATGAATTCATCATGTTTTTGGAGGTTTAGGCTCATTTGATCTTGTATTTGAAGCTTTGAATTTAAATGAATTCATGCATGTTATGTTTGAGCTTGTTCTTGAAGTTTAATTGGAAAAGGTGTTCAATTGACTCATCCTTAGGCTTTGATTTCTCAAATTGATCTTCAAAACATGTTATACTATGAGTTTACAAGAGTTTTCCAAAAAATGGGCCCAAAAGGTTGAGATTTGAGGTGTTGAACACTTGGTTTGAGCTTTGAAGGCAAATCTGGAAATTCCAGAATTTGGCTTCCACGCTCGAGCGAGCCCCTGCATATTCAGAGGTCCGCTCGAGCGACGGAATATTGGCTCGAGCGTGAATTGCAAGCTCTCAGATTTTTGGTGCATGCAGACGCACGCTCGAGCGAGAGAACCTATGCTCGAGCGAGGATTGTGTCTTACGCTCGAGCGAGCATCGAGCGGGGATTTTCAATATCCAGCACTTTTTGCATTTTTATAGACCGCTCGAGCGAGGAAGTCCACGCTCGAGCAACCCCACTGTTTTGATAACCTCGCTCGAGCGAGAGAATCTACACTCGAGCGAGACCCCTATTTTCTGAAAATTCTGAAAAGTGTTTTAAAGTGCATCTTTGCATACTCATTCCATCCTAGGCATTCCTAGGCCTAGTTTAAGGCATCTTAATGAGGTTATTGATGTAGAACCATACCGAGTCAAGATAGGGACTAAGTCATTGGTTCCCAAGTGTGTAACTTAGTGTGTGTTCATCATGTAACTATGTAGGGTTGGCATCCGAGGACGTTCTAGTCTGTCTGTAGCCCAGAACTCTGTGAGTAACGATGCTGTAAAGATATGTTCAATCATGAATATTTTCTGAATGATCAACTGTATTGCTTTCTGAAATGATATTTCTTACTGAATGAATGTTTGTCCTATTTGTGAACTGTATTCGTGGCATCCATAGCAATTTACTGTTACTGTACTGTACTGCTACTGTCACAGAGATCTCTGTCGGTTCCCATGTTTGGAACCACTACTGTTTACCGACATGATGGCCATCAACTGACTGTTCGGTCTGTTAAGACCTACTGTACTGTTTGCTATTGGATGTACCACTTATAACTGCTATGATCGAATGACTGATATACTGTTATAACTGACTGTTTTAAATATTGAAAGGATATTCATTCTTAATCTCTTTACGCATATGTTATTCACTGGGCTTTAGCTCACTGTTTATATATATATGTAGGTGTCCAGGCACCGGATCGGAGCTAGGAGCGTTGGGTTAAAACTCCATTTTTGTCAAGCCAACCACTGTGCCTCACAGAGAGGTTCCAAGTCCTTCAAGCTAGGGCTTTTGGGGTGTTTTAGATTCATCCTTTCTGTCTCTGTTTTCGTATAGACTGACTGTACCTGCACTGTACTGTTCTAATGGGGATTAGGTCCCCGTCCTGGATGATTGTATAAGTATGTATATACTGTTTTGTTCTCAATGTGAATATGTATGAAAAGTCTTTTTGCATATAGACTGTCACTGCTCATTGGACATCTTTTATTACTGTTTTGGCTTCCGCCAGCCCCTATACTCTGTATTACTGTCTTTACTATTAAGCAGGCCTTCGGTAATCACGGATTACTGGCCGGTTACGGTGCTAAACCCATGGGGGCGAGTTTGGGTCGTGATAGAACGGCCCCTTTTGAAACTATTTCCAGACCTTTTCCCCATCCAATCAGTTCGTGGAACAAAAGTTTGTTTCTTTGCTGCCAAAATGGCTTCCGCCATTAGTGCCCTGTCCAATACATTCACATACGTGGGCAGGTTAAGAACTCCCACCTGATCCAGTATATCTAAGTCTAGTCCGCCCTCAAATTTACGGGCCTTCTTATAGTCTGTGTCGACCATATGAGGAGCAAATCTGGCTAACTCAGTAAATTTAGCCTCGTACTCAGCTACGGACATCCTGTCTTGTTTGAGTTCCTGAAATTCTGAAACCTTTCGGTCCTGGAAGCACTGGGGAAAGTACTTGTCATAGAAAATTGTATTAAATTGAGCCCATGTCATATTTTCATCATTGTTTCGGACCAATAACCACCATCTCCGAGCTTCATCCTTCAGTGTGTAGGTGGCCAGAAGGACTTTCTGAGTTTCAAAACAGGGAAATACTTCAAACAATTTCTCCATCTCCAACAACCACGTTTCAGCCTTCAGCGGCTCAATTCCACCAAGAAAGGTTGGCGGTTTCATCTTCATAAACTTCTGAGTCAAGTTAATAATATCGTTGTTGACTGGTTCAACTTGGGCCTACGGGGGTAGAGGATGTAAAGGTTGTTGCCTCTGTTGTTGCATTACCACTTCAGTTAGAGCCGTAAGCATTTGCTCCATTCTGCTCATTCGGGTGTCTGAGGATCTTGCTGTATCATCGCTTCTTGTATTGTCTATTTGCTATAGGTAAACAGAACTTTATAAACATAGGCAAATAGTCCTTGTTACTTTATTCAGATTCACATGATCATAATTGGATTTATGTTTTCACTTCCAAATAAACACACTCAGGCATGCAGATGGAATGCCCCTACTTCTTACTAGGACATCCTAAGCTCATATGGACCTGTGTGGGTGGTAAAACGCGTGCTCTGATACCACTCTATCACGACCCAAACCCGCCTCTATGGGTTTAGCATCGTAACCGGCCAGTAATCTTGGGATTACCAAAGGCCTCTTGATAGATTAACTCATAGCTAGGGGCTGCGGAAGCAATATACAAACATACAAGGTCTAATGAGCTATGATGACTTACATGGGACAAAACAGAACAAAAGTTTCATAGACTCTCTGGCGAGGTCATAGGATATAACATTTACATATTACATATAAGCGTACATGATAAAAATCTCGCCCACAAACTTGACAAACAACATAGTCTATTACGAGTACAAAAACGGCCACAAAAAAAAAAAAAACTTGACTTCGTCCGGAACCTCCTCGGGAGGCGCGAAGGTTGGCTGACAAAAACAAAACTTAGGCCGTCAGTCCTAGGCCTAATCACGTGCCGGCACACCTACATACATAATATAGATAATGAGCTGAGGCACAGTGAATAATATCAAAGTAAAGGGGTTAATGAATGTTGCCCATAACAGTTACAGAAAACATAGTTCATTACAGACACAGAATCGGAATCATATTCATAATCAGATTTTGCAGTTAACCATACGTGGTACATTCATTAGCACTAGTAGAAACAGTTGACCCATTAAAGGATGGCCATAAAGGCATACAGTTGACTCACGTGCACGGAGACGGTACAGTTGGCTCATGAGACGTACAGTTGGCCCATAATTGAGACGTATACATAAGGATCCATAATAGTTGGCTCATGAGACGTACAGTTAACCCATAATTGGGACGTAACGGAACAGGTAACGAATATCATTTGAAGCTAAGAATGCCACGAATACATTTCAGAACCATTGGACAACCATTCATTCATACAAAAAATAATATTTCAGGAACAGATCATCTTATATCATTCAGAAAATACTTATAATTGAACATAACTTTACAAAGTTATTACTCACAGTTGGTTTCGGGTGCAGACAAACAAAGCAAATTAATCAAATGGTTCGAGGCACGTGACCTACACGAACATACATACAAATACACACTTGAAACACATGTTCAAATTATTCATATTTTGCTTTATTTGTTCTTGGCGTGTTTCTAGTCCTTAACCTCAATATGGAGTCTTAATCATGGCCTAGGAATGCCTAGGATGGAATGAGGATGCAAAAATGCACTCGAAAATATTTTCCAAAACTTGCTGAAAACAGAGTCCATGCTCGAGCATGGCTTCCCCCACTCGAGCGGACATGCAGAATGTGAAGGTTCGCTCGAGCGTGGCTTTTCTTGCTCGAGCGGACTGCAAACTTTGACAAAAGTACTGGTTGCATGATTTTCACGCTCGACGGACGTTCGATCCCCGCTCGAGCGTGAGACTCAGACCCTCGCTCGAGCGGACCCTCCCTCGAGTGCCTCGAGCGTGAAGTCTCCCACTCGAGCGGACTATAAAACGTATGAACTTCTGGGTATATGTATTTCACGCTCGAGCGTGACTCACGTCGCTCGAGCGGGAGTGCACGTACTCAGAGTGCTCGCTCGAGCGTGAAGTCCCCCGCTCGAACGTGGATCAAATTTTTGGAATTTCTAAATTTGATCTTCAAGTTCAAATTCAATCTTTTAAGCATCAAACCTCATTTTTCTGGGCCAAAACTTGAGAAAATTCATGAAGACCCTTAAAACAACATAAATTAAAGATCATTTCAAGAAATCATGGCTCAATGGCTTGCCAATTGTACACAATTCAACTCATGGTTCATGTATGATCCATAGACAAGACATGCATGCAATTCTTTGAACCAAAGCTTCTCAAAACTTGATCAAGTGCTACAAAACATTATGAAACTCAATGTTTTCCCGAAATTAAGGTGAATTCAAGACATGCATGTAATAACCCTCGTTACTGATCACTGATTAACACCGATTACTGCTAAGTTAAGACCGATTATGGAAAGTAAATGAACTGACTGACTTACTGAACCGACTGACTGAAATCTGAAACTAAATTGATTGCCTGTATCTGTTTGAATTGCATTGAATTGCATTTTATCTATTCATGTTTATATGCTTAAACTGTAAATTGAAGGCCTTATTGGCGGCCGAACCAGAAATTGATTGATGTTTTATGATTATCATAATTTATGTGATTTTATAGCATATTTAATTAAAAAGTGATTTGGTATGATTAAACTAGATTAAATGGAGCCAATTAAAGAGTTAGGTTTATTTACCTAAATGCCATTGTTAGTGGGCCATGTAGGCAACACATTTGAGCTTTATCACACTCATTTGCAAACATTTCATCAGCCACATTTGAGAGCTCTAACCGAATTTAGAGAGAGAGAGAGAGAGACTTAGAAGATTAGTCTTCAACTTGTAATTGCTTGGAAATTGAAGGAATTGGAAGAAGTTCTTGCTAGCTTGAACCTCAAGACTTGTAATTAAGGAGCCTAGGTATGAGCTTCATCCCCTCATTTATGTATTTGAGATGTATCTTGCATAGTTCATGGTTGATGAGTGGTCTAAGTCATGAATTTGCTTTAAAATGTTGTATTGTAGCTCATTTCATGCATGCATGTGTGTAGTGATGAATTTTGAGTTGATTTCATGGCAAATTGTCACATGCATGTTCATGTTAGTGTTAAGGACCATGTTTTCACCTTGAATTTGGAAGAATGAGCTCATTAGAGCATGTTTTGAAGTTTTGAAATGGTTTGAATTCATGCATGTCATGTTTGTAGCATGTTCATGAAAATTGATTTGAAATTGAGTTTGAATTAAACACCCTCGGGCTTTGATTTACCAAATTGATCTTTGAAATACATAATGTTATGTGTTTACAAGTGTTTTTCCAGGTTTTTAGCCCAAGAGGATCAAAAATTTGGCTTTTAAACTTGATTTTGAGCTTGGGACTCAAATCTGGAATTTCCAGATTTTGGGCCTACGCTCGAGCAAGGAAGTCCACGCTCGAGCGTACACTCTGTGATTTTGCCTTCCGCTCGAGCGAGAAAAGTTACGCTCGAGCGTGAAATGCGAGCATCCAGTACTTTGCATGAGTTCACAGTCCGCTTGAGCAAGGAAACTCACGCTCGAGCGAGGGTCGAGCGTCCATCGAGCATAAATTTGGAGCATCCAGCATTTTTACTGTAGCACACAGTCCGCTCGAGCGACGGAATTGACGCTCGAGCGGAGCTCCTTTGTTTGCATGTCCGCTCGAGCGTAGAAAGCCACGCTCGAGCGAGACCCCTGTTTTCAGCAAATTTTGTAAAGTGTTCAAAAGTGCATCTTTGCATCCTCTTTCCATCCTAGGCATTCCTAGGGCATATTTAAGGCATCTTAAAGAGGATATAGATGTAGAACCACACCGAGGCAAATTAGGGATTAAGTTAATATCTTTCCCAACTGTGTAGCTTAGTGTGTGTTCAATCTGTAAACTGTGTAGGGTTGGCTTTCCGAGGAGACGCTCTAGTTCGCTGTAGCCCAGAACTCTGTGAGTAACAATTGTGTAAAGATATGTTCAAAATGATTACCTTTTGAATACTGAACTGAACTGCTTACTGAACTGATATTGATTACTGAATGAATGCATGTCCTTTATTTCTGAACTGTATTGTGGCATCCTTAGCACCTACTGTTTACTGTTACTGTTACAGAGATCTCTGTCGGTTCCCTTGTTGGAACCACTACTATTTACTTATTGATGGCCATTATTACTGTTCGGTCTTTTACGACCTACTGTTACTGTTATGCTAATGGATGTACCACATATGACTGTTTACTGTACTAAACAACTGTTATACTGATTGAAATGAACTATTTTCATTACTGCAAGGACATTCATTCTAAACCTCTTTACGCTTTATGTTATTCACTGGGCTTTAGCTCACTGCTCATATATATATATATATGTAGGTGTACAGGCACCGGACCAATGCTAGAGGCGTCGGGGTAGATTCCCAGTTTTGTCAAGCCAACCAATGTGCCTCACTGCGAGGTTCCGAGCCTGCCAAGCTAAGGCTTAGGGGTGTTTTAGTTTCCCCCTCCTGCACTGTTTTGTTTACTGTATAGAATGTATAGACTACACTGTACTGGTTAATAGGGACTTGATCCCTGTTCTGAATGTTTATAAATGTTTTTCATACTGATCTGTTCCGTATATATATGTGAATGTATGAAAAGTCTTTTTGCATACAGACTGTCACAGCTCATTGGGCATTGTTTATTTACTGTATTGGCTTCCGCCATGCCCCTGTACTCTGTTTTATCGTATTACTGTTAAGTAGGCCTTCGGTAATCTCGGATTACTGGCCGGTTACGGTGCTAAACCCATAGGGGCGGGTTTGGGTCGTGACAATGCATAAGGAAATTCTTTAAAAACACTTTCAAAACTTCATGAAATGCACATGCAACCATAATCTCATTCTTAATTCCATTCCTTAGCTCAATTCTCATATTAATCTACCTATCACACTTGATTTCATGCATTAATCAACTAATTCACAAAACTAAAGACTAAAATTCTTACCTAAGGCTCTCAATTCCTTATGTTTAGGGATATTCTTGAGTAATTCCTCAAGTCTCCTAGCAATTCCTTCCAAACCTCAAGCTTGATCTCAATTTCCTTCTCACTCTCTCTCTTTCTTCCACGGTTGTGTGTGTAAGAGGAAGTTCAAAGTATGTTGACAATTTAAGAAAAAGATGAGTGGAACATGTAGAGAGTGTTTAAGAGCTCTCTTGGTGACAATTAATCAAAACAAATTAAATGTGCATTAAATAAATCTAATTTAATCGTTTCAAATCGAATTTTGATTAACCCTACCATAAAATTCTATAAATCCCGCATAACACATATATCAAATCAATTTCAGAATCAGATGCCGATAAGGCCTTCAATTCACAAACCGAAACTAAAATATGAACAGATCTTCCCATATTAAACAGATATAAACACTATAATGCAAGGTACACATGCAAATTAATTCAGAATTCCTCGTTAATTACTGATTAGGTATAATTAATCATGGATTAATATTAATCACGGGTCGGGGTTGTTACACAAAGTCAAATCATACTATACATACAGAAACAAGTAATATCTAAATTACCACAATGAAGATGAACGAAATCCATATTTTAATCAATTTAAAACATTGCATTACTCATGATATTCATAAATAGAAACATGTTTTGGAAAAGATACAGAGACAATAAATAAATTTACTAAAACACAGTTTTGGACACAATTAATCAATTATATTTTCCCAAAAATCGAATCTGTCTTAAGATTGTTAGAAAAATAGTACCAAATTATATAAAAATATAATTTAAAAATATGTAAATTGTTTTTGGGCAAAACCAAAACTGAAATAAAATGACATAATAACGTAACGAATTTTACAGTACATAAATAGATAAAACCTGATCGAGTCAAGTGTGACACTCTTTCCTTAAGACAGATTCGTCCTCCCACCGGTGCTTAGGATTCAATGAATGTCTATCTCCCAGGATATAACAATCAATGTCTTGTACTAGCAGTACTACTATTACAAGCCTAATGAATTTCGTTGTATATGTACTCTCTTTATAGAAAAATTAAACTCAGGAAATATGAAGAATAAATTGCAAAGTGAAGAAGAAATGATGAATTTTCTATATCAAATTGAAGTGAGAAGGATAGAACATATAGATTCCTCCATGACTCTTTAAAAAGGTTGTGACCTTTTGAAATGACACAGTCTTTCATCTCAAGAGACATAACTATTGGAGCAAATTGTAATTCAAATTTTCTAACACAAAAGGCAAATCTCAAGTGTTTGTATTGACTTCACAAGACACACATTATTTAAGTCAAAGAATACAACACCTAAAATTCAACCCCACATCTAAATCCTAGATACAATTTATACAACACTTACGCTGTATTTGATTAGGAGATTTAAAAAGAAAAAGAGAAAAAATAAACAAAATAAAATAAAATCTATTTATATTTCACTTAATTTTATATATATTTTTAAAATTTTTTAAATCTTTTCTTAAAATCACCAACTACCCACAATATTAGAGGGCTGATTTAAAATCACTGCACCAAACTCTTAAAGATTAACCTTGAAAGTTAAAATCTGAGACCTTTTGTTTATCTACCTAAAGTGTTGAAAATTGATTAGCGTAATGGCCTGCAGTTCAGGCAGCCCGTAACATAGGTGGTCCCCACATTTGTACTTTTTTACGGCCCACCAGCTTTTTCAGTGGGGCCCAATTTATACGGTCCAGTCTTATTCCTCATTATACAAGACGGTGCCCTTTTTTACCACTCTCGGGGAAGTTGTTATTGGTGGGTCTAAGAAAAACGTCGCGTATCATGTTATATGTATTATGATTAGTGAACGGGATAAAATATAATTTTATATTAAATAATTAAGAAATAAAAAAAATATATGAAAATTTGTGATTAGTTTAAACAATCCCGATTGGTAGCTCGAGAGAGGGTGGCTCGAGTGTGGCTCGACAGAAAACGACACCATTTTGGTTTTTTTTTTTTCTCTTTTTCTTCACGTTTTTCTGAGTAACAAACTTCCAGATTAAGGCCATCTCTGTTACAATCAAGGCCATCTCTATTAAAATTGAATCCAGTAAAGGGTGGCTTTCAGTTGGTGAAAACATAAACTTCCAGATCAAGGCTATCTCTGTTACAATCAATCCTATAAATCCTATCAATCAAGACCATCTCTGTTACAGAGAAAGAAAGAAAAGAAAATTTCTTATTTCTAGAAAGCCATCTCTCCATCAAAGCCATCTCTCCATCAAGATCAATATCAACAAATTTTTTTTTGTTCATCAACATCATTAGATCTGGGTCTGACAAATTTTTTTTTTTTCCCTTCATCCTCAGATTTTGAAATCAGCAACAACATTATCATCATCTTCATCTTCAACATCATCATCATCTTCATCAACAAAAAAATTTTTTTTACCATTAATCTTCAAATCCAGATCTTCATCATCTTCAACGTCATCATCATTTTCATCAACAAAAAAAAAAAAAATTACCTTTAATCCTCAAATCTAGATCCGGTTCGGTTCCTCTTCTCCGTGAAAAAGAAGGAGCTGGGTCTGATGATGATGATGGGTCTGATGATCCGGAACCGAACCAAGGAGCTGGGTCTGGTGAAGAATTAAGAAGAAGAAGAAGGAGCTTCTCCTCTTCCTCTTCTCTCTTCTCTCACTCTCTTACTGAGAAAGAAATAAATGAAAAAAAAAAAAAAAAAAACCCAAAATGACATCGTTTTGGATATTCAGGCCAAATTCGAGCCAATAAATTCGAGCTACGGATCATTTTTGTAGTTTA
This sequence comes from Camellia japonica, assembly GCA_030407325.1. Lineage (NCBI taxonomy): Eukaryota > Viridiplantae > Streptophyta > Magnoliopsida > Ericales > Theaceae > Camellia > Camellia japonica. The sequence continues at coordinate 38,126,529 of JAPPVO010000002.1, read as the reverse complement.
AAATAGGTTCATGTAGTGTTATATGATCAATTAATAATTTTCTCCTATAGGTAGGAAAATTCTTCATTGCTCCTGAGCATGTTGATGTGGTATTCTAATTTTATTTTTAATGGTGAAAATAATCATGTTTGATTTTAATTTTTTGAATTTAATTTTTTTGTTTTTAGTGAATAATTTAAAAATTTTAAGTAATTTTTTTAATTTTTAATATGCACCTTATTTAGATGTATTTAAATAGTGAAATATTTGTGAAAAATATTTTTAAAAAATAATATACACAAAAATATGAAAAATGTATTGAATTTTCATATATTTTTTTTATACTTTTGGTATTTAGTGAATTTTTTTCAAAAAATTTCACAAAGATTATATTTTTTAAGTATATTTATGTTAGGTGTGTCTAAAAATTTTAAAAATTACTTAAAATATTTAAAAAAATATTAAAAACAAAAAAATTCAAAAAATAAAAAAATAAAAATTGTCAAAAAGTATTTTTTGAAAATCAAAACCAAACGAGCTGAATGGAAATCACTATCATTTTATCTATTTTTATTGGTGAAAATAGTAATGTTGTGTTTAGTTTAGAAATTTAAGAAGTGAATTAGAAAGAAAAAGATAAAGAAAAAATGTGTTAAATTAGGTAAAATATAATTATATTTTATTCACAATTTACTTATTTTTTTTTCTTTTTTTAAATTCCTTTAACCAAATACAACATAAAACTCACCATCTTTTATTCCTCTTTAAGAGATAACTAAGTGTTTGTTTGGCATGCACTAAAAAAGTATATTTTTTTTACGTATATATTTTTATTTAAGTCATATCAATTAACATCTTCTTTCTATTTTTTTATTCGTTTTTTTTTCTACATATTTTTTTTAAAAAAATTTAAAAATACATGCCTTGTTTGGTTTGTTTTTGAGAAACAAATTTTGAAGAAAATTTTTTAAAATTTTGTTTGATGTAGTGATTTTGGAAAAAAAAAATTTCAATCACTTTTTACTATCTCCTTACACATTAATTAATCACTTTTTCTCTCTCCTCTCTTATTCTCAACCATTTTTTCTCTCACACATATCTACTCAATTATATAAAATATCAAATCATCTCAAACTCTCATACTCCAAAATTATTTTACACTTATTTAAAATATCTCAAACTATCCTTAAACACAATAATATCAAGCAATAGTTTAAAACCAACTATTAACTTCTCCTCCCGTTGATCATCGTACCTCCCTGGTTCAATCAGAAAATCCAGCTGGACTCCACAATAAATTTCTCTCTCTCTCTCTCTCTCTCTCTCTCTCTAATCGCTATCGTTTGTCGCGCTCGACCGTTTGGACAACTTTCTGTTTGGGCCATGGGCTTCCCACTTCCCTAAAACCCAGAAATCACAATGGATTTTTTTTTTTTTTTTTTTAAACTTATTTATTTTAAGATGGTGCTTTTAGCGCGCGCGTTCTATCTCTCTCTCACTCTTTTAAACTAAAATTATTTTACTTTTTTGTCGATACTATCTAATTTTTACACGAATTTTAAAATTATTTAAATGTAAGAGTGTAAAAATGGTCAGCGATTCATGGACATCTCGAAACCTACTCACAATTCGGGATGGGCTCGACCAGCTTAGGTTCGGGCTTGAGTCTAACCCAGGACCTTTGGTCTAGACTTAGGACGTCATTTTGAAGTCCGACTCAGTTCATCGACTCGCTCAAGACTCACTTAAAATCCAATTTGAGACTCAGCCCACCTGGCTCACTCGAGGCCCAGTGTCATTTCTGGTATAAAAGAATAAAATTTTGATAAAAAAAAATAGAAAAAAAAAATTTTTGTTCAGGTCCGTCCAAGTTCGGCCCCGACCTACCCAAGGTCTAAATACGCCCTGAGCTTAGGCCTAATTTTCTGACTCGTGGCCTAGCCTGAATTTTAATGAGAACTTGCAAGGCCTAACATGGATTAGCCCAAGCCCTAGACCTAGACCAAGACCAAGACTAAGACTAAGACTAAGCCGGAGCCCGAGTGACCCAAGCTAATTACACCCATATTTAAGTGAAAGAAGTGAAACGTAAAAGTTTAAGAGGAATAATTTAAATAATTAATAAAAATATGAAAAAAAACTCTTCACTACTTGATTTTTAGTTTTTAAATATAATTTTTGAATTTTTTGTATTTGTGCATTTTTATGTCTTTAGTAAAATCTTTTAATAAATTAATTAAATTTTATTTTATTTTTTTAACATACTCAAAAAATTTAAATATCTGTGATTAAATCTTAAAAAAATTACTAAATACAAAATAAAATATACAAAATTTTAGAAAATTTTAGTATTTTTTTTGGTGGTATTTATTGACTCTCTTTTTTTTTTTTTTTTTTTTAATAACATTTTTTCACATCTTACAACTTTTAGGTTCATATAGGTTAGGTACATTTAAAAAAAAAATTGATTAGATATGAAAAAAATTTACTAAAGATAATAAAATATAAAAAATTAAAAACTGTATCTAAAATTTTTATAGAAGAAAAGGAATATAACTTGATGGGCATGGCCCAAGACAGCCCAATCCACAACTGCCTTTGATGGCTCAAACGGGCATTTAGTTTCAGTCTAGTAGGTGAAACTCAACAGCAGGCCCACCGAAGAACCCACGTTGGTCCAGATTCTGTGACACTTAGACACCTGTTAGGCAGAGAGTTAGCAACGTGGCAGACAAGGATCCTGCATAGTTATTGAGCCCAAACACCAAACATTAAATGAGGCTGTTATGGCATTAAATGCAACAAGACCTCTCGTCCCTTGGCATAGTGAAACTGCCATGGTCGGTGGCGAATAGGTCATAGACTTTTGGCCAATAAGTCAACTTGAATGGACAAGGAAATTATTGGTAAAAAATATAAAGAAGCTTACTCTCTCCATCTCACTCAAAAACTCTTATCTTTTTCTCTCTGAACTTTTTCTTGATCACCTCTCATCTAACTTAAACGTCGGAGAGTCCACGAGGAGAAACTGCCCTAGTCTTTGTACCTCTCCACTGGGCTCTTTTTGCAGGCTCTATCAAGGAGACGAAGGCCAGCAGACCCGAGGAGCATGTGGATCATTCTGACCCATTCCCTCCTAAACGTATTGCATCATCATAACTAATTAAGAAAGATAAATAATAATAATAAAAAAAAGAATGTAAGGGTTGCAGTAAGGTGGTATGTAATGTGAAAGGGCTTGGGCAGTGGGCACAAGGTGAATGGAAATGGCTACAGTGGTTAGGAAGAAAAGGGAAAAGTGAAAGAGAGAATGATAACGAGAAATGAAGAGTGACGACTAACAGGAAGAATACGGGAAAAATGATGGCACTAGTAACAAAGGGCAGTGGCCGGTAGTGAGAAGGGAATGAATGGATACCAAACCAAACCAAATTAAATTAAATTAAGTATGAATTTCCATCAAATAGGGTCCATTATATGAATAATTCTTTTTCACTCAAGACCATTTGACTAATCAAATTAAGGAGATTCATATTTCTATTTACTATATTAACCTACGCCAATATAAGTTTGCCCCTTTATTTAACACTTTCATCTATCATCACTGTATCACTTCTTTTCACTTCTATCTCTATTAATCTTCGTTCTATATGACCAAATCATCTCAATCTATTTTCTTTCAGTTTATTTTCTATCAATACTTTTCCTACTTATTCACGAATATACTTATTTCTAATTCTGTTTTTTTTTCTAGTCTTGCCATGCATCCACCTTAGCATCTTCATCATCAGCAACAATCATCTTATCTACATGTTGTTTCTTAGTTGTCCAATATTCCGTCTCATACAATATCCCTGGTCTGATAGTCGTTCTATAGAACTTTCTTTTTAGCTTTATGGGTACTCGCTTATTGCGCGGTACCCTAAACACACTGCTCTACTTAAGCCATCCCGCCTTAATTTTATAGACCACATTTACTCCAATCTCCTCAGCCATTGTGATAATCGATCCTAAATAATAAAAATGTTCACTCTTAGGTAGTTCTTGATTCTCAATCTTTACTTTTCCTCTATTTCCATTGTTATTGTTACTATTACTAAAATTACACTCCATGGACTATGTTTTAGTTCTACTTATCCTAAATCCTTTAAATTCAAGTATTTCTCTCTAAATCTCTAACTTAGTATTAACTCATTCTCTAGTTTCATCTACAAACACGATATCATCTGCAAAAAGCATATATCATGGCATATCATTTTGAATATTTCTCATTAATTCATCCATAACTAAAACAAAAAGATAAGACTTTAAGGTTAATTCTTGGAATAACCTCACTGTAATTGAAAATTCAATTGTCTCTGCAATTGGTAATCTAATAGTAGTCACCACATCTTCATATATGTCCATAATCACATCAATGTAGCATTTTGTCACCCTTTCTTCTCTAACTCTTAACATATTATATCCCGATGCATTCTACCATATGCTTTTTCAAGATCGATAAAAATCATATGAATGTTTCTTTTATTTTTTCTATACTTTTCTGTTATTCTCCTCAAAAGATAAATCGTTTCCATTGTTGACTTACATGCATAAATCTAAATTGATTATTTGATACTTCTGCTATATCTCGTAATTAACGTTCCATCATTCTCTCCTACACTTTCATTAGATGACATATCAGCTTGATTTCTTTATAGTTGTTGCAATTATGGAAATCTTCTTTATTCTTATAGATTTGGCATTAAAAAAAGTTGTTTTTAGTTTGGTTTTGAAAATTAATTTTTGAAAATAGATTTTAAAAGTTGTTTGGTTGGATATTTTGTAAGTAATTTTTACAAAATTGGAGTTTTGTAACAGTTTGGGGTGATTTGTAGTATTTTTTTTTTTAGTTGAATAGATGAGTGTGAGAGAAAAATTAATTGATTGATATATAGGATGTGAGAAAATGAAAGGAGATAGAAAAAGTGATTGAAAATACTTTTGAGAAAATTGTAAAGCAAACAAATTTTGAATTTTGAATTCTCAAAAATTGATTTCAATTTCAAAATCAAACCAAGCACACTCAGATTTTTGAAATTTCATAATTTAATTATTTTTTTTTTATGTAAAGATAAAATTGTAATAAAAAAAGGGTTATGACAGTCTTAAAGATGGTCAACGTTGCAAGTTGTTTAGGATGATCTAAATAAATATACATTTTAATTTTTTATAAAAAGATGTATAGAAAAGTAGAGAGATGATGATATAACTCCAAAAAGATAAAAAAAATAAAATAAATTTGCTTATATAGATTCCAAAATATTTGTACATATTTTAATTTTGTATGCACTTTTCAACATTAGAAACATGGGCCTTGTTTGGTTTGTTTCTCTGAAAAATTCTCTACAAACAAATTTTCAAGAGTAATCAAACCAAATAATTTTTTTTAAAAAAAATCTCAAAATTTTGTCTGGTTACCTATTTTCTAAAATCACTCTCTCTCTCATACACATTAAATCGATCAATTTTTTTAAAACTCTCTCCCCAAAACAATTTTCCAAAACTATTTCTAAAAAAAAGACAAACCAAACAAGTTTTCATATTTTTTATCTCAAAAATTACTCTACAAACACAAACCATGTTTTTAGTACTTTTCATGATTTTGTTCGTAAATAAGATATGCAAGTGATATTTGTGTTTTGTAACTAAAATCACCCCCATTTCTCTGTGTCATGTAAAAAATACAGATAAAAAAAATGTTGATAAATTTATCTAGAAAAATCGTGTACGGTGAAGATCAATTGTGAGTCTCTTGTGTTGTGGTTTGGCCTGGACTTTTTTCATTAATTTTTTTAAGTTAGGATATTTTTAGCTTAGAATTAAAAAATTTGTTTGGTTTGATTTTTTTAATTTTTATAAAAATAAAATAAAATAATTACAATTTGAATGTAACATCTATTTTATTACTTATTTTATATTTTGTACTTTTTTAACCCAATTAAATTAGACAAAGGAAGGCTATGTATACCATTCAAATTCCAGAGAAATTTTTGGATATTTTTTTGGTGATGTAAATATTTGCTTCTTCATTCTTCTTCTTCTTCTTCATTATTTATTTATTTATTTATTTTTGGGCCACAGTAGATGTACAGACCCTTTCAGCCCACTTTCCTTGGACAGTAAGCTTCTCTGGCATTGTACTACAAGACCAAGACTTTTCACTCAAACGGAAGCACAGTGTCAGGCTTTCACCAGCATTGTACAACAATACCAAGCTAGATTTTTGTAGAGTGCACCATAAAAAGTTTGTCCACGAATTAGGCAATAATACCTCTGCTACTCCTCCTTCCTAACTTGCTTCGCACTTCGATACTTGCCTTCAGCCTCCCCAACTCTCACACGCATATATATACAAACATATAGAGAACAATAGAGCTTCAATCAACTCTGCTACTCATCAAGATGTTGAAGATGGTGTGGCTTTCTCTCCTCTTCTTCCTCTCTTCTCTGCATTCTCTTACTGGTAATCAAACCTCAACCCAAATCTCTTCTCTACTTTCACTTTATTGGGTTTCTTTCTTTTCTTTTCTTTTCTTTCCTCTGAAAATCCCTATTTCCATTTCTTTCTTTGCAGGTGCGAGTCAAGAATCGATTGAACACCTAACTCTCCATGACCCATCTCCAATGGTCCTTCAATCACTGTCTCACACAGGTGTTCCTGTCGGTGTTTCTGTGAGCAGTGATCGACTCAGTGAGATTTCAAACAGTGTGATTGTGGCCGAGACATGGCTCAGAACCCATGTTTTAGTGCACTACCCAGCCACCAAAATCACCACCATTGTTGTCGGACACACCGTCCTCTGCAACGCAAATCAACAACACCACATGGGTTTGATTCTCCCATCTGTGAAGAACATTTATCACTCTCTCACTAGGTGGGGTTTGGAGAAAGAAATCAATGTCTCACCCTCTTTCTCTTCCAACTGTTTGAACCCATCCTCTGCTACCTACAGAGACGATTTGGCTGAAAATTTTATCAAACCTTTATTGACATTTTCGCAATTCACAAACTCGCCTTATTTAGTGAACCCACCTCCACATTTTTCTCCTTCACCAGAGGAGACTCTGAGCTTGGTCTCATCTCACACAGAGTCCATGAAAAATCTTGGGTTTTTCGATCTAAACAGAATCAATGTCCTTATTACCAGTCAAAAACAATCAAAACACATTAACAGGAAGAGAAAGCTCTCATTCATGGACTCCATGGTTGCTGAATCTATCCTAGTGAAGCCAATCCCCTTAGCCCCAGCCCCTGTTCCTGCATTTGAGGCCAACAGCCCTCTTCCTCCATTTCTGGGAAAGTCTTCGCCGCCGCCATTTTCGCTCCCTTTCGCTCCAAAATTGGCTCCGATTGTCAGCCCGGGGAGCCCCAATTTGCCGCCGTGTAACCCATCGTATACCGGAGCTCCTACGCCGCGGGGGGTGGGGGGGAAGAGTGAGTTGTGGTGTGTGGCGAAGCCTAGTGTGCCGGCGGAGACATTGCAGGAAGCAATGGACTATGCTTGTGGTGAAGGTGGAGCTGATTGTGAAGAGATTAAGCCACCTGGGAATTGCTATCATCCTGATGCCATTGTGGCTCATGCTTCTTATGCTTTCAATAGTTATTGGCAGAAGCACAGGAAGATTGGTGGAACTTGTAGCTTTGGAGGCACTGCAATGCTCATCAATGCTGACCCAAGTAACCTCTCTGTCTTTCTTTTCTTTTCATTTTGGTACTTTGTTATAATCTTATTTGTTTTGAGACTTGTCCCAACTTTTTTTAATCCACCAAAAATTAGTTTTATATAGTTTAGTGGGCTTTTCACCTATTGTTAATTTAATTTTGAATTTGATATATCTAAAAATTTTAATATGGCAGTTGTGTTTTGGGTAGTCTTATCCTACACTGGTCTATTTTGTAAGAGTTTTGGAGTAAGGATATTTTTGAAGTATTTCATAGTTTTGTCTTGTTGTTTTAATTCAACCTATTTATAGTTGTACATTTATTGTCTCACATTTTTATATTGTATTATAATTTTTTTAGATTATAGTGTTGAACCATATAAATTTTTGTGTTTTTGTCTACTTCATTTTAGATTTTTATTTTATTGTCATTTGTGTTTTGTATCTCATGAATGTTAGATGCATCAATTCCTATTATATTTATTTCATCTTGTTATCCTCTTTGTCGCTTCTTCTTTAATCCACCCAAGTCCATTGCCAATTAGTTTTTGATAAGTTCATTTTGGTTTGAAACCCTTACAAAATTACAAAATATTTGCTTTTTCGGATACATTTTGTCTCCGTTTGGGAAGTGGGTTGGCTTTTTAATTTTTTGGCTATTTTAGTCTAGGTTAAAAAGTTTGGTTTGGTTTGTGAAGGACTTTTTGACTTTTTTGGTTTTTTTTTGTAAAAGAAGAGTGTAATGATTATGGGTTAGATGTGATATTTTGTTTGTTGTGGCTAAAATAACTTATTTTATCTTTTGTGACTAAAATAATCCCAAACTTCCTTTCCAAATGGTGGTTTTAAACTTCTGTTGAATCTGTGCTTATTTGTTTGGGTTTGGATGCTTTAAGCTTGAGTCGTTAGTCAGAAGACAGTTCATTCAAAGGTTTGCATTGTGTGATAGAGTTTTTTTTACCATATGCTATTTTTTTTTTTTTTTGGTGCTACTTTTATACGTTAGTTTTTTCTTTTTTTTGGTTAGTGACAGAGATGTTCCTTTTTTCTTTTTTTTCAGGTTTTAGTCACTGCAGGTTCATTCTAAGCTGAGTCAAAGAGTTGAAAGGTGATGATGATGGGAGATTGTTTTAGTATTGCCTTTTTGGTTCACTGCTGCTATTGGACTGGAAATTGAATATGTTGGAAGCAGCGAAGTAGGAACAAATAAATACTTTTGAGTGCTAATTCCGTGAACTTTAATGAAATTACTATATAGAGTTGAATGGTGTATATTTATATATATTATCTCTGATTTTTGTTCTGATACTGTTTGATTTAATAGAACAACTATGCTAGAAATATAAAAAATTATACAGAACGAAATGCAAATGTCAGGCAAAGGAGATTGGAACTGGTGACAGAGCTAGAAATTTAGTATTGGGGCACAAGTTAATGAAAAATGTTTGAGGATCACAATTTTTGTGGCTTAAATGGCTCAGAATTGCTAAAACGATATCGTTTTGACAATTTTGATGTTGTTTTGTACTCAAAACGACGTCATTTTGACAAATTCGAGCCATTTGAGCCACAAAAATTGTGGCCCTCTACCATTGCTGTTAATTAATGATGATTGATTTTTTTTTTTTCATAATAAACAATAATAAAATATTACTAAACTTCAATATTATAAGTCTATTTAAATAAACATGAATTTCAAATTAAGAGATTTAAAGCTGAATTTTATAAAAATATTGGAGAGTAACTATTATAAGTAGATTGAAAAATTACACAAGAAAATAAATTGAGACATAAATGATGTATTTTAGTAGGAAAATTTTATAAAATACATCACAAAAAGGTATGTTGTAGTTATAATCTTTGTAATCTTTCGCTATAACACATTTTGATGTTAGTTATGATTATTCATTGTGGTCTTTTTAGTTATAACTGGAAATAATTTGGTTATAACACTTTCTAGTATCAACACCATGAAGTATCATAACTTATATATGGTACACCATTTTAGGGGATTTGGGGTGGCTGTTATGCCCTCAGCATAACAGCCACTGTTGTGCAGTCCAATTGACCAATTTCGAGACTTATTTTGATGATTTGAACCGTTTAGATTTTAGAGTACGTTGAGTAGAACATATCTGCAAAAAATTAAATTAATCGGATATCGTTAATCCTTTCATCCGCTCACATCTGTATTAATTTTAATATTGTTGACAGGGATAGACCCACTAGGATCACGGCCCACAAAGGGTAAACCCAAGCCCACCATCTAGACCCCATTACACAACCCGGTTAGAAAAACCCAACACCTCTGGAAGCTAACTGGGCAGGGAGGACCCATAATATCCAGACACATGGCGGATGCAGGAGAGGCCACATCAGCAGACAAAGATCTGCAAAGTTATTGCCACGGCACATCACCATTAATGCAATCCATCACAGCATTTATTGCGACAACACCCCTCAGCCGGAATGGCACCCCCTCACCCTGAACAAGACGAATGATGGCACAAGTTTTCGGCAAGAAACGAAATGATTACCAAGAGATATAAACAAAGCCTGAGGCAAAAAGAAAAGGTTAAGTTTTATCTATCTCCTTCTCTCTCACCTTCTCTCTCTATATTTTTCTGGTCTATTACCTATTCTAATTGATACACCGAAGGGTTCGCTGGGGGACTACCCCGTTCCCCGTTGAACTTATTTGCAGGTAGCCCATTGGATCTGAGGAGCTTGGATCGGTCTAGCCCATTCACCTAGACGAACTGCATCATCAGTTGGCGCCGTCTGTGGGAACTTGGTTCTTATCCGCGCGCCAGTTGTGTTCATTGTCGCCGGAGACCCTCGTTCCAACGATCCTTTACCTTTATCCATCAAGGTGTATGGTCACGACTAGATCCATGGCTTCTCACCACAATGCTGCTGACCACCAGACCGACCCTCCCAACCCAAACCAACCGCCACAATATTTCATCGAGCTCACCAATAGCATCAACCGCATGGCCGAGCAAAACCAGGCCCTGATAAATGCCTTGCTCCAAAGAAATCTTCCCATGCCGCCTCCGCCACCCCCAGATGATCTGCCCTATCCAGAACAAGTCCTGAGCCACACCATCCCACAACCCAACTTTCCTAACTTGGGAGGTTTGCAACCGCCTCACCCACAAGTCATTCCACCACCTCCACCTCCACACCCGTCGATCGCACCACCGGCTCCCGAGCAGGAAGCCAGCAGTATCCAGCATCCACCCCAGCCTCCATTCCCCTCCGGAGGTGACAACATTCCCCTCTGGGACGCTGAACTCCGAGCCATGAAGCTTCAGCTCCAAGGGGTCATGCAGAACATTCAACACAAACCCTCTACCACTACAAACTCACCATTCGTTGCCTCCATTCGAGACAAACCTCTGCCCGCCAAGTTCAAAATGCCCACCATTGACTCCTTCGACGGGACCACGGACCCAGTCGATCACCTGGAAACCTACCGCACCCTCATGATTCTCCACGCCTTTCCTGACGAGATCATGTGCCGAGCTTTCCCTGTAACATTGAAGGGGTCAGCTCGGCTTTGGTTCAGTCAGTTACCGGCGGACTCTGTCTCCACCTTCCAGCACCTCAGCGACTCTTTCCTCAGCCACTTTATCGGAGCTCAACGTCAGCGCCGTCCTGCAACCCAACTTCTCAACATCCGCCAGACCGAGGGGGAGTCACTACGCAGCTTTGTTACTCGCTTCAATACCGAAGCTTTGCAGGTGGCTGAAAATGATGACAAGGTCATCCTCACCGCATTCATGGCAGGTCTACGGTCGTCTGATTTCCTCTTCTCACTTTCTAAAAACCCCCCGACCTCCATGGCAACCCTACTCTCCAAAGCCCAGAAATATATGAACGCAGAAGACTCATTAGCCGCTCGGCAAGACCCGATCACTAAAAACCCGACCCCCAGAGATAAGAGGAAAGACCCCGAACCCCGAAACACTCAGTACAACAACCAAACACCCCATTTTTACCGACCGGCCTCCGCGCACGACCGACCGGCACCAGCTAGACCACCTGGTCGGTTCGAGAGGTATACCCCCCTTAACTCCCCCATGGAACAGGTCCTCCATCAAATCCAGAAAGACTACCCCCTCAAATGGCCCCTACCTTCACGAAACCCTTCCAGCCGGAAAGACCAGTCCAAATATTGCCGTTTCCACCAAGACCACGGCCATAACACGGACGACTGTATCAATCTCAAGGACCAGGTCGAAGCCCTGATACGTCAAGGGCGTCTCAGCCGGTTCACAAATATCCACCCTCAGCAGAGACAGAAGACTGAGCCCCTCAGACACGACCGTCGGCGCACCCCGCCCCGACACCAAGCCCCACCTGACCAGGGTCGTGATCGTCAACAACCACAACCACGACCCCCAGGAAATCCTCCTCCACCAGTTGGAGAAATTAGGGTCATTTCATGCGGGCTCGCCTGCGGAGGACCATCCCGCTCAGCTCAGAGGGCCGAGCTCAGAAAAATTCGGCAGGGCTCGGACAACACAGTGGCCATGGTCGACAGACCTTCCAAGCAGCCAAAACAGTGGATTGAACCCATCACCTTCACAGACGCCGATTGTGCAGGAATCCGCTATCCCCATGATGATCCCCTAGTGATCTCTTCGATCCTCTCCAATTACAAGGTCAGACGAGTCCTCATAGACAATGGCAGCTCTTCAGACATCATCTTCCTAAATTGCTTCCACCAGCTTAAGGTCGGAGAAGAAAGCTTGACCCCGCTCCAAACCCCTCTAGTCGGTTTCACCGGCGATCGTGTGACCTCGATCGGCTCCATCGACCTACCTATCACCATCGGCGAACACCCCAGGCAGACCACTAAGTTGCTCACCTTCCTTGTGGTCGATTGCCCCTCTGCTTACAACATCATCCTTGGCCGCACGCCCTAAATGCCTTCCAAGCCATCACATCCACCTACCATCTTGCCATCAAATTTCCTACTGATTCCGGTGTCGGGACAGTCAGAGGAGAGCAGACAGTGGCCAGGGAATGCTACGTCGCCTCCCTTAAAGAGGTTAAGCTAAAGGAAGCAATGATCATTGAAGGGCTCGACGCCCGGGATGAAGACGAGTTGGTCAGAGGAGAACCAGTGGAGGAGCTCGTCGAGGTCAATATTGATCCCACCAACCCGCTCAAAACAGCTAAAATCGGCAGCCAACTACCTTCCCAAGCCAAAGCCGACCTTACTGCCCTCCTGACCGAGCACAGGGACATCTTTGCTTGGACTCATGCTGACATGCCAGGCATTGACCCTTCTCTCATAACCCACCGCCTCAGCATCGAACCTCATTTCAAACCTTACCGCCAAAAGCAGCGAATCTTCCACCAGAGCGTAATAATCTTATCGCTGCAGAAGTTGACAAACTCCTTGACGCCCAGTTCATCCGAAACGTGGACTATCCTAAGTGGCTGTCCAATGTGGTCCTGGTTCGCAAAAACAACGGCAAATGGCGTCTCTGCGTCGACTACTCCGACCTGAACAGAGCTTGCCCCAAGGATAGCTACCCACTTCCCCGCATAGATCTGCTGGTCGATGCCACGGCCGGTCACCAAATGCTCAGTTTCATGGATGCTTTCTCTGGGTACAACCAAATCATGATGCACTCATCCGATCGGGAACACACATCCTTCATCACCGACCGAGGTACCTACCATTACTGCGTAATGCCGTTCGGATTGAAAAACGCTGGGGCCACCTACCAACGGTTAGTCAATGCAGTTTTCCACCATCAGATCGGTCGAAACATGGAAGTATACGTGGATGACATGCTAGTTAAGAGCAAACTCTCCACCGATCACATCGCCGACCTGCGAGAGACATTTGCCACCCTTCGAAAGTATCAGATGAAGCTCAACCCGAGAAGTGCGCCTTTGGCGTAGGGTCTGGGAAATTCTTGGGCTTCATGGTTAGTCAACGCGGCATTGAGGCTAACCCTGAAAAGATCAAAGCTCTGGTCGAGATGCAGTCGCCCAAAACGGTTAAAGAGGTTCAACGGCTCGCTGGCAGAGTAGCCGCCCTCAACCGTTTCATCTCCCGCGCCACAGATAAGTGCCTACCCTTCTTCAAAGTCCTCAGGCAAACCTTCGAATGGACAACTGAGTCCGAAGAGGCTTTCCAGCAGTTAAAACGGTGTATGGCCAACCCACCCCTCCTTTCACAAGCCATCACAGGCGAACCCCTCTTCCTCTACCTAGCAGTATCAACACTGCTGTCAGCGCGGCCCTCATCAGAGAAGATGGCTCAGTCCAACGGCCTGTTTATTACATCAGCCGAGCTCTGAGGGGAGCAGAGCAGAACTACCCTTTGCTAGAAAAACTATCCTTGGCTTTGGTCACTGCATCCAGACGACTTCGCCCTTACTTCCAAGCCCACCCTATAGTGGTCCTCACCGACCAGCCCTTGAAGAAGGTCATGCAACAACCAGAACTTTCGGGCAGACTAATGCAGTGGTCAGTCGAACTCAGCCAGTTTGACATCTCCTACCGCCCTCGAACAGCAATCAAGGGGCAAGCTATAGCCGACTTCATCATGGAATTCACCAATCCTATGCCACCCACTACCTCAACGGCCACATCAGCCCCTGCCGATCCTGAAGACCCCCATTCCTGGACTCTCAATGTTGATGGGTCATCTTGCAGGGCGGGTAGTGGGGCTGGCATCATCCTCGCCTCTCCTGAGGGTGGCTATTTCAAATGTGCTCTTCGCTTCCTGTTTGAGGCTAGTAATAACGAGGCTGAGTATGAAGCACTGATAGCAGGACTCCGCCTCGCCAAAGACATTGGTGTCGACCAGATCCGCGTGTTCAGTGATTCCCAACTCATCGTCGGTCAGATCACGGGGAATTCGATGCCAAGGATGATACAATGCGAGCTTACAGAGACATAGCACTCCCCCTTGTTCGCCTCTTCAATACTTTCCAGATCAGGCACATACCCCGGACGAAAAACTCCAAAGCAGACGAAATGGCCCGGCTGGCTTCCGCCGACCATTCCGACCTTAGCGACGGAGTTCACCTTGAATATCTAGCTCACCCGGCCATCTCGCCCGACCCACAAGAAGTGCAATTCCTCCAGACTGAACCCATCCCTTGGGCATCCGACATTCTCCTCTTCTTGACCGCTGGCGAGCTCCCAAACGACCAACAGCTAGCTGCCAAGGTCAGAGCTCGATCGGCTAACTACATTCTGGTCGATGGCATCCTTTATAAACGAGGTTTTTCGCGCCCATACCTGCGATGCCTCAGCCCCACCCAGGCAACCTATGTCATGCAAGAAATCCATGAGGGGATCTGTGGCAACCACTCGGGGGCAGATCCCTCGCTCAGAAAGTACTCCGCACAGGCTACTTCTGGCCGACTCTCAACCAAGATGCAACCGATTTTGTGCATAAATGCGACAAGTGTCAGCGCTTCGCCAACATCCCACACGCCCCTCCTACCGAGCTGATCACCCTTTGCAGCCCTTATCCATTCGCCAAATGGGGGATCGACTTGGTTGGTCCACTCCCCACGGCCGAGGCCAGACCAAGTTTGCAATTGTCGCCATCGATTACTTCACCAAATGGGTAGAGGCAGAACCCCTGGCCACCATCACCGAGCGAAATACGACCAAGTTCATTTGGCAGTCGATCGTTTGCAGGTTTGGCATCCCTCAAGCCATCGTCACCGACAACGGAAAGCAATTCGACAACGCCAAGTACAGGCAGTTTTGTGCAGACCTCCAGATTCAACCATTTTCTCCTCCCCTGGTCACCCCCAAGCAAACGGCCAAGTTGAGGTCACAAACCGTTCTCTCCTGAAGATCATCAAAACCAAACTCGAAGCTGCTAAAGGCCTTTGGGCTGAGGAACTACCCAACGTACTCTGGGCCTACCGAACCACTGCTCGGACTCCCACTGGGGAAACCCCTTTTGTCTAACATATGGCGCTGAGGCGGTCATCCCAGTCGAAGTCGGACTGCCCACCCCCAGGGTTCTGCATCCAGACCTCGCCTCAACCGAAGAGCTCCGTCGCGCGGACCTAGACCTGATTGAAGAACTCAGGGAGACCGCTGCGGTAAGATTAGCCTCATACCAGCAAAAAATGAGGACACACTACAATCGCAAGGTCCGACCAAGGGAATTTGCGGTGGGGGACTTAGTGTTGAGGAAGCAACCCTTGCCACCAAGAATCCGACTGAGGGTAAATGGCCGCAAATGGGAGGGAACCCTATATTTGAAAGCCAGACCGCGTCACCACCTTGGACCGGTCCCCCCTCCCCATTGGCACCTTACCGACTTCGATAGATTATGGAGGGTCGGGACATTCCCACCATGGAATGCTGAGCACTTGAAAACGCTCTTTCAATTAGCTTTATCTTTTGTATTCCTCAAAAATTGGTTGTATTCACATTTTCAGCACGATGTAATTCTTGGTCATGTACTACATTTCTATAACAACGGTTTTGTCTCCCAGCTATCCTATCGTCCCAATTAAATTCAGCTGCAGCATGTAGACACCCCATTTTGACCGTCCTCAAGACTTGGACGTCACCGTTGGAACACTCGGTGATTATCCATGTTTGTGTTCGTTGGAGCTCCCGGAGTTCTCGGCTGCGCGCGCCGTGCCTCAGGACCTCCGAACTCGACCGTTTTGTTTGGTTTTGCACCAAACACTTGTGTTTTGCCTTGAAAAGGCAGGGAATGCTTTGTGAGGCCTCCCTACACACCACCGGCTAGGGCTAGAGGCCACCGGCTGGCTGGAGATGCTATCGGCACTTTATTGTGCCGATCGGCACTCTTTTGTGCCGGTCGGCACTAAATTTTGTCAATTGACATTTTCTGCCGGCGGGCACTATACAGCTGCTTTATGAGATATTTTTAGCCAGCTGTATGCCTTTTGCCTCCCCTCCATACACGTGTATGGAGGGATGAGTCTTGCTTGCTTAGCTTGTAAGTCATTACAAGTTCTATAAGAGGAAAGCTCTCCCTCTTGACTTAGGGTTAGATTTTTTAGAAGTGTTAGACATTGTTAGAGAGCTGGAGCTCTGGTTTTCCTAGGGTTAGAATAGATATACACTCTATCCCTCTCTTTCCCTTTGTGTTCTAGGTGCATAAGTTCACACTTTTGCACATAAACACCTACTCTTCCACCTTTTCTTGGTGTGTTCAAAAATCAGGGCTTATTCTTGAAGTTTTTGACTGGTTTAGAGCTCAAGGGACCAAGCACAACAACCTTTGTGAAGGTAGTCAACAAGGGTAAGAACTTCACTTTATTTACCCCATTCTTGCAACTTGTTTTTACTTAGTTTAAAACAGTTTTTGAGCTTAGTGTTTGGCACATAAAAGTTCTGATTTTTGACCCTCTTTATTGTGTATTAAGAGTGTTTGGAGGTTTGGGGAAGTTTGACCCCCTTTAGGCCTTGAAAAGGGCCTTTTTTTGTGCTATTTTGTGGAGATCCGGGACTGTCATGCTTGGACCTCTCCACCATTGAAATCTTGAGGGATTTCAGTGGTGGAGATGGTGCCTTAAAGTCCTAGGAAGGAGAGGGCCATCCCTCTCCTTGTTGTCCTTGAAAGGGCATGTTTTGCCTCTTGAGAGAGCACCATGTTTGTTTGTTTCTTGAGCATGTCTTAGTTGCATTTTTATGTTTATTATGCCCTAATATGACATTGCTATAAGTTGGTTTTAGTACTCTATGCATGCTTTGTATAGTTGCTTTGTAATGCCCTTTTGTGCCTTAACATGTCTAGGTAGTATGCCTTATTTCTAACATGTTTTAGGCCTTGATTCTTAGAGCTAGTATGCTCCTTTTGCCATGTATGAGGTCTGTCCATAATCATTTTGGTCAATCTTAGCATGTTTAATGTAGCCTCTTTGTATTTGGCTTGTTGGCCTCAAGAATATGAATGTGTAGTGTGCTATGCTTGCATTGTTTTGATGATTTGGAATCATTTCATATGCTATTTCAGTCCCCTAGAGGTGCTTGTATGTTGACATTGCATGTCTCTTTGTGACTTCTTAAGCTTACGTTATATGCTCCATGTTTAGGCCCTATTGCATGCCTTAGGTTCCATGTCATCTAGATGCCATCTAGGTGGTCATTTAGGCTTAGTTTTATGTGTTAAAACTCTGTCTTTAAGTGCTTGAGTATTGCCATTTTGGTGTGCATAAGTGTGCTTTAATGCCCCATTGGCTTGCCTTAAGTCTAAGGCCATTTGCATGCTTTGTTTAGCTTGCTTTGTTGCATGTTTTGGCATCACATTTTGCATAATTTTCAGAGCTTTATGTGCATGCTAGTAGCCCATGTTTAACCTCTTCAAGTGTGCTTGAATGTTGCTTGTTTATGCCTTGGGTTTGTACCTTAACATGCGCACGTGTGTGTGTGTGTTTAATCTCCATTTGTAGGCATCATGGCCACTGTTTTGAGCCTTGTTAGAGCTGCCCAATTCATGTATAAGTCCATCCCATTGCTTAGTTTGCATACTTGCCTTGTATGCCTACTTGTATGCTTGCATAAGTGCATCACATTGTTCACTTTGCATGATAGATAACATGCTTAGGGTTGCATCATATTGGCATGCATGCTAGGCCTCTTGACTAAGTCATGATGGAGGTTTAGCACCCCTTATGTGCTTGCTTGGTTTGTATGCATTTTAAATCAAATTTGTACCTTGGTTCTTAGGACCATCACGCATGGAAATGCGCGATTGGTGGTCCGGGAATCGAGGCACATGCCCTCTTGAGTCCATAGCATGATGAGGGATGTGCTTGGTGCATACATGCTTTGATTTGCATTGCCTTGCCTTTGGTTTCCTCTGCTGCTGTCAGTTGCAGGTTCTGCAGGGATAAAGGGCCGATCGGCACTCTTTAGTGCCGACCGGCTGCCTCTTGGCAGCCGATAATGAAATTCAGAGCCGGTGGCTTCCTCCCTCAGCCGGTGGCTCCCTGCCTCAGCCGGTGATGCTCCCCAGTGCTCTGAGAGGTATTCCTGAAGTTTTGGGAATTTTCAGAGAAGGAGAGCAGAGGAAACAGAGGCACACTTGCACGGCAGTGCGGTTCCGAGCGAGTCCCGGCGCACGCGGCAGTCAGCTCTCCTTCCCGAGGCATTTATCGCTTAAATAGATTAATTAATTTATTTCGTTAATTTAATTAATTTGTAATGTTTAATTAGCTAGAGTAGTTAGTTATTTATTCGTTTTTGTATATTATTTTGGTCTCTCCGAGTGAGGGCAAAATTGTAATAAGTGTGTGTGAGTGGGTGTATGCCTTCCAATCCCCACTTCTTTCTAACCCTTTTATTTATCCGCTTACAGTGGTAAATTAGGGCATTTTAAATAGCATACCTTTGCGATGCATGCGTGCATTCATGCATTTGTTACATACATCGGGCTCGGCACATCATGCAAACTGCATCGTACTTTCAATTCCAAATTGAGTACGTGATAGTTGTAGCATTTCACATGCCATGTCTAGGTTAGCTGAGCCTACTCTAGATTGCACTATCTATGTGTTGCATATAGCCACTCTAACATGAACTAGGTCATGCATGTTTGCTAACGGGTTATTTTTGGCACGGAGTACGATGTAAGTGTTTGCTTTAGCATATCGCATGCGTGTGAATGTTACCATGACAGTATGCTTGCCATGCGGCTAAATGCTTACATGAGATAAACTGTTTGAATGCCTGTGGGTGGAGGTTGGATTGCGTGAGTTGGAATAACTCATTGAAATCCGTATTTTAGCCTACTTGCGAGTAGCAAAAAACAACACGTTTTTCGAGACAAAACGGATATGCAATGTTTATTTCCAAAGTTAGGCAATCTAGTCTATACTTTTGTGTTGTGCGCATCACATAGTAATTCTAGGTTAATAACCGGAATAAGAACGCATAAAGTTTTCAAAAACGGATATCACGGTTAGTAGAGGCCGGTCTTCGGACCGGGCGAAAGGGGGTGCTCATAGCTGACCTTCCCCGATCGTACCCAAGCTCCCGAGCCAAGACATTTGGTGATGACGGACACGTGGCCTTCGGCACCGAGTCAGGGTTTCCTAAATTCCCATTTTAAAAATATTTAGGTGGCGACTCTGTAATCTGGCAAAGCAGTCCATGTTGGCACTACTTTTTCAAAAATCTGTTTCTTCAAAACGATTTGCCAGAGTTGGACTCTTTGGTTCAGATTTAGAACCGCGACAACAAAAGGGAGTCCGAACTGTAGAGTGAAGCCCCCGGG
>JAPPVO010000002.1:38025333-38106490 GCA_030407325.1 Camellia japonica | reverse complement strand
CGACTGTTCTTCAATTCCTCACTTGCTGCCTGGCAAATGTCATACATGATGAACTAAGGTCAAAATTCCTTTAAGCGTAAATAGAAGTTTACATTCATAAGCTTTTGTTGCTTTGAATATGCAGAGGTAACAGAAATAACAAATTTTAAGGAACAAATTTCCAGAGGTCAATGTTTGAAAAAACAAAAAGGGATTTAGATAGCAGAAACCTGATTGGTAGTAAAATTTGATCAAAAGAAATTGAGTTAGAAGTTTTATGCAAAGTTACCTCCAGGGTTTGAAAGGAATTCCTCAAATACTTTACTTCTGTATCAAAGTTTGCTCTGTATAACATGGCTTCAACTCTTTTAAAGGCAAATGGTATGTCAAGAACTGCCTTGAGAAATCTCTCTGCAGACCCTAATTTTGAGATTTCACCTTTGTAGTCTCTCAGTTTTATCTCTTCTTCTTTGGTTGGAGCCATCTTCACCAAATTTTCCAAAAGCTCAGCACTCAAGCCTTCTGGGTTACCTGTTGCACAACATACACTGCATGTGATGAAGCAATCTTACAATTCAAGATCCATCACAGAACAAGAGTGAGGGCCATAATGAACATTTTGTGGACATCTTATTTTCTTCCATCAGTTGTTTTTCATTCTTATTTACACAATATGTTGAAATTCTATTTGTTGGCATTGCATGCATAATGTTTTCTAAGATTAATTTCCACCAGGTTATAGATGATCATCATTGTTGCCATTGGAATGTTAGTTCTATGTGCCCTTATTTCACATCTCCTTGATTTATAAAACTAGTATAAAGGTATGCCCAACACATATCATATGCCATATGCATTATGAGTTCTTAGGACCATCAATAGCAGAAGGTCAAGATAGCTATCATGTGATCAAAGGTTTGACAATCTATCTTTAGTGAAACGCTCAACCATAATCATATACAGCAGCGAGAATATCATAAAGTATTATGCTGATAACTCGATTTTCAAAACATAAGAAGATGAGTGTCAAATAACATGTGTGTTCATATAATTTGACTATTTTAATGAACAACATGATTAATTAGCAAAAGAAGATTAATTGCATAAGTTGATACGCGTAAGTGTTGGTTTTTAATAATTTCTGTCAAGGACATTTAACTATTTGTTAGGGTGACATTTCTATAATTTTTCCATTTTGTTCTAAAAACAGACTTACAATTTAACAGGAGCACCACACCGATGAAATTTGTTCTTTGTTTATTTTGGCTTGTGCAATTAAGTCCCTAGTTATTCTATTTTCTTGGGTTTAGGAGGAAATAAACCCTTTTTTTTTCTCCCTCTTTTCTGGCTAACCCTCCAGGACAAACAGTTCACTCTGCATTACGACTCAGGCATGATAAGAGTAATTACATACCGTCTAGAAGGGCTTCAGACACCTCATCTCGTGTCACATTCAGCGCTCGCAAGAGTATGGCCAAGTTCTGCGACTTCTTTGGGTCCAACACTCTGTTTTCACGTTCAACTGGAGGGAGAACTGATCTTCTAGTTGCCGCTTTTGGAACTGACTTCATGGAATTACATCCGAAAAGAGTCTCCATCATGTCCTCATCCAATCTATAAACAAGCCAAAAATGTTTATGAGGTCACAGGTGGTACACAATTGTATTTACCAAGAATGTTCACTATACTTACTGAAAAGAGCTCGATTTCATCTGGTCCCACACCGTGATTCGATCTGAGGTCGCCCTTACTTTATCCCAATGCAGGGGTTTCAGCTTGGGTTTTAATCCGTCTGCATCATCAGCATCAGTCCTCTCGGAAGAACTGGCACCTCTATTTTCTTTCTCAACAGGCCTTGCTTTCTCAAATCCAGATTTGGCTTTGAAGTTGGGAATTGTTGATTGTGACTTTCTCAAATCTTTGGAAGATATCAAGGGGACATTTATTTCCGATCCTCCCAATTTCTGTGGTGTTGATAGTGGTGGCAGAGGTGGTGGCGGTGGTGGAGGGGGAATTGGGATTTTAGATGTTTGCACAGGTGCGTTGCTGATTGCCTGTAGACGTGTCATATCAGGCGGCGGCGGCGGTGAAGAAAATTTTGGTCTTTTTGGAGAATATGCAAATGTTGGTTGACTGTACTGAAGCCGAGGCTCTTGGGGCAAAGATTGAGGTGGTACTGGTGCTGGTGACGGCGGAGATGGAGGCGGCAGAGGTTGCCTGATTGATGGAATGATGATCTGTTTCATATCCGGGGATGAAACTGAAAGTCGCGATTTGGGTGAAGTTCTCTTAGAATGAGGATGAGAACTGGTGTTTGCGCGACTTTCAATTCTGGCTTGAGACACCAAGCTACTACTGTTATTGCTTGGATTTCTCAGACACGAACCGGGCGTGTAAAACTCCTCATCATTGCTCACAGTCGAGCACTGGGACGTGTAAAATGCCACCTCAGGACTCTCCTCCTCATCCGACGATGACATCGGTGGAGGCGAATTTATGGATGAGAGTGGTGGCTTTGCTAGTGGTGGAAGTGGTTGAAGCTCTGGACTCGGCCTATACCGATCTGATCTCTTCACAGAGCTCAATTTACGGTATGGAGACCTATTTGCTTCGTTGGTCTCAGTGACCGATGTCTGGGTCGATGGCTCAACAGTCCCAATGTAAAGAAAAGTAGATTGTGCCATTCTTGATTCATCTTGAATCCTCTGTGAATTGCCTCCAACGAGCTTTTGAGACTCTCCAGGGAGTTTTACTCTGTGCTTGTAGAGATAGAATGCCAATGCTGACAACATGCCGAGTGTGACAATCCCAACTGAGATTGCGATTGCCACTTTCTTGGCAGGCTTGGTTGGTTGGGTGGCAATTGGGTTTGCCACGGCTGTGGTGCCATTGATTGGGGGGGGTGGTGGTGGTGGTAATTGGGTCTGATCCGGGCTCTGCCCGGTGGGCACCTCCGGGAAGAATGGCTGGTCAGGATTGGGAAAGACTTGACTGTCTGGGGGCGGCGGAGGCGGTGATTCCTCTGCCTGTGGCGGCGTGGAGGTTACCGGAAACAATGGCTCGTGGAGGATTCTTCTTGGTGTCAATTCTTGACCTACCAAATCTTGAATTGTTGCAGAGGCAGACACCAAAGACACAAGAAGAGATAAAATGAGAAAGTGGCTCATATGATGGTGATGATGAGGAGCTTTCATGGTGTTTCTTTGTGGGTTTTTACTATTATGTTTGTTTCTTTCACCCAATTCATCTTCTGGTTTTTTTTGGTCTTGCAATTTCAGTTGCCAAAGCCAAGCTAGAAAGAGAGAGAGAAAGAGAGAAAAGAAAAGAAAACTAGAGAGAGAAAAGAAGCTTCTTTTTGTGGCAAGATCTAGATGCTCTCTCTGGTCTGGTGGATGACTTCAGCAGGTGCCGCATTGCCCTTTTTCTTTTTTCCATTTTTTTAAATAGAAAAAAACAAATTGTGGGGCCTGTGTGGGGAGGTTTCTTGAGGTAGGAATGCCACGTGGCAGCGAGCATCTATTTTTTTAATTTTAATTTATTTTTTACCTTGTGCTTTTAGAGTTAGTGGATGATGACAACGACGACCATGAAAGTCGGTGAGGCTTATCTTTCTTTTGCAAACTACATATTTTAATAAAAAAAAAATCATTATAAATTATCCCATTACACTTTATTTTTTTTATATTTTTTCATAAAATATTTGTTATTTCTTAAAAAAGTCAAAAAGTCACTATTTTATTTAAATCACATCATCTTATTTAACTCACATCACTTTTCTATCACATCACTTCAAACCCAACCATACCCAACCTATATTTCATAAAAAGTAAAAAAGTGCACTTATTTAGAATATCCAAACAACCCCCAAATGTTTGTTTGGCTACAGATTTTTGGCTAAAAAAGCACAAAAAGATAAAATTGACTATATAAGTCAATAAGACAAAATATCACATATAAATCATAATCATTATACTTTTTCTCTCACAAAATTTAAAAAAGTCAAATCAAACTAAACTAAAAAAAGTCTCAATAAAAAAAAATTAGTTAAAAAAGTCAATACCAAACAAAGGTTAAAATAACTTATTTCCAAACGTGGCCTTAAATGACCACGTTTGTCATTTTTTTCCTCCAATTATTTACAATTTGTTTGGCATTATATCTGAGCAAAAATTATTCAGTGTGTTTAATTTTAATTTTCTGAATTAAGTTTTTGGAAAATTAATTTTTTTATTTTTTGTAATTTTTTTTATTTTTAGTGAATATTTTTAAAATTTTAAATATTTTTTTACTTTTTTAGATATATTTTACTTAGATGTATCTAAATTTAAAAAGTAAAATATTTGTGAAAAAATATTTTAAAAAATTAATAAATACATAAAAATACGAAAAATATACTTAATTTTCATATTGTTTTATATTTTTAGTATTTAGTGAATTTTTTAAAGATTTTTTTCTCAAAAATTATACTTTTTAAGTGTATTTGTGTTAGATGTGTCCAAAAATTTAAAAAATTACTTAAAATATTAAAAAAATTCAGTAAAAATAAAAAATATAAAAAATAAGAAAGTAAAATTTCTTGAAAAATATTTTTAAAAATTTAAAATCAAACAAAATGATTTGTATTTGGGCAAGAAAATGGGATTTAATTGTTCTAAGGTCTTTATTTTTAGGATTTTCGTTAATGTTTCATGATTAAACTTCATATTCAATCAGACATTTGTCTAAATAATGTCACGTGATATTTACATATATGTTATGATTGATAAAAAAAATTAATAAAGGAGATGTGATTTATAATTTTATATTAAATAATTAAAAAATATAAAGCGGCATGAGAGTTTGTTATTGACATGAGACCCGGCCACGTACATTGTCCCAATCAATTAATAATTTTTTCTTAAAATATGCCTTTCGTTGACACCGAGGGAAGAGAAGCGTGGGACATATTTCACTGTTTTTTTCTTCACTGCCGTTATATCCTCTGTCGCTACCCTACTTTTCATATATGAAAAATAAAAAAATAATAAAAAATCAAAAATTAATATGAGAAAAACTCAAAAAAAAAAAAAAAAAAACTTAAGCATCCGTTTGGTTTAGTTTTTTAAATAAATTTTGAATTTTAAGTTGTATTTTGAAAGATAAATTATTAAAAAGAGTTTTAAAAGTTGAAAATTTATTTGATTATAAATTTTGAAAATAATTTTAGGATAATTTGTAGTTTTTTTTTAATTTATTTTTAGTTAAATAGATGGTCTAAGAAAAAATTTGATTGATTAATATGTAGAATGTGAGAGAATGGGAGAGGAGAGAGAGAAAATAATTGATTGATTTATTAATAATAATAAAAAAAAGAGAGAAAGAGGTGGAGAGAGGAGAGAAAATTTGAAATTTGAGTTTTGAGTTGTATTTTAAAATTTTGTTAGCCAAACATATTTTTTTTTATTTTTTATCCAAATTATGATTTGAAAATTAAATCAAACATTGCTTAACTCTTTTCTCTATTGTTTTTATACTTTTTTAAAAAAAAATTAAAAAACCAATTAAAATAACTAATTCTTAAAACAACTCATGGCTTCGTTTAAGAACAAACTATTTTAGTAATTTTTTTACTTTTTACGAAAGATGTATAGAAAAATAGAGAGAATGATGTGACAACTTATAGTAATTTTTAATTTTTTTGCTAAAATGTATAGTTGACAAACGAGTTCATAATGCCTACGTATATGGGCCTACTTTTATCTTACATTTAGAGCTCTTTGGCATATGAGTTTTTTTAGACTTTTTGGCTAAAATAGTTATAAAAAGACAAAATATGTTAAAGCCAATAAGACAAAATGTTTTTTTCTCACAAAAGTAAAAAAACTAAAAAGTCTATTCAAAACGAGACGTTTTAGCTAAAAAGCCAAAAACCTAAAAAGCCAACCCACATCTCAATCGAAGCCTTATATTTTATTCTATAAAATTTTATAATGTACTGTACTTAAACTTTCTTTTATATTATTATTCAACAATAGGTTAGACTTTTTTTGAAGTTTAAATCTTAATATGAGAGAATTTAAAGAGCTTGTGAGACCTATTAAAGGTCTTATTTCATTAATTTGAACTATTTATCTTATAGAACTCTTATGTATATCATCATGAAAAAAATAGGTTGATCTAATAATTGTAACATTGTCATTTTATCATGTTTATCTTTGAAAAAATAGACAACCAGCATGTTTTTGAAAACAGGCCATTCATTTTTTTAGAGATAAACATAATAAAATTAAAATGTTACAATTATTGAATCGATTTAATTTTTATTTTTTATTTTTATAGATGATATATATGGAGGGTCTTATAAAATGAATAATTTAATTTATTAAAAATGGGACCCATGGTAGGTCTCATGGGTTCCTCAAGTTCTCTTAGATTGAGATTTGAATTTGCCAGAAGTTCAACCCTATCATTAACATATGTTTAATAATAAATTATTATATAAACATACAGGCCATATTTGATTGGGGGTTTAGGAGGGATGATTGGATTACTAATTCATGTGATCCACCAAACTCATGTTTGTATGCAACAAAATGTCAAGAGATTAGCAATCCCATGGGAGAATGAATCCCCTTCCATGTTAGGATTAGCATTTCCATGGGAGGGTTGAGATAGCTAATCCCCTCACACAAACAATTGATAGTTAAATTACTATTTTAACTTTCACTTTACAAAAATCAACAAAATTATATTATGTGAGAGGAGAATTTATAGGTAATTTTATAGATTTTAAGTCTTAATTAATTAATACCACCACACTAGTATATAAACAAACACATTTTATCTTACATCTCAAACTTAATACCACGACACTAATAATCTTCTCATTCAATCACACCGTATTCATAATCACATCTAACCTAATTTGCCAAATAAACGAGGCCATAAACTCTAGTATATAAATATAGGAGTTATTTCATTTTATTAATTGATAATTACATTTAAATAGTGAAGCTTATTTATATTTTATGTTTTATATATTACTGGTAGGACATATTTATGTGTCAATAAAATGTAATATTGTTTTTAGAAAATAATGTAATATTGTTTTTAGAATGTGTTTGAATTTTGAAATATAAATTCATTTTTATCACAATTTTCTTCTCTGTTTTCTTAACAATGTTTTTTTAAAAAAAAAATAAAATATAAACTAAATTTCTATGTTCAGTTACAATGTGGAATTAATGCCCGATAAGC
Organism: Camellia japonica; assembly: GCA_030407325.1. Lineage (NCBI taxonomy): Eukaryota > Viridiplantae > Streptophyta > Magnoliopsida > Ericales > Theaceae > Camellia > Camellia japonica. Next base: position 38,099,275 of record JAPPVO010000002.1, on the reverse strand, counting down.
AAACACCTCATTTTTTTTACTTGTATAATTTCTTACTTGAATTTTTTTTTTTTTACATGCATTATAAAAGTAAATATCTATCTATCTGTACTGTATAAAAGTGAACACTCATGGTCTTAAAGCTTTTGGTTTCTTTATGTGCCATGTGAATTTTTCAATTTAAAAATAAAAAATTTAAAAAAGATATTTGATAAAAAGCATACTTATCACTTAAATTGTAAATAAAATATAATACTTATTTTATTTTATTTTTACTTATTTAAATTATACATGACAGTGCTACTGTATAATATAAATATACATGCAAGTATAGTGAAATTTTAATAGTAATGTATTTAGCACCAGTTAAAAGTTTTCCACTTTTGTCTTTTTTTCCTAGCTTTATTCACAAACCACCATTTTTCTCTCTCCCTCTTATGGAATGGGACAAGCACAGGTGGACGAGCATGTGCTTGACCTTTATTAACTTTCATTTCTATTTCACTTTTTCAAAAATATTACTCCCTCCGTCCCAAAATAATAGTCCCTTTTGAGGAATCTAACTTTTTTTGATAGTACAATTATTACATTTGAAAAAAGTTAATTTTTCAAAATTATCCTTTTGATAGTACATTTTTTGGGAATATCAATGTCATAATTATACTTTTTATATTGTTTATTAATTTAAAAGAAGGGTAAAATAGGATATTTATATTATTTTTGTACTTAATTTTTGAAGAGGGACTAATATTTTGGGACAATGAAAAATGGAATAAGGGACTAATATTTTGGACGGAGGGAGTATACAAATTAATAATTTTATATAAATAAAATATTTATTGATGTAACACCTATAATGTTATTATCGATGGGTATTTTGTTTAAAATATCAATTAATAATTTATTTTGTAAAATTTATTAATTTATATAAAAAAAATTGGGGATCAAGTTACTATAATTTAGCAATAACAATCATGTAATCACCCTAGCTTTGACAAAACTAATACATAATTATTAGTTGAAATGTTATGTAGGAGGGTATAAATTATTTTATGGGGTAAGAAGACCACACGATGATATGCCCATCCAATAAGATCATGCCATGTTTTTACCATTTTTTTGTTTTCAGTGCCATGTACTTCGTAATTCTTTGTTACTGATTGAAAACACCATCAATGTAGAATTCCCAAAAGACATGATAATTCCTCGTAGAAATGGCTATTATATGCACCATAAAATGATGTATATGTTATCTATTTTTTAATTTTTTAACAAAATTTTATAAAATTTCATAAAATCACAAAAAATTACATCATGTTCATTGTCATTGTAATGCCCAAAATGTCCTTCAATGTGATCAAAGAATTGTAATCATTTTGTTTGGTTCAATTTTTGAAAGTTTTAAATTTTATTTTATTTTATATTTTTAGTATTTTGTTTTCATATTTTAATCATTCTTCTTCCTATTATTTTTCTTCTTATTATTATTTTACCTTTTAGATGCATTTAATTTACATATACTTAATAAATAAAAATTTATAAAGTAATCTTAAAAAGTTCAATAAAAACAAAACAAAAGCTTGGAGTTTGGGCTAAAATAGTCATAAAAAGACAAAATAATCCTTTTAGCCATACATCTAAATCATAATCATTTCATTTTTTCTCTCACAAAAGTCAAAAAAGCCAAAAAATCTATTCCAAACAAGGTTTTTTAGCCCCAAACTAAAGCCCCGTTTGGGGACTGACTAAATTAGCCAATTAGCTAAAAAATTACTAAATTAGCCAAAAAGTCAACCACTCATACCAAAAAGTCAAAGATTCTCTTTTCTCTCTACTTTTTACACATCTTTTCGTAATTAGCCAAAAAGTCATCCAAAACATACAAGTTTTTTTTACCTACCTTTTTAGCCAAATAGCCAAAAAGTTACTAAATTAGCATGTTCTCAAACGAGGCCTAAATAGCTAAAAAGTCAACTCACATCCCAAATGAAGGTAAAATAATATTAATTGTAATTAGCATAACAATTCCTTTGACATGCTCTATTGATTTTTTTTTTTAAAACTATTGTCACTGTTCATTTGACATGTCATTAGAGATGCTTTCACAAGTTTGATCATATTTAACATTTTATGCTTTCAAAAATTTGAGAATTATACTGTTTTAAGACTACGTTTCAATCATAAATTTGTAAAAAAGTTATAAAAAAATGATGTGATAACTAGATTCATTTTTTGTTTGTGTGTTTTCGGTCCCTAGCTAGTCAAAATTTACCACAAATATTCAGTAGTTATTAATTAATCTTTTGGGGGGGCTATGCTTGGGCAAATAAAAATGATAGGGGTTGAGTCACGCAACATGCCTCCCTTATTCCAAAAGTTTAAAGCAGTCCACATATTCAGCAAGTTAAGCATCTACTACCTTGCTTTGTCACCGTGCAATCAGACGGGGCTGGTTTGGGACGTGGATTTTTTTTTTGATTTTTTGATTTTTGACCATTTTGTGTCTAGTTTAACAAGTGGTAATTTTAGTTAAAATATTAAAAAATTATTAAAAAAAATTAAAAAGTTAACAATTTATATTAAATAGTCAAAAATTTTATTTTCTCTTTACTTTTTGCACATATTTTCGTAAAAAATTAAAAAGTCATCATAAATATATTATTTTTTTATATCATATTTTAGTCAAAAAGTCAAAAAATTACTAAAAAAGTTTGTTTCCAAACCAGGCCAGTCTAGAGCTAAAAAATCTCGTTTGGGATAGGCTTTTTAGTTTTTTTGACTTTTGTGAAAGAAAAAATAAAATAATTATAGTTTGGATATGGTATTTTATCTTATTATGCTAAAAAACTCATTTTGTTTTTTTGTGACTATTTTAGCCAAAAAACTCTATTTTGTGATATGCCAAACGAAGGCTAAGAGCTCTTTTGGGATGTGGGTTGATTTTTTAGTTATGTTAGTTTGGAACTAAAAAGTTTCATTTGGGATAGACTTTTTCATTTTTTTGATTTTTGTGAGGGAAAAAATAAAATGATTATAAATTAGATGTGACATTTTATTATATTAGACTAAAATAATTTATTTTGTCTTATATGATTATTTTAGCCAAATGTTTTTCCAAACAAATTCTAAATAAAATAAATAAAAATAAAAGAAAAAGTTACCTATGTTCAAAAAATATATTTTTTAAATTTAAATTTGATTTGATATGTATTGTACTCAATAATTTTATTCTTTGACAAATGGAATAAATTTTGTTAGATATGACAGAAAAGGTGTGGGAATTGGTTCCTCTGTTACTCATTAAACGTACTTTCAATTCCAGTACACAACTTTTGAAGAACACTGAACTAAAAGGGGTGAACATCGGATATTTTAATCCGTAAAATTGATTGAATCGTACCGATTCATTATATTTTAGACGGATGTGTGATGATGAGCGAATAATTACAGATTAATTTTTTTCAATTCTCTTAGTTTTGAACGGATGGCAGATTTGAGGTTTATTTGGCCATAACCGAACCACTAAACTGTGAGCACTCCTACCAATTTGTAAGATTTTGTATTTTTAATTTGTTTAGATATTCTGTTTGTATTTTCAATTAAAAAAGAGTTTAGATATTCTGTTGTGTTTTTAATTTGTTTTCATTTTGGAAATCTTTTAATCAAATGGCAAGTGTTGATATTTGGTATTTTTGTGTGGAAAATATAAGGTTTAATTTTGTCATTTTTTTTAAAAATCAAATAAAATAATTTTTGAATAAAAAAAATAATGAAATAGTTTTGATAATACATAGTTTTCGTACATGTATTTATTATTGTCATTTGATAATTTACTTGATAATCTTTTAATTATGTTGAGTTAGATTGTTAGTCAAAAAAAATATTGACAAGTTGTTGTATTATATTCAAAATTTGTAAAAATTTAAACCACCAAACTGATTCGCATCCATCCAATAATTTGCCAATCCGCTCAATCCGCATCCATCAATTCGGTGGACAGATGTGGGTTAATATTTTTCAATCCGCCAATTTGGCGGACGAATGACGGATTAGAGGTTTTCAGACCGCAACCAAACCGTAAACACCCATACTTTTTAGTATAATTTATTATATGTTAAAATTTAATAATTAGAAAGTAGAAGTAAAAAAAAAAAGGTGAAGCACCAATAAATTCCAAAATGTGATATTGTGAAAGGTTTAGTCCTCCATTTTTTCTTATAAACCTAAATATTCCATTAAAGTAGAAATTACATAAAAGGATAGCCACTTACATGTTTGAGTTTAATTTTTTAGGGATAAAAGTGATTTTCTCAATATGTAAAAATACATATTTGAATAATTTGTAAAAAAATCAAAACAAAATCACACACAAGGGCAAACAAGTAAACTTTTAAACCCCCAAATCAAGGAAATACAAAATATCTAAAATAAAAATGACTAATTGGTTTAAAAGAAAACTTCTAGAACTAAATGGAATAATTTTTCTCGAAGTGGGATTTATGAGTAATTTTTCCCCAAAAAAATTCATTTCTAATTTTTAGATAATAATTTTTTTTTTGACTAATTTAAGTTATTTTTACCTAATAAACTATAATTAAAAGTTATACTAACCAATACACAAATTCTTAAAATAAGGCTTCGTTTGGCATAAAAAAACCTGGGCTAAAATAGCCACAAAAAGATAAAATAGGCTAAAAAGCTAGTAAGACAAAACATCACATTTAAACCATAATTATTTCATTTTTTTTCTCACAAAAGTTAAAAAAATCAAAAAATCCGTCCTAAACAAAGACTTTTTAGCTTTAGAATAAAATAGCTTAAAAATTAAAAAACTAACCTACATCCTAAACGAAGGCTAAAAATATAAAAATTAAGAAAAAATAGTTCAGAAAAATTACATCAGACAATTCCAATTCCTAATGCTGAAGGAAGAGGTGGTACAGGTATAAGGCAAGGCTTGTCTCAAAAGCCAACTAGGTGCTCTTCAAGCATGGATATTACATGAGACTCATTTCAGTAATTTAAATTATTTATATCATAAGATTTGTTAAATAAATTATTAATATAAAAATTAAATTATTAAAAATATAAACACATAATTAGATCACATTATTTTTTGAAAATGATAATGTGATGGAGAAAATATGGTATATAAAGGCTTATTTTGACAATTGGATTAAAAGTGAACTTTTTAATTTTTTTTTTTTTTGGACCTTTTTAAGTCACATCAATTTTCTATTTTTTTTTAACATATATATTTTTTAAAAAATCAACTTTTAATTTACTTCTTAAAACAAGTCAAAATGTTTACTTATGTTTATTCCTTTAAAACTAATATATTAATAATTGTATTAGGAGTAGCATGTGGTGGTGGTTATGGTGGTAGCAATAGTATAGCTAACACAAGATTGTAGTTTGAAAAATATTTTTATTTTTAAAAAATATAAATTACTATTTTTATCTAAATAATTTGTTTTTTTTTTTGGTGTGTGGGTTGATCATGCAATATTTTTTATTATTTTTTTTTTATTTTTATCATATAGAATGAGAAATAAATGTGAATACTCTATCCTTCTTAAAATATTAGTTCATTATTTCATTTTTCATTGTCTCAAAATATTAGTCTTTTTTAAAAATTAAAGACTAAAATAATATGAATTTTTTATTTGTCATTCTTTTAAATTTATCAATATTATTTTTTAAGTGTAATAATTGTTCTATCAAAGTTAATATTTTTCAAATGTAATAATTGTAATTTAAAAAAAAAAATTGAATTCCCCAAAAAAGTAATATTTTGGGACTGAGAGACTAACATTTTTTATTAAAAATATTTTATGTGAAAATAATTTAAAAGTGTCTAAAGTTTTAGTTAACGAGTAAACTCCTTAAGGGTTCGTTTGAGATATGAGTTGGTTTTTTGGCTTTTTTTAGTCTAGGGCTAAAAAGTCTCGTTTAGGATAGATTTTTTGATTTTTTTTTTTAAATTTTTGTGAGAGAAAAAATGAAATGATTATAGGTTGGATGTGATGTTTTGTCTTATTAAACTAAAAAACTTATTTTTATCTTTTTTTGACTATTTTAGCCAAAAAGCCTTTCATTTTTTTATGCCAAACGAGCTCTAAAGTTGTCTTCTACCTATTTCGGAATCAATTACTGAATGTCAATTTAACTGGAGTAGGACTAAGTGTTAGAAAAATAGTACTAAAATATATAGAAAATATAATTTAAAAATATGTAAACGGTTTTTGGGCAAAACCAAAACTGAAATAAAATGACATAATAACGTAATTCTATAAAAAATAAAAGAAACAAGAATTGTAACTTTTATTTCTAATTAATTTGAAAATAAAATAAAATTTTATTTAACCAAATTAATTCTACACAGAAAATTAAATTTTTGTAACACTTCAATAATTAAAATACTGAAACAGAGTTTTAATTAATGAACACTGATAAATTATTCTGAAAATCAAAATTAATTTATGACAAACTTTACAAATAAATATTCCAAATTGTTAATGACACCAATATATTACTACTAGTTGTCAAAGAAAATAGACAGTATATTACTACTATCTGTCAAACAGTATATTACTACTATTTGTTTTTCTAACCAAAATATTATTTTGTAAAACCATAAAAAATAATTTTCGTAAGAAGAAGAAAGAGAAAAAGAAATTATGTCATTATGTTAGGGGTGTCAAAGGTCTCCTAACCTTAGTGGCATAGAAAATGACGATTTCTTCTTAGTAAACCTTGCAAATGCCTATTCCAATGGTTGTCTCTTAAGATGGAAGGGTGTGTCATTTTGAAGAGTCACAACCTTTCTAGAGAGTCATGGAAGAATCTATAAATTCTATTCCCCTCACTTCAATTTGAGATAGAGAATTGTAATTTTCTTCTTATTTTCATTTATTCTTCATATTTTATGAGTCTAATTTTCCTATAAAGAGAGTACATGCACAACGAAATTCGCTAGGCTTGCAATAGTAGTGCTGCTAGTGCAAGACATTGATTGTTGTGTCCTAGGAGATAGACGTCCATTGAATCCTAGGCACCGGTGGGAGAACAAATATGTCTTAAGGAAAGAGTATCACACTCGACTCGATCAGGTTTTATCTATTTATATACTGTAAGTTTTGTTACGTTATTATGTCGATTTATTTTAGTTTTGGTGTTATCCAAAAACCGTTTACATATTTTTTAAATTATATTTTCCATATAGTTTGGTATTATTTTTCTAACAATCTTAAGACAGAATCTTTCATGTTTATGATTTTTGGAAAAATATAATTGATTTATTGATTTTTCGCTGTCTGGTCTTCTGAAGAACGGATGTCAATTTATGACATTCCTAGTGAAATGATGCTTTGAGTTTGGACAAGTTCTTGTTTTAAAATACAAATTATGGATTTAGCACAATCTATTGTACAAATCGTGCATCACATTTGTAATCTTCATGTTACAATCTAATCTTGGTTAGTTTTTCCATGATTAGTTTGATATGACTTTTAGATATATAAATATATACATATATGTATGTATATATAGTTATGTCGGTTATTTAACCAACTTGGGTGTTTCGTTTGTTTGGTCATTGGTTTTCCTTTTGATCTAATTATTATTATTGGTTTCATTCATCCTCAGATTCCCTGTGGTATGTGATCATGATAATTTTTTTATTTTATTTTCTTGCAATGGTTCACCTGTTCAAAAACTTCTTGATTTTGTATAAGTTTTGGTAAAACATACATAAACCTCATGGAGTTAAGGGTCATCGTCCTCCCCTTCGCATACGTATTGTAAGTCACAAGCCAATGCTCCTTCACAACCGTACCGTCCGGTAAAATGTTGTCGTCCTGGCACGACTTCGTGTCTACAAGAACCGGAGGGTACAGTCTCATTGCCTCCGAAATCACCGCGTAGAGATACTCCATTTCGCATAACTCGTCGAAACTGTATGTTTCGTCGATACGTTTTGCGTTTCGTTGTTTGTCTTTTGGAACTTTCTATACCATTAATGTACATGATACACCAATTGTTTGTGAGTCAATATATATTTAACAATATATTTTGATCATTTCGGATTTGGAACGGTGTATTGAGTTACCTAATCCCAGAGACTCGTTTCTCATTTTTTCCAATTGGGTCTCAAATTCTATACTCGCATTCGACAATTTCACTTACTATTTCGTTCTCGGAGCCTATGCTTGATCAAACATGGGTTTCTGTTGAATCTGATGATCCAAACTCTGCTATACATTTCTATGTGAGTAATAAGGATGTTTTCTCGGCACACCAAATGTTTGATAAAATGTCTGTGAGAAATAGTTTTACTTGAAATGCAATGGTAAAGGGATCGGAGATTTGGAAATTAGTTGGTTCATGGTAAGGATAGGACTGAGTTTAACAATAGCACTTGGTGTCTATCATGATGATTGGTGGAGTCAGAGAAGAAGGCTCTCTATGACAACAAATAGAAAAGGAATTAGAAATCGAAACACTGTTTTTATAAAATCCGATAACAGTATTGAAGGGCTACAAGATGGTTTTTAAAGAAATAGAGCAGTTAGTGTTTCATCCCAGTGAATGTGATGGCTAGTGTGGAAGTTGGTTAGGAGCGGATACCTGTGTTGGACTGCTGATGAGAAAGTAACCATGTGGTTTTCCTTGGTTCAACGGCTCCATCGAGGTCTATTCTCCAGGTTTTTACTTCTAGCAGAAACATTTTGATGCGACTAACTTCAGATGAAATGTTCAATTAGAGAGCAGTATTAATAATAATAATAATAATAAAAACTGTCTGAAGATATCGTTTTTCACTTCATGTCCTGAAATAGTTTGTCCTATCTTTCTTTAAAGTCGTAATTAAATAATGTAGTGTGGTAACCACCTCATCCCAGTGAATTTACATGTCAAGATGGTAGTAACAACTATTCATTGTTTGCTCTTGGCTACTTAGGGTGGTACTCATTCCTCTGCTTGTGGTTTCGTTTTTCAAATTATGTTTGTGTACTTCATTTGTAGTTGAACTTTCTGTATGCAAGAGAGTTTAATGGGAAAATTATGATTATGATTGACTTGTTAATCTTGTCCATATCTACATATGTTGTAGAGTTGACAATTCATAGCATCATTTTTTTATTTTTTGTTTTTTTATATGATATCATTAATATCAATTTGGTATGTAGTGTATTATAAATGGATGTCAATTATTTATCGAAGTGTTGATAAAAATGTGAACCTATGTGTTTTGATATAAGAGGAATTCTTACTATTCTTTTGAATAATGACTACATTTGGTGTGGTGACTAATAACTCCGTAATGAAATATTATATGAGTTAAAATATTTCATGGGTAAAAGACACTTTGGTAATTGTCGATGTAGTCACCAATACTAGATAAGACAAATAAGATATAAATGTATTTATACAGTGATATTTATATTCCATGTTGAGATTGGAATTAAGGGTTGCAGTAAACAAAAAGAAATTAATTATGGTTAAAGAAATGTTATTTGACAAAGTGTTGTGGCCACAACCGGTATTAGTCATTTCTTCTTTGTACTGCAAAAGCAAGTTATGAAGTATAATTGTATTTTAGACAAATTAGTATTGTGATTATATCACAAAGCAATTTACATCTTGTTATTTAGTTCAAGCACGCCAATTAATGATATATTTTGATTTATCTTAGAATTGTGAGGATATATTAATATTTTTGTGTAATTATACAGCAGCAAGAGAGATTAAGTTTCCTTGGAATGCTTAAAATGTGGAGGTGCTTGGAAGGTTTTACCAAAGTAACGGTTCCAATTGTAGGTCCACAAAGAATCTCAATTCTTTTTATAAGATAAAGTTGGAGTAGAAGCAAATATAGTTTCATTAACTCCTAAGGAATACATCTATGTTTATTATTTAAATTTGAAAATAGAAGTGACATAGAGTAACGGTAAGTCTCGAAATAATCAAAGACTTAATACCATAAGACATTTGCTTTCAGTTGTGCATATTGTCTAAGGATAATATAGTGGATCCACGAACTACTCAATGATATATAACTGAGAAGGTCAAACGGAAAAATAGCGGCCGCTAAACAAAAAGTTTGCCAGAGAGTAAATGAGGGGAAGTTCATGAAGGGGAATGTGATTAAAGCCTATTACATCAGAGTCATCATAATGGTAACCCTACTTAGATGATTGCAGATCCCAAGAACTAAATTCAAAGGGACAACAAGTTATGTGTGGCTTGCCAGAAATCACTAAAGGAGTCCATCTCCTATCTATTCCTATGATGAGAGTGATATTTGCAACATGTGTTGTATGTAGGGGACTTAAGGTAAGCCATGCTTTTAATGATCACTTATATCTTGAAAACCCTAGAGGGGTATCTTTCAAGAGGAGTATTGTCACAACCCAAACCCGCCCCTATGAGTTTGGCATCGTAACCGGCTAGTAATCTTGGGATTACCAAAGGCCTCTTGACATATTAACTCATAGCTAGGGACTGCGGAAGCAATATACAAGCATATAAGGTCCAATGAGCTGTGATGACTTACATGGGACAGAACATAACAAACGTTTCATAGACTCTCTGGCGAGGTCATAGGATATAACATTTACATATTACATATAAGCGTACATGATAAAAATCTCGCCCACAAACTTGACAAACAACATAGTCTATTACGAGTACAAAAACGGCCACAAAAAAAAACTTGACTTCGTCCGGAACCTCCTCGGGAGGCGCGAAGGTTAGCTGACAAAAACAGAACTTAGGCCATCAGTGCTGGGCTTGATCATGTGCTGGCACACCTACATACATAATATAGATAATGAGCTGAGGCCCAGTGAATAATATCAAAGTAAAGGGGTTAATGAATGTTGCCCATAACAGTTACAGAAAACATAGTTCATTACAGACATAGAATCGGAATCATATTCATAATTAGATTTTGCAGTTAACCATACATGGTACATTCATTAGCACTAGCAGAAACAGTTGACCCATTAAGGGACGGCCATAAAGGCATACAGTTGACTCATGTGCACGGAGACGGTACAGTTGGCTCATGAGACGTACAGTTGGCCCATAATTGGGACGTATACATAAGGATCCATAACAGTTGGCTCATGAGACGTACAGTTGACCCATAATTGGGATGTAACGGAACAGATAACGAATATCATTTGAAGCTAAGAATGCCATGAATACATTTCAGAACCATTGGACAACCATTCATTCATACATAAAATAATATTTCAGGAACAGATCATTTTATATCATTCAGAAAATACTTATAATTGAACATAGCTTTACAAAGTTATTACTCACAGTTGGCTTCGGGTGCAGACAAACAGAGCAGATTAATCAAATGGTTCGAGGCACACAACCTATACGAACATACATACAAATACATACTTGAAACACATGTTCAAATTATTCATATTTTGCTTTATTTGTTCTTGGCGTGTTTCTGGTCCTTAACCTCAATATGGAGTCTTAATCATAGCCTAGGAATGCCTAGGATGGAATGAGGATGCAAAAATGCACTTGATAACATTTTCCAAAACTTGCTGAAAATAGGGTCCATGCTCGAGCGTGGCTTCCCCCGCTCGAGCGGACATGCAGAATGTGAAGGTTTGCTCGAGTGTGGCTTTTCTCGCTCGAGCGGACTGCAAACTTTGACAAAAGTATTGGTTGCATGATTTTCACGCTCGACGGACGCTCAATCCTTGCTCGAGCGTGAGACTCAGACCCTCGCTCGAGCGTGAAGTCTCCAGCTCGAGCGAACTGTAAAACGTATGAACTTCTGGGTATATGTATTTCACGCTCGAGCGTGACTCATGTCGCTCGAACGGGAGTGCACGTACTCAGAGTGCTCGCTCGAGCGTGAAGTCCCCCGCTCGCGCGTGGATCGAATTTCTGGAATTTCCAAATTTGATCTTCAAGTTCAAATTCAATCTTTTAAGCATCAAACCTCATTTTTCTGGGCCAAAACTTGAGAAAATTCATGAAGACCCTTAAAACAACATAAATTAAAGATCATTTCAAGAAATCATGGCTCAATGGCTTGCCAATTGTACACAATTCAACTCATGGTTCATGTATGATCCATAGACAAGACATGCATGCAATTTTTTGAACCAAAGCTTCTCAAAACATGATCAAGTGCTACAAAACATTATGAAACTCAATGTTTTCCCGAAATTAAGGTGAATTCAAGACATGCATGAGGAAATTCTTTAAAAACACTTTCAAAACTTCATGAAATGCACATGCAACCATAATCTCATTCTTAATTCCATTCCTTAGCTCAATTCTCATATTAATCTACCTATCACACTTGATTTCATGCATTAATCAACTAATTCACAAAACTAAAGACTAAAATTCTTACCTAAGGCTCTCAATTCCTTATGTTTGGGGATGTTCTTGAGTAATTCCTCAAGTCTCCTAGCAATTCCTTCCAAACCTCAAGCTTGATCTCAATTTCCTTCTCACTCTCTCTCTCTCTCCCACGGTTGTGTGTGTAAGAGGAAGTTCAAAGTATGTTGACAATATAAGAAAAAGATGAGTGGAACATGTAGGGAGTGTTTAAGAGCTCCCTTGGTGACAATTAATCAAAACAAATTAAATGTGCATTAAATAAATCTAATTTAATCGTTTCAAATCGAATTTTGATTAACCCTGCCATAAAATTCTATAAATCCCGCATAACACATATATCAAATCAATTTCAGAATCAGATGCCGATAAGGCCTTCAATTCACAAACCGAAACTAAAATATGAACAAATCTTCCCATATTAAACAGATATAAACACTATAATGCAAGGTACACATGCAAATTAATTCAGAATTCCTCCTTAATTACTGATTAGGTATAATTAATCATGGATTAATATTAATCATGGGTCGGGATTGTTACAGTTTTCCCCCCTTAAAAGAGTTTGGTCCTCCAAACTCGAATTACCTTCGTTCTGGAAGAACATTGGGTCCAATGGAAACAAATCCGGATATCTCTTCATCATATCTTCTTCTGTTTCCCAGGTTGCATAGGTTCCCCCATGATTTTGCCAATCAACTTTCACCAGTGGTATTTCTTTGTTCCTTAATCTTTTGATTCGTCGGTTCACAATCTGAATAGGTCTTTCTTCGTAAGTATAATCATCTTTCAAAAGAACGTGAGTTGGCTCAATCACATGTAGCGGATCTCTCAAATACTCCGAAGCATAGAGACATGAAAAACGTTGTGGATGTGCTCCATAACCGGAGGTAAGGCTACCCGATACGTTACCGGGTTGATCTTTTCAAGAATCTCATATGGCCCAACATAACTTGGTGCTAATTTGCCCTTAACACCAAACTGTGTTTGACCCTTCATAGGAGTCACTTTTATGAACACGTGGTCCCCAACTTCGTATTCTCTATCTTTTCTTCGGACATCAGCATAACTCTTTTGCCGACTCTGTGCAGTTTTCAAACGTTGTTGGATCAATTTCACTTTCTCTGTTGTTTCCTGCACAAGTTCCGGCTCCAATAAGGGTCTATCACCTACTTCAGCCCAACATATCGGAGATCGGCATTTTCTTCCATACAAAGCTTCATAAGGAGCCATCCCAATGCTTGAATGGTAGCTGTTGTTATACACAAACTCAACTAACGGCAGATAGGTCTCCCAATTTCCTTGGAAATCTAACACACACATTCTGAGCATATCTTCCAAGGTCTGATTAGTTCGTTCAGTTTGACCATCTGTCTATGGTGATAGGCACTACTCAACCTCAGTTTTGTCCCCAACGCCTGTTGCAAACTCTGCCAAAATCTTGATGTGAACTTTGAATCTCTGTCAGATACAATAGATACTAGCACCCCATGCAATCTCACAATCTCATTCATGTAAATATTGGTCAATTTGTCAACATTGTAAATATATTTAACAGGCAGGAAATGAGCAAACTTAGTTAAATGATCCATAATGACCCAAATAGAATCCATACCTCGGGAAGAGCGAGGCAATCCCACAATGAAATCCATGGTTATGTGCTCTCATTTCCATTCCGGTATTGGGAGTGGCTGTAGTAAACCAGCGGGCCGTTGATGTTCAGCTTTAACTTGTTAGCAATATAGACATCAGCCACAAAATCTGCAATACTCTTTTTTATTCCAGGCCATTGTAGACCGCCCGGAGAACACCCCGACTCCGCGCGCGAGGGCGCGAAATCGTTTTGTTCTGAGCTACTACAAGTTCGGACTCAATGTCACGGTTCTTAATCTGATCTCACAAAGTGCAATGTAAGATTGATAAATCACCAAAGAGTCCAAATCCGGCAAATCGTTTTGGAAAACTGATTTTTATAAAGAAGTGCCAAACATGGACTGCTTTGCCAGATACAGAGTCGCCACCTAAATATTTTATTTTTGGGGGAATTTAGGAAGCCCTGACTCGTGCCTAAGGCCACGTGTCCATCATCACCAAAGTTGCCTCGGCTCGGGAACTTGGGTACGAGAGAGGAAGGTCATGCAATGAGCACCCCCGCTCGCCCGATCAAAGATCGACCTTTACTAAGCATGATATGTTGTTTTTGAAAACACATGTGTTCTTATTCCGGTCATTAACCTAGAATTACTATGTGATGCGCACCGCATACAAGTATAGACTAGATCGCCTAAGTTGGAACAAAACATTGCATGTTCGTTTGTGAAAATGATTTGAAGTTTGCTACTCGCAAGTAGGCTAAATCGAGGATTTGATGAATTGTTCCAATTCAAGCAATCCAACCTTTACCCACAGGCATTCAGGTAGTTAATCAAATAAGTAGTTAGCCTCATGGCAAGCATGCTAAACATGGCAACATTAACACACATGCAGTATGCTAAAGCGTAAACACTCACAGTGTACTCCGAGCCAAAACAGGGAACTAGTTAGAAATCATGCATGATCCTAGTTCATGTTAAGATGGCTAATGCAACACATGCAAAAATGCAGCTAAAATAGGCTCGGCTATTCTAGAATGTCATGTGAAATGCAACTTGGTACATGTATTCAACTTGGAATTGAAATACAATGCAGTTAGTATGATGCGCCGAGCCCGGTGCATGCAATACAGATGAATGAATGCACGCATGCGAGCATAAGGATGCTAATTTGAAATATGCGCTAAAACTAACCATCGTAAGTGGTTAAGTAAAAGGGAGAAAAAAATGGAGGTTGGAAGACATGCATCACACACACGCACGCTTATTACAACAATTGGCCCTCTCGACGGAGGGTCCGAATAATGAGCTAACTAGCTAATCTAAGCTAATTAAACTAATTATTACATCACAAAACTAATTAACTAACAAGCTAATTAATTAAGCTATTACAACACAAATTGAATAGTTAAATGCATTAACTAATTAGGTACAAAACCAAAGCATAAACTAGCTAAGCAAATTAGCTAAGTAAAACAGTAAAGTAATGTCCTCAGAGGGAGAAGAATGCACGCATGCTCGGTCGCCTCGTTCGAAAATCCGTCGTGATGCCTTGATTTGCCTCTGTTTGCAACTGTTCTCAGAACCTTGCACCAAGCTCCAGAAAGCTTCCAACTCACCTTGGGGACCTGTGGGAGGGTGGCCGACCAGTTGTTGATGTGGGAGACCACCTGCCGACCACTTTCTCTTGCTGCAAACCAGAAAAAGTGGTCGGCCAGCTAGTTGTTCTAGTCGACTGACTAGTTTTGCTGCACTTCTCCACTTTGCTGCAACAGAGAGCAAGAAAGGGGCATGGCAATGTATTTGCAACATATGTATGCACAACCGCCTCCCTATCATTTCATAAGCTCAAGAGAGTGTGGTTCTCGACCCTCGGGCCACCAATCACGCATCTCAATGCATGATGGCCGAGAAGCCGAATTGCACAATTCAATGTAAAATGAATGCACACATAAACACATAAAGCCTAGAACTCTATCATGATTGATCAAGAGGGTCAGCAACTGAGAATTGAGGCACGTTTCATCACTTCAAGTATGAAACGTCTCTCGTTTCTCGTGTTCGGATTAACACTTAATCCAAACAAATGCAATGCAACCACATGGCATACACAATGCAAAGAACATGGCATACTTAATACAATGTGACATAAGCATGTAAGCAATATGGCATACACAATGCTAAATGCTAAGAACAACATGGCATACTCAATGCAATATGACATAAGCATGCAAACAGCATGCAAACAAACATGCTCAATGGACTTAAACCAAAATGGACAGACCTCAGTCATGCCCAAATCAGTGGCCAAAACACCAAAACAAAGGCATGAGATGCAAAACAAAGCATGCACATGCATTGGCCCATCAACTAGGCCTAAGAGCACAACTCTCAAGAGTCCTCAAGAAGTGATAAACATGGAAGTGTAACAACACTACATGCACTGAAATATGGTAAGAAATGATGCCAAATCATTCAAACAACACAAGTATGGCATGCTAGGGTCCTTAAAGCATAAGACTAGTAAAGAGGATTACAAAGGGGGCATGCACTACATGGCCTAAATGTATGAACCAATCATGGACAGAGCTCAAATAGGTCTAAACAAAGACCAAAACATGCTGAGATGGGGGCCCAAAGGTCTAGGCAAGATGGCGTACATGCTAGGCCCAAACAAGGCAACAATGCACAACTCCTAAACCACAATTAAAGAGTGATATGCATGAGAATATGACAATGCTACATGCTCTAAAATCAAGTATTAAATGATGCCAAATCATCCAAATAGCTCAAAGATAACATGCATGAGGCATCAAAACACAAGGCTAGCAAGGCCAATTGCACTACAACTATGCAATTCATGAGGCATATGGTCAAGGCAACCCAAAAAAGTCCTAGAACATGTCAAAATGATACTAAGACATGTATGGAAGGAAGCCAAAACAAGCTAGCATGAAGGGTATAAGGCATGGAATATGCAAGGCAAATAAGGTGGATTACACTACACCTATCAAGACCAAGCATGAGATGACTTAACCAACAAAAATCAGAGTTATATCATGGAAAAATAACCCCAAATACACATTGAAATGATAGCTCGCAAGCTTAGGCATGAAGACATACGCAATGGCTCATGTTTAAGGCATAAAGGGCAAACCCTCCAACGCATTGAATAAGTGAAAGATGCAAGTGTATGACCACACTATATGGACTGAAATAACATTTCAAATGATGTCAAATCATGAAAATAGTCCAAGCAATGCATGCTAGTGGACTTGATACACAAAGCTAACAAGCTAGAATACACTATAGCTATACAAAGCATGGCATGCATGACCAAAAAAACACAAATCAGAGCTTAAGCATGCTAAAACATGGACAAAAGCTTCTTAGAGTTAAGCCAAAAACATGCTAGAATGATAGTCTAAAGCATGGTACACATTAGGCTAGTTTATGGAATTGCACTACAAGTGCATGGAGCATGCATGGGGCCATCAAACCCAACCTTAACAGAGTTATGGCATGTTAAAATAACACCAAAAACCTACTGAAATGGAGTCAACATAAGCTATAAAGGCATGCTACTTCATGAAGCATACAAGACTAGTTTATGAAATTTACACTACAAGTGTATTAAGAATGCATGAGGTGATCAAGACAACCAAAAATAGTGGCATGCCATCCCAAAATAACCCCAAATACATGCTAAGATATGGCCAACATAAGCTTAACAAACATACTCAAACATGAGGTACATGAAGCAAGTATTCAAAACACAAGGAGAGAGGATGACCCTCTCCTATTTGGGGCCCCAAAATCACATTTCCACCACTGAAAATCCTCCGGATTTCAATGGTAGAAAGGTCATGCAAAGGCTAGAACAAGAGCCAAAAGGGATGGCTCAAAACAAGGCCTAACAAGGCCTAAGAGGGGATAGACCACCCTCAACAAGAAAGTGACCTTAAACAAACATTTTAAGGACTGAAAAACAGAACTTTTTGCAGTAGGAAGTTAAGCTTAAATCAGCATGTAAACAGGTCTAAAAGCTTAAGCAGAAACCAAGGTTAAAGGGTTAGAAACTCACCCTTGATGATCACCTTCAAAGCTGCAACTCCAGCACACTTTTTGAACCAAAACTAGTCCAAAAACTTCAAAAACAACTTCAAGGGACCTCAGCTCCAAGAGTATGGTGTTTGAGTGTTAAAGTGTGATAAAACTACATTTTTAGGCACAAAACAAGAGCAAACAAGGAAATATAGAGACAAGTGTGTATCTATCACTCTAACCACAAAAATTCTGAACCTAGAGGAGGGAGGAGGGAGGAGGAGGTTCTCTCTTATAGAGAACAAACAACAAGCTTGTTGGACAAGCTTTTGGCCTAAAGCCATCCCTCTATACATGTGTATAGAGGATGGCTTCTGTGCCTTCCAGCTGGCACAACTGTACTGAAAATATCTTAAAAAATGTGATGAAAAGCAGCCGATCACTTACTTGAAGTGGTCGGCCGACCACCACAAGTGGTCTCCCAAGACAAAAACTGGTCGGCCATGGTGGGAGATGGTCAGCAGCATGAAAACAAAGCAGGGGTGTGGTGGCCGACCAGAAAAGGTGGCCCAAAGACCAAGAAAACCAGTTGGCCGACTAGAAAACAGGCTAGCGGGAAGAAAAGTGGTCTCCAAGGGAAAGAACTGGTCTCCCACCCTTGTACCACCTTCCAAACAAGGAAAACAAGGTTTGTGCCAAAAACAAACCAAAAAAGATGCAAGACGAAAGTTTGGGAGGCAAGACGCGCGCCCGGAAGCCTCGAAAACTAGTCTATGGGCATCAAAAGTGGTATGCGACCACAAAAGTGGTCTCCCGGACCACAGTGTCCCTCTAGGCAAAGGAAACAAGGTGTGGTTCAAAAACCACGCCAAACAGAGAACACTAAGCGGTTCCGAGTCAAGACGCGCGACCGAAGGCTCCGAAAACCGGAAACTGATCTCCAAACGAGAAAAGTGGTCTGCGACCACGAAAAGTGGTCTACGACCACAAAGAGGTGGTCTATGAGACCTCTCCCTCCCGCCAGGGAAGAGAAACAAGGTTCGGTCCACAAACCGAGCCAAAGCATAAAGAGTTCAGAGGCCCGGAGGCAAGGTTCTCAGCCAAAACTCCGAAACCTCGAAACGAGCACGACATGCACTATCACTAAGCGCTCAATCGATGACGTTTGAATCTTAAGGTCGGTCAAAAATGGGGTGTCTACAGCCACCAATAATTCTGTCTCAAATCATGATACATTTTTGTGCTCCCCGGATGCATGGCAAACTTAGTGCTGTGAGCTTCGGACATAACACGCTTTCTCAATTCAGAGGAATCGGGCACACAGAGTCTATTGTGAAATTTCAACACATTATTCTCAAACACAAACCCTGGCCTCGATTTTTGAATCAAATTCTTCCACAATCTTTCTCAAGTATTCATCTTCAAGTTGTTTTTGTTTAATTTCTTCAATGATTGCAGGTTGAGGGGAAATGGCAGCTAGTATTCCGCCATGTTCACATATCATAATCTCAATCTCATTCTTTTCCAAGTCATATAACATTTCTCTCTGGCTGGTAAACAAACACGACAGATTCTCCATTGATTTCCGGCTTAAGGCATCCGCCACAGTATTAGCTTTCCCTAGATGATACAAAATCTGCAAGTCATAATCTTTAATTAGCTCTAACCATCTCCTCTGTCTCATGTTCAATTCCTTTTGGGTAAAGAAATATTTGAGGCTTTTATGATCAGTATACACTTCACATGTAGCTCCATACAGATAATGTCGCCAAATTTTCAAGACAAACACTACAGCTGCCAGTTCAAGATCATGTGTTGGGTAATTCCTTTCATGTGCACAGAGTTGCCGAGAGGCATAAGCAATTACTTTCCCATTTTGCATCAACATGCATCCCAAACCCTTGTAGGAAACATCACTGTAAATCTGAAATCCATCGGTACCAATGGGCAGAGTCAAAATCGGTGCAATCACTAATCTGGCCTTCAACTCTTGAAAGGCTGACTCTCGCTGTTCATTCCAATCAAGTGATACATTTTTCTGGGTTAACTGGGTCAATGGCATGGCAAGTCTTGAAAAGTCTTTTACAAATCTCTTGTAGTAACCTGCAAGTCCCAGAAAACTTCTAACCTCAGTCACATTCGTCGGTTTAGGCCAATCCACAATGACTTCAATTTTCTGAGGGTCAACAGAAATACCATCCTTGTTGATTACATGTCCCAGAAATGCCACACTGTCAAGCCAGAACTCACATTTGGACAGTTTAGCGTATAACTTCTTTTCTCTCAAAGTATGTAGAGCAATTCTCAAGTGATTCTCATGATCTTTCCTGTTCTTAGAATAAATCAAGATATCATCGATAAATACAACAATAAATTCATCCAGAAATGATTTAAACACTCTGTTCATAAGGTCCATAAAGGCAGCAGGTGCATTCGTCACCCCAAACGGCATTACTAAAAATTCATAGTGTTCGTATCTAGTCCTAAATGCGGTTTTCTCCACATCTTCTGCTTTAACTTTCAACTGGTGATACCCGGATCTAAGGTCAATCTTGGAAAACACTTGGGCTCCCTGAAGTTGACCAAACAAGTCATCTATTCGGGGTAAAGGGTATTTATTCTTGATAGTTACCTTGTTCAATTCCCGGTAGTTTATACATAACCTCAAAGACCCATCTTTCTTTTTGACAAATAAGACTGGAGCGCCCCAAGGTGAAGTGCTCGGGCGAATGAATTTCTTAACAGTTCTTAAAGTTGGGTTTTCAATTCTTTCAGTTCCGAGGTTGACATTCTGTAAGGGGTCTTAGAAATAGGTTGTGTTCCTAGCGCTACTTCTATAGTGAACTCAATCTCCCTATCAACTAAATCCCCAGGCAAATCATCCAGAAACACATCAGGAAATTCACAAGCAATAGGGATAGTTTCCACATTGGTTTTATCAGAGATCTCAGTCAAAACACAACACATGTAACCCCTACACCCCTTCCTAAGTAATTTAACAGCTTTCATGGCAGAAATCAAGCATGGGGGAGGAACTACCCCATTTACAGTAAAAATGAATTTAGGCATACCTGGTAGTCTAAACATAACAGATTTACTTGCACAGTCAATAGTAGCACAATATTTAGTCAACCAATTCATAGCCAGAATACAATCAAAAGTATCAATGTTCAAGGGCAATAAGTCAACATACAATGTCATATCACCAATCATAATGTCACATGCTGGATAAACATAAGCACATAACATAGAACCTCTAGACGGTGTAGAAACAGATAACACATATGTCATAAGTTCTAGTGGTCTAGTTAATTTCTGAGAGAAAGCATGTGATACGAAGGAATGTGTAGAACCGGAATCGATCAATATACATGCATTTTGAGAACATATAGGGAGTATACCTGTAGACGTCCCCGAACGCCCCGGGAGGATGAGTCCCGTTCCGTTCATTTGGGGCTCACTACAGTTCAGGACTCTAATTGTCACGGTTCTTAATCTGAACCAAAGAGTCCAAACCAGGCAAATCGTTTTGAGAAAACAGATTTTTTTTAAAAGAAGTGCCAAACATGGACTGCTTTGCCAGATACAGAGTCGCCACCTAAATTTTTATTTTTGGGAAATTTAGGAAACCCTGACTCGTTGCCTAAGGCCACGTGTCCGTCATCACCAAAGTTGCCTCGGCTCGGGAACTTGGGTACGATTGGGGAAGGTCACTTCGTGAGCACCCCCGCTCGCCCGGTCAAAGACCGGCCTCTACTAACCATGATATCTTATTTTGAAAACATTGTGAGTTCTTATTCCGGTTATTAGCCTAGGTTACTATGTGATGCTTGCAGCAAACAAGTATAGACTGGGTCGCCTGAACTGGAACAAAACATCTCATGTTTGTTTGTTTGAAAATGGTTTGATGGTGCTACTCGCAGGTAGGCTAAGACGCGGATTTGCCACCCTCGGATGGGCTTAGAAAACATGATTTTGCCACTATCTAGTGGGCTTAAAACCAACATTTGATGAATTGTCCCAATTCAAGTAACCCAACCTCCACCCATAGGCATTCAAGGCAGTTATATCATATAAGCATATAGCCTCATGGTAAGCATGCTATTCATGGCAACACTCACACGCATGCAAGGATGCTAAAGCATAAAACTCCCGAGTACTCCAAGTCAAAACAGAAAACCGATTAGAAATCATGCATGATCCTAATTATACAGAAATGCCTAATGCAACGCATGCAATAATGCAACTACAGCAGGCTCGGCTATTCTAAACATGGCACATGGAATGCTACAGCTATCACGTATTCAATTTGGAATTGAAATACAAATGCAGTTTGTATGATGCGCCGAGCCCGGTGCGTGCAAAACAGATGAATGATGCAAACATGCTGGCATACTGTATGCTAATTGAAATATGCCCTAATCTAACCATCATAAGCGGGTAAATAAAAGGGAAGGAAGACGTGGGGTTGGAAGACATACATCACACTCACCCACACTTATTACAATTATGCCCTCGCACAGAGGGTCCGAATAAATAATACAGTCCCGAATGAAAGAATAGTACAGTCCGAAATATACAGTCCGAATAATATACAAATTCCTACTTAATTCACAAATTAAAGAAGAAAGCGGTAAACTGGCATGCAAGCCAGGGGCTGCCTCACTTCTGCTGAATGATGTATGCTGGGCTGCCTTTTTGGAAATCCACTGGGATGCCCAAATTAGCCTCTGTTTGTAATGTTTCTCGAAATGCGTGCCAGACTCCGAAAAGTTGCTAATTTTCTGTTTTGCTGCAACAGAGAGCAGGAAAGGGGCACAGCAATGTATTTCACAAATATATGCATACCTCGATCCTCGTGCCACCAATCACGCATATCGATGCATGATGGCCGAGGAGTCGGATTGCACAACTCAATATAGGATGAATGCAGATGAATGCTACAACAAAACCTAACTCTATCATGGGTAATCCGGAGTGTTGGTGACTGGGGAATTGAGACCCATTCCGTCACTCGGAGTACGGAACGTACCTCGTTTCCCGTGCCCGGACTAACTCCTATCCCGAACACAATGCAATATGCATGACATGCATGAATGTAGCTGATATGTAATCCTAGCATGCACAATGTTATGGAATGGGATGCCTCGAAATGCGTGTACGCGGGCGCACAAACCGAGGCGATGATCCTAAGGCATGAAATGGCATACGCGATGCAAATTGGACTTACACTATCATGAGGGAGCCTCAGCCACACTCACATAGGAGGCCGACGGATGAAAATGAAATGCCTCGAAATACGTGCACACGGGCACGCAAACCGAGGCAATAGCATTAAGGAATGCAATGAGACTAAAATGAGATACAGAATGCAAAATGGACTTACACTAACATGAGTGAGCCTCAGCCACACTCACATAAGAGGCCGTCGGATAAAAATGAAGTGCCTCGAAATGCGTGCACACGGGCACGCAAACCGAGGCAATGACATAAAGGCATGAAACGGCCTGAAATATGATATGTAATGAGACTAAAATGAGATGTCTCGAAATGCGTGCCCACGGGCACGCATACCGAGAAAATGGCATACGGAATGCAACAGGACTAAAATGAGATATGCGATGCAATATGGGCTTACACCGACATGAGAGAGCCTCAACCCTACTCACACAGGAGGCCGTTGGATGAAAATGAAGCGCCTCGAAATGCGTGCACACGGGCACGCAAACCGAGGCAATGGCATACGCAATGCGATGAGACTAAAATGACATACATAATGCAAAATGGACTTACACTAACATGAGTGAGCCTCAGCCACACTCACATAAGAGGCCGTCGGATAAAAATGAAGTGCCTCGAAATGTGTGCACACGGGCACGCAAACCGAGGCAACGGCCCTAAGGCATGAAATGACATAGAAAATGATATGCAAACATGCCAATGGAATTTCAGCACTGAAATATGGGGGAAAACAGTCCCGAAAGATGGCGAAATGACACCAAATGCAAGGAATGGTCCCGAAATGCGAATTTAGGCACCCGAAATGGCCTATAGCTACACCAAACATGCACAATATAGACATGGAATGAAAATACAGTAGCAAGAAAGCCCCAAGACAAGCATTTTTCAGTCATAAAAAGGGCTAAACAGCAAGCACACATAGGATTAAGCAAGAATGCAAAAATGGCTCCGCAAGAGGGGTATTGAAGCAAGTGATACATGCGATGCTCAAATGGAAAAGTACCCTTCTACAACACTGATGAGGGACTAAAAATATGAATATTTACAGTAGATGACATCCCCCAACTCAGTATGAAAACATGCTAAAAATGCCATGCAAGAACTAGGATACACAAGGCTATAACATGAGGTACCCTAAACATTCATCAAACCAGAAAAGACCCTTAATGAAATATGTCAAGAAGATCAAAATATGACTCTTTCCAGTTCTGATGATGGACGAAAACAGAAGCTAGATAAGCTTAAGAAAGCATGCAAAATGGGGGGTCAAAGAGGGGTATAATGACAAGTATAACATGGAGACCCCCAACAAGGTTGATCCCTTCTACAATGTTGTAGAGGGACACAAAATAAGCTTACTCACAGTTCATGACATGCTCCAAAACAATTTACATATAGGCCAAACAAATCATGCAAACTTACGGTAAATTGGAGGAATTGTGAAGCAAGTGCAAGATAGGGGGCCCAAACAGGGTTGAGCCCTTCTTCAATGTTGAAGAGGGGCTCAAAATAGGCCCTCTTACAGTTTACCTTATGCTCGAAAACAGGTCACTCATAGGCTAGAAATTTCATGCAAAAATGTGACATACAAGATGATATTGAAGCAAGTACAAGATGGTGATCTCAAATAGGGTTGAACCCTTCAACAAACATGAATAATAGCTCAAAAGAAGGACTCTTTTAGTTAAGGTCGGAGCCCAAAACAGTGAGAAAGTAGGCTTAAGAAATGAAGCAAGAAAATGCTACAAAAGAGGGAAATGGAGACTTACCCTTGAAGATCTCTTCTTTTCTACCTCTTGGCTTGAGGAATGTTGCTTCTAAGCCTCTGAGAACTTCTCCTTGCCGCTGGAAATGGAGTGGTGGTGGTGGTGCTTGATAGTGAAGAAGAAATGGCACCAAACTTGAAGAAAAATGACTTTGGAGCTTGGAAATGGAGAGAAATGGGAGGTGGAAGGTATAGCTCTCAATCAAATGTGTCTAAAAAAATGTCTAACCTTGAGCCAAGAAGCCAAGCCTCTCCTTTATAGAGGAGAGGCATGAAAAATATCTAAGGTACCTCTCTAATCCTCCATATACGTGTATGGAGGATGGTCCAATTGGCAACCAGCTGGCACAGCTGGAATACACTGAGGGAGAGGAAAATGGCCGGCCAGCTTAAAGGGGCAAAAAGGTCATTTTACAAAAGGGTGGCCGGCCAGCTAGGTTTTCTGGAGCCGTCGGGAAGAAGACTGGCCGGTGGGTGCTAGGGAAGTCCAAATGTGGCCATTCAAGTGTCCAAATTGAATCCCCGGAAGTTAGCTTTCCAATGGCGCAAACCTTGCATCAAAATTCCTCCTGTGAAAAAATTTATGCCCGTTTCCGTGAAGCCGCGCAGATTTCGGTCCAACCGGAGTGATGCCCTACTTCAATCAACCATATCTCCTCCATCCGGAATTGAATTTAGGAGATTCTTGAGTGCAAAATGAAGCCCCGGGAGTAAAATTTCCAACGGTGGTGGCCTCATAGCTTGATTCCTCTTGTGCAAAGAGTTACGCCCATTTCGGTGAAGCCGCGCAGACTTTTCCTTCTCGGATTCATGCTGAACAACTTTTGACCAAACAAAAAGTTGGTTGTCAAAAAAATTGCTGGCCTCCCACCCTCCTACAAGCTTCCTAACTATGAAAATAAGGCCTCCATTAAAAATGAGCCCAAACCGATGCGAAATGAAGGTTCGGGGGCCGAAACGCGCAGTTCGGGACCCCGAAAACTGACTGTTGGGTACCGGGAGTGGTGTTCAACCACGAAGTGGGTATCTAAGACCCCAGTGTCCCTCGAAAGGGAGTAAATAAGATGCATGCCAAAAATCAAAGCAATCGGAGATGGTTAGGCGGTCCCGAACCGAGGCACACGGCCTGACGGCTCCGAAAACCGGGAACCGGGCTCCGAAATGGGAAAAATGGCCTACGGCCACGAAAAGTAGCCCACGGCCACTAAGAGATGGTCCACGGGACCTCTCCCTCCCCTCAGGAACAAAAACAGAGAAAACCGAGCCTGGTTCGCGAACCGAGACAAAGTACAGAAAAGGGTTCGGAAGTCCGGAGGCAAGGCTCACGGCCGAGACTCTGAGACTTCTGAACGAGCACAATATGCAACATCACCGAGCGCTCAATCGGTGACGTCTGAGTCTTAAGGTCGGTCAAAAATGGGGTGTCTACAATACCTGACACCACAATTTCGGTGTTCTGTACGTCACCAGGCACTAAAGCAAACACTCGACCTTGCCTTAGAGGTTCTTTCCCAGTATTAGTTCTAACATTTGCTTTTGATCCAGAAGCAGATCCTACCAAACTTGCTACAGGACGGTTGACACTTTCGAACCCGATTAGACAATCCTTTATCATGTAACCTGTCTTGCCACACCGGAAGCATGCACCAGATACTCGATAGCAAACCCCTCTGTGTCTCCTCCCACACTGAGCACAATTAGGCGTTAATCCACCACTTTGACTTGAGCTACTAGAAGATCCCGTATTTTGTTTCTTATTCCTAGTAAATGAACGTGTGACAACCCTCATTGAATAAAAAGCAGAATATAGGGTCAACAACCAGCTCCAGTCAAGGGAGCCGTTCCATACCACCCTGTTCCGAATGTGGTAAGAATCATAAAGGGGTTTGTTATAAAATTTCTGGTGCTTGTTATAGGTGTGGCAAGGTGGGCCACATGGTCAAAGATTGCCCTTCCTCGTCCCAAGGCAATAGTAAAGCTGCACCTAGCGCAGCAGCATCAACCGTTGCACCGAAACCCAACCCCAAAGCTACTGGGAAGGAGCCTATGAGGCAAGGCCGAGTGTTTGCACTCGTGCCGGGAGACGTACAGAATACCGAGACCGTTGTGTCAGGTATACTCTCAATTTGTGCTCAAAATGCTTATGTTCTAATTGATTCGGGGTCTACACATTCATATGTATCGCATGCTTTTTCGCGAAAATTAAATAGACCACTGGAACCTATGAACTATCTGTTAGCCATATCTTCACCTGTTGGAGGATCTATGACTTGTGCTTATATGTACCCTGCATGTGAAATTATTGTTGGAGATGTTCATTTGTATATTGATTTACTGCCATTGAATATCGACCATTTTGATGTGATATTGGGAATGGACTGGTTAACAAAATATCATGCTACCATAGATTGTGTAACAAAACAAGTTGTTTTCCATCCACCTGGATTGCCTGAATTTGTGTTTAACGAAGTTGGAGTAGTACCTCCCCCATATCTGATTTCATCCATGAAAGCTTTTAAACTGATTAGAAAGGGGTGTAAGGGGCATCTATGCTCTGTATTGACTGTACCTACTGATGCTAAAACTGATGTGAACAGTATTTCTATAGTTAAAGAATTCCCAGATGTTTTTCCAGATGATTTGCCAGGGGATTTGATTGATAAGGAGATTGAATTCACCATTGATGTGATTTCGGGTACACAGCCAGTATCTAAAGCTCCTTACAGAATGACACCGACTGAATTGAAAGAGTTGAAAGTTCAACTGCAAGAACTGTTAGATAAGAAGTTCATCAGGCCCAGTACTTCACCGTGGGGCGCGCCGGTCTTATTTGTGAAAAAGAAAGACGGTTCATTGAGACTCTGCATTGGCTACCATGAACTGAATAAGGTAACAGTGAAAAACAAATATCTATTACCTCGAATTGATGATTTGTTTGACCAGTTATAGGGTGCCCAGGTTTTCTCTAAAATTGACCTTAGATTTGGATACCACCAGTTGAAAGTCAAACCATAGGACATTGAAAAGACTGCCTTTCGAATGAGGTATGGACATTACGAATTCCTTGTTATGCCTTTCGGAGTTACTAATGCACCTGCTGTATTTATGGATCTTATGAACAGAATTTTCAAACCATTCCTAGATGAATTTGTAGTTGTTTTCATAGATGACTTTTTGATTTATTCCAAAAGCAAGGAAGAACATGAACATCATTTGAGAACTGCCCTACAGACCCTAAGAGAACATAAACTGTATGCTAAACTGACAAAATGTGAATTTTGGGTTGATAATGTAATGTTTTTGGGCATGTGATCAGTAAGGATGGAATTTCAGTTGATCCGCAGAAAATTGAAGCAGTAGTGAATTGGCCTAGACCGACAAATGTTACCGAAGTCCGAAGTTTTCTAGGTTTAGCCGGGTATTACAGAAGGTTTGTCAAAGACTTCTCCAAAATTGCCCTACCACTGACTCAATTAACTCAAAAGGGGATACCATTTGACTGGACCGATCAAAGAGAATCAGTCTTTCAAGAGTTAAAGACTCGACTTGTGACTGCGCCGATTCTTACCCTGCCCTCAGGTACGGATGGTTATACTATATTTAGTGATGCTTCTTATAAGGGTTTGGGATGTGTTTTAATGCAGAATGGAAAAGTTATTGCGTATGCTTCTCGACAACTGAGACCGCATAAAAAGAACTACCCGACCCATGACTTGGAACTTGTTGCAGTAGTATTTGTACTGAAAATTTGGCGTCACTACCTTTATGGGGCAACATGTGAGGTGTATACAGACCACAAGAGTTTGAAGTACTTCTTCACACAGAAAGAACTGAACATGAGGCAGCGGAGATGGTTAGAACTGATAAAGGCTTATGATTTGCAAATTTTGTACCATCCGGGGAGAGCTAACACCGTTGCCGATGCATTGAGTCGGAAATCGATTGGGAGTTTAGCCTGTTTGCTCACCTGACAAAAAGAATTGCTAGGTGACCTTGAAAAATTTGAAGTTGAGATTGTTTTGCGCGAACAAGGTGGAACCTTAGCCGCTATTTCTGCTCAACCGGCACTGATTGAAGAGATTAAAGAAAAACAGCAACATGATGACTTTTTGAAGAAGATCGTCGATGAACAAGAATCTAAACCGAGGCCGGATTTCAAATTTGAGAATAATGTATTGAAATTTCAAGGAAGATTGTGCGTACCGAATGATTCTGAACTGAAAAAAAGAATTCTGCAAGAGGGCCACAATTCAAAACTGTCCATCCATCCAGGAAATACGAAGATGTACCAAGATTTGAAATTGAATTTCTGGTGGCCGGGAATGAAGAAAGAAATTGCCGATTTTGTGTCAAAATGTCTTCATTGCCAACAAGTCAAAGCCGAACATCAACGACCCGCAGGCTTACTGCAACCCTTACCGATACCGGAGTGGAAATGGGAACATATCATTATGGATTTCATTGTTGGTTTACCTCGCTCCAGTAAAGGTATGGATTCAATTTGGGTTATTGTTGATAGATTGACTAAATCTGCTCACTTCTTACCTGTCAAAACAATTTACAATGCGGACAAATTGGCTATAATTTATATTGATGAGATTGTTAGATTGCATGGAGTGCCTGTGTCCATTGTTTCTGATAGAGACTCGAAGTTTACATCGAGATTTTGGCAAAGTCTGCAAACTGCATTGGGTACTGAATTGAACCTGAGTAGTGCTTACTATCCTCAGACAGATGGTCAGTCAGAGAGAACCATCCAGACTTTGGAAGATTTACTACGGATGTGTGTTCTTGATTTCCAGGGAAATTGGGAAAGTCATCTACCTTTAGCTGAATTTGCCTATAACAACAGCTTTCATTCAAGTATTGGTATGGCGCCTTTTGAGGCTTTGTATGGCAGGAAATGTCGATCTCCAATTTGCTGGGCAGAAGTTGGAGATGGGCCTTTGCTTGGGCCCGAGATTGTGCATGAAACCACTGAAAAAGTGAAACTGATTCAACAGAGGTTGAAAACCGCACAGAGCCGACAGAAAAGTTATGCGGATGTCCGAAGGCGAGATAGGGAATATGAAGTAGGTGATCACGTTTTTGTTAAAGTGACACCGATGAAAGGCCAGACTCG
Organism: Camellia japonica; assembly: GCA_030407325.1. Lineage (NCBI taxonomy): Eukaryota > Viridiplantae > Streptophyta > Magnoliopsida > Ericales > Theaceae > Camellia > Camellia japonica. The sequence continues at coordinate 38,069,145 of JAPPVO010000002.1, read as the reverse complement.
TTTTGGAGTCAAGGGTAAGCTGGCACCGAGGTATGTCGGGCCGTATGAAATTATTGAGAAGATAAATCCGGTGGCGTATCAAGTAGCACTTCCTCTTGAAATGGAGCATATGCATAACGTCTTCCACATTTCGATGTTGAGGGATTATCTTCGAGATCCCTTCCATGTGATTGAGCCTACCCGTGTAGTGCTAAGTGACGACTACACTTATGAGGAACGACCTATTCAGATTATAAACAGACGGATCAAGAAGTTGAGGAACAAAGTGATTCCGTTAGTAAAAGTTGATTGGCAAAACCATGGTGGCATATATGCCACCTGGGAAAGGGAAGACGATATGATCAAGAGATATCCTAAACTGTTCCCTCTGGATCCGGTGTTCTTCCAAAATGAAGGTAATTTGAGTTTGGAGGACCAAACTCTTTGTAAGAAGGGGAGACTGTGACAACCCTCACCACTGATTAGTGCTAATCTATGATTAAGCATGTTAAGTGACTAATTTGACTGAAATTCTGAATTGATTGATTGAGCATATTAGTTTAAATGCATTTCTATCTGTTTGACTGTTAATTGATCTGTTCATGTTTTAAGTTCGGACTGCAAATTGAAGGCCTTATCGGCAGCCGAATCTGAAATTGATTAGTGTTTTATGTTAATTAGAATTTATATGATTTTATGGTAGATTTAATTGAAATGTGATTTGGTATGATTAAATTGGATTAAATAAAGCTATAATACATTAGTTCAAGTGAATTACCCTTTTGCCATGTTAGTGGGCCATCTTGTCAATACTTGTTTGGACTTGATTAATATACATTTGGCATTCTAGCTCAGCCATTTTGAAGACAAAACCGAGTGAGTGAGAGAGGGAGAGTAGGAGAATTGTTTTCAACAAGCTTGGCTAGGAAATTTGAAAAATTGAAGAGTAGGTTGTATAATTGAGCTCCCATTCTTGTAATTGAGGAACCTAGGTAAGGAATTCATCCCTTTAATGGTGAAATTAAGTTAGTCTTGCATGGTCCATGGTAAATTAGTGTTTAGATTCAAGAATTGGTTTACAGGGTTGAATTGAAGCTTAAATCATGCATGCATGTTCTTATATTGAAGTTTTGAGGTTGTTTTCATGGGAATTCCTATATGCATGTTTACATTTTGGTTGAAGTCCATGAATTCATCATGTTTTTGGAGGTTTAGGCTGATTTGATCTTGTATTTGAAGCTTTGAATTTAAATGAATTCATGCATGTTATGTTTGAGCTTGTTCTTGAAGTTTAATTGGAAAAGGTGTTCAATTGACTCATCCTTAGGCTTTGATTTCTCAAATTGATCTTCAAAACATGTTATACTATGAGTTTACAAGAGTTTTCCAGAAAATGGGCCCAAAAGGTTGAGATTTGAGGTGTTGAACACTTGGTTTGAGCTTTGAAGGCAAATCTGGAAATTCCAGAATTTGGCTTCCACGCTCGAGCGAGCCCCTGCGTATTCAGAGGTCCGCTCGAGCGACGGAATATTGGCTCGAGCGTGAATTGCAAGCTCTCAGATTTTTGGTGCATGCAGACGCACGCTCGAGCGAGAGAACCTATGCTCGAGCGAGGATTGTGTCTTACGCTCGAGCGAGCATCGAGCGGGGATTTTCAATATCCAGCACTTTTTGCATTTTTACAGACCGCTCGAGCGAGGAAGTCCACGCTCGAGCGACCCCACTATTTTGACAACCTCGCTCGAGCGAGAGAATCTACACTCGAGCGAGACCCCTATTTTCTGAAAATTCTGAAAAGTGTTTTAAAGTGCATCTTTGCATACTCATTCCATCCTAGGCATTCCTAGGCCTAGTTTAAGGCATCTTAATGAGGTTATTGATGTAGAACCATACCGAGTCAAGATAGGGACTAAGTCATTGGTTCCCAAGTGTGTAACTTAGTGTGTGTTCATCATGTAACTATGTAGGGTTGGCATCCGAGGACGTTCTAGTCTGTCTGTAGCCCAGAACTCTGTGAGTAACGATGCTGTAAAGATATGTTCAATCATGAATATTTTCTGAATGATCAACTGTATTGCTTTCTGAAATGATATTTCTTACTGAATGAATGTTTGTCCTATTTGTGAACTGTATTCGTGGCATCCATAGCAATTTACTGTTACTGTACTGTACTGCTACTGTCACAGAGATCTCTGTCGTTCCCATGTTTGGAACCACTACTGTTTACCGACATATGGCCATCAACTGACTGTTCGGTCTGTTAAGACCTACTGTACTGTTTGCTATTGGATGTACCACTTATAACTGCTATGATCGAATGACTGATATACTGTTATAACTGACTGTTTTAAATATTGAAAGGATATTCATTCTTAATCTCTTTACGCATATGTTATTCACTGGGCTTTAGCTCACTGTTTATATATATATGTAGGTGTCCAGGCACCGGATCGGAGCTAGGCGTTGGGTTAAAACTCCATTTTTGTCAAGCCAACCACTGTGCCTCACAGAGAGGTTCCAAGTCCTTCAAGCTAGGGCTTTTGGTTTTTAGATTCATCCTTTCTGTCTCTGTTTTCGTATAGACTGACTGTACCTGCACTGTACTGTTCTAATGGGGATTAGGTCCCCGTCCTGGATGATTGTATAAGTATGTATATACTGTTTTGTTCTCAATGTGAATATGTATGAAAAGTCTTTTTGCATATAGACTGTCACTGCTCATTGGACATCTTTTATTACTGTTTTGGCTTCCGCCAGCCCCTATACTCTGTATTACTGTCTTTACTATTAAGCAGCCTTCGGTAATCACGGATTACTGGCCGGTTACGGTGCTAAACCCATGGGGGCGAGTTTGGGTCGTGATATGAACGGCCCCTTTTGAAACTATTTCCAGACCTTTTCCCCATCCAATCAGTTCGTGGAACAAAAGTTTGTTTCTTTGCTGCCAAAATGGCTTTCGCCATTAGTGCCCTGTCCAATACATTCACATACGTGGGCAGGTTAAGAACTCCCACCTGATCCAGTATATCTAAGTCTAGTCCGCCCTCAAATTTACCGGCCTTCTTATAGTCTGTGTCGACCATATGAGGAGCAAATCTGGCTAACTCAGTAAATTTAGCCTCGTACTCAGCTACGGACATCCTGTCTTGTTTGAGTTCCTGAAATTATGAAACCTTTCGGTCCCGGAAGCACTGGGGAAAGTACTTGTCATAGAAAATTGTATTAAATTGAGCCCATGTCATATTTTCATCATTGTTTCGGACCAATAACCACCATCTCCGAGCTTCATCCTTCAGTGTGTAGGTGGCCAGAAGGACTTTCTGAGTTTCAAAACAGGGAAATACTTCAAACAATTTCTCCATCTCCAACAACCACGTTTCAGCCTTCAGCGGCTCAATTCCACCAAGAAAGGTTGGCGGTTTCATCTTCATAAACTTCTGAGTCAAGTTAATAATATCGTTGTTGACTGGTTCAACTTGGGCCTGCGGGGGTAGAGGATGTAAAGGTTGTTGCCTCTGTTGTTGCATTACCACTTTAGTTAGAGCCGTAAGCATTTGCTCCATTCTGCTCATTCGGGTGTCTGAGGATCTTGCTGTATCATCGCTTCTTGTATTGTCTATTTGCTATAGGCAAACAGAACTTTATAAACATAGGCAAATAGTCCTTGTTACTTTATTCAGATTCATATGATCATAATTGGATTTATGTTTTCACTTCCAAATAAACACACTCAGGCATGCAGATGGAATGCCCCTACTTCTTACTAGGACATCCTAAGCTCATATGGACCTGTGTGGGTGGTAAAACGCATGCTCTGATACCACTCTATCACGACCCAAACCCGCCTCTATGGGTTTAGCATCGTAACCGGCCAGTAATCTTGGGATTACCAAAGGCCTCTTGATAGATTAACTCATAGCTAGGGGCTGCGGAAGCAATATACAAACATACAAGGTCTAATGAGCTATGATGACTTACATGGGACAAAACAGAACAAAAGTTTCATAGACTCTCTGGCGAGGTCATAGGATATAACATTTACATATTACATATAAGCGTACATGATAAAAATCTCGCCCACAAACTTGACAAACAACATAGTCTATTACGAGTACAAAAACGGCCACAAAAAAAAAAAAAACTTGACTTCGTCCGGAACCTCCTCGGGAGGCGCGAAGGTTGGCTGACAAAAACAAAACTTAGGCCGTCAGTCCTAGGCCTAATCACGTGCCGGCACACCTACATACATAATATAGATAATGAGCTGAGGCACAGTGAATAATATCAAAGTAAAGGGGTTAATGAATGTTGCCCATAACAGTTACAGAAAACATAGTTCATTACAGACACAGAATCGGAATCATATTCATAATCAGATTTTGCAGTTAACCATACGTGGTACATTCATTAGCACTAGTAGAAACAGTTGACCCATTAAAGGATGGCCATAAAGGCATACAGTTGACTCACGTGCACGGAGACGGTACAGTTGGCTCATGAGACGTACAATTGGCCCATAATTGAGACGTATACATAAGGATCCATAACAGTTGGCTCATGCAACGTACAGTTAACCCATAATTGGGATGTAACGGAACAGGTAACGAATATCATTTGAAGCTAAGAATGCCACGAATACATTTCAGAACCATTGGACAACCATTCATTCATACAGAAAATAATATTTCAGGAACAGATCATCTTATATCATTCAGAAAATACTTATAATTGAACATAACTTTACAAAGTTATTACTCACAGTTGGTTTCGGGTGCAGACAAACAAAGCAAATTAATCAAATGGTTCGAGGCACGTGACCTACACGAACATACATACAAATACACACTTGAAACACATGTTCAAATTATTCATATTTTGCTTTATTTGTTCTTGGCGTGTTTCTAGTCCTTAACCTCAATATGGAGTCTTAATCATGGCCTAGGAATGCCTAGGATGGAATGAGGATGCAAAAATGCACTCGAAAACATTTTCCAAAACTTGCTGAAAACAGGGTCCACGCTCGAGCATGGCTTCCCCCGCTCGAGCGGACATGCAGAATGTGAAGGTTCGCTCGAGCGTGGCTTTTCTTGCTCGAGCGGACTGCAAACTTTGACAAAAGTACTGGTTGCATGATTTTCACGCTCGACGGACGTTCGATCCCCGCTCGAGCGTGAGACTCAGACCCTCGCTCGAGCGGACCCTCCCTCGAGCGGATCCTCCCTCGAGTGCCTCGAGCGTGAAGTCTCCCACTCGAGCGGACTATAAAATGTATGAACTTCTGGGTATATGTATTTCACGCTCGAGCGTGACTCACGTCGCTCGAGCGGGAGTGCACGTACTCAGAGTGCTCGCTCGAGCGTGAAGTCCCCCGCTCGAGCGTGGATCAAATTTTTGGAATTTCTAAATTTGATCTTCAAGTTCAAATTCAATCTTTTAAGCATCAAACCTCATTTTTCTGGGCCAAAACTTGAGAAAATCCATGAAGACCCTTAAAACAACATAAATTAAAGATCATTTCAAGAAATCATGGCTCAATGGCTTGCCAATTGTACACAATTCAACTCATGGTTCATGTATGATCCATAGACAAGACATGCATGCAATTCTTTGAACCAAAGCTTCTCAAAACTTGATCAAGTGCTACAAAACATTATGAAACTCAATGTTTTCCCGAAATTAAGGTGAATTCAAGACATGCATGTAATAACCCTCGTTACTGATCACTGATTAACACCGATTACTGCTAAGTTAAGACCGATTATGGAAAGTAAATGAACTGACTGACTTACTGAACCGACTGACTGAAATCTGAAACTAAATTGATTGCCTGTATCTGTTTGAATTCCATTGAATTGCATTTTATCTATTCATGTTTATATGCTTAAACTGTAAATTGAAGGCCTTATTGGCTGCCGAACCAGAAATTGATTGATGTTTTATGATTATCATAATTTATGTGATTTTATAGCATATTTAATTAAAAAGTGATTTGGTATGATTAAACTAGATTAAATGGAGCCAATTAAAGAGTTAGGTTTATTTACCTAAATGCCATTGTTAGTGGGCCATGTAGGCAACACATTTGAGCTTTATCACACTCATTTGCAAACATTTCATCAGCCACATTTGAGAGCTCTAACCGAATTTAGAGAGAGAGAGAGAGACTTAGAAGATTAGTCTTCAACTTGTAATTGCTTGGAAATTGAAGGAATTGGAAGAAGTTCTTGCTAGCTTGAACCTCAAGACTTGTAATTAAGGAGCCTAGGTATGAGCTTCATCCCCTCATTTATGTATTTGAGATGTATCTTGCATAGTTCATGGTTGATGAGTGGTCTAAGTCATGAATTTGCTTTAAAATGTTGTATTGTAGCTCATTTCATGCATGCATGTGTGTATTGATGAATTTTGAGTTGATTTCATGGCAAATTGTCACATGCATGTTCATGTTAGTGTTAAGGACCATATTTTCACCTTGAATTTGGAAGAATGAGCTCATTAGAGCATGTTTTGAAGTTTTGAAATGGTTTGAATTCATGCATGTCATGTTTGTAGCATGTTCATGAAAATTGATTTGAAATTGAGTTTGAATTAAACACCCTTGGGCTTTGATTTACCAAATTGATCTTTGAAATACATAATGTTATGTGTTTACAAGTGTTTTTCCAGGTTTTTAGCCCAAGAGGATCAAAAATTTGGCTTTTAAACTTGATTTTGAGCTTGGGACTCAAATCTGGAATTTCCAGATTTTGGGCCTACGCTCGAGCGAGGAAGTCCACGCTCGAGCGTACACTCTGTGATTTTGCCTTCCGCTCGAGCGAGAAAAGTTACGCTCGAGCGTGAAATGCGAGCATCCAGTACTTTGCATGAGTTCACAGTCCGCTTGAGCAAGGAAACTCACGCTCGAGCGAGGGTCGAGCGTCCATCGAGCATAAATTTGGAGCATCCAGCATTTTTACTGTAGCACACAGTCCGCTCGAGCGACGGAATTGACGCTCGAGCGGAGCTCCTTTGTTTGCATGTCCGCTCGAGCGTAGAAAGCCACGCTCGAGCGAGACCCCTGTTTTCAGCAAATTTTGTAAAGTGTTCAAAAGTGCATCTTTGCATCCTCTTTCCATCCTAGGCATTCCTAGGGCATATTTAAGGCATCTTAAAGAGGATATAGATGTAGAACCACACCGAGGCAAATTAGGGATTAAGTTAATATCTTTCCCAACTGTGTAGCTTAGTGTGTGTTCAATCTGTAAACTGTGTAGGGTTGGCTTTCCGAGGAGACGCTCTAGTTCGCTGTAGCCCAGAACTCTGTGAGTAACAATTGTGTAAAGATATGTTCAAAATGATTACCTTTTGAATACTGAACTGAACTGCTTACTGAACTGATATTGATTACTGAATGAATGCATGTCCTTTATTTCTGAACTGTATTGTGGCATCCTTAGCACCTACTGTTTACTGTTACTGTTACAGAGATCTCTGTCGGTTCCCTCGTTGGAACCACTACTATTTACTGATTGATGGCCATCATTACTGTTCAGTCTTTTAAGACCTACTGTTACTGTTATGCTAATAGATGTACCACATATGACTGTTTACTGTACTGAACAACTGTTATACTGATTGAAATGAACTGTTTTCATTACTGCAAGGACATTCATTCTAAACCTCTTTACGCTTTATGTTATTCACTGGGCTTTAGCTCACTGCTCATATATATATATATGTAGGTGTACAGGCACCGGACCAATGCTAGAGGCGTCGGGGTAGATTCCCAGTTTTGTCAAGCCAACCAATGTGCCTCACTGCGAGGTTCCGAGCCTGCCAAGCTAAGGCTTAGGGGTGTTTTAGTTTCCCCCTCCTGCACTGTTTTGTTTACTGTATAGAATGTATAGACTACACTGTACTGGTTAATAGGGACTTGATCCCTGTTCTGAATGTTTGTAAATGTTTTTCATACTGATCTGTTCCGTATATATATGTGAATGTATGAAAAGTCTTTTTGCATACAGACTGTCACAGCTCATTGGGCATTGTTTATTTACTGTATTGGCTTCCGCCATGCCCCTGTACTCTGTTTTATCGTATTACTGTTAAGTAGGCCTTCGGTAATCTCGGATTACTGGCCGGTTACGGTGCTAAACCCATAGGGGCGGGTTTGGGTCGTGACAATGCATAAGGAAATTCTTTAAAAACACTTTCAAAACTTCATGAAATGCACATGCAACCATAATCTCATTCTTAATTCCATTCCTTAGCTCAATTCTCATATTAATCTACCTATCACACTTGATTTCATGCATTAATCAACTAATTCACAAAACTAAAGACTAAAATTCTTACCTAAGGCTCTCAATTCCTTATGTTTAGGGATATTCTTGAGTAATTCCTCAAGTCTCCTAGCAATTCCTTCCAAACCTCAAGCTTGATCTCAATTTCCTTCTCACTCTCTCTCTTTCTTCCACGGTTGTGTGTGTAAAAAGAAGTTCAAAGTATGTTGACAATTTAAGAAAAAGATGAGTGGAACATGTAGAGAGTGTTTAAGAGCTCTCTTGGTGACAATTAATCAAAACAAATTAAATGTGCATTAAATAAATCTAATTTAATCGTTTCAAATCGAATTTTGATTAACCCTACCATAAAATTCTATAAATCCCGCATAACACATATATCAAATCAATTTCAGAATCAGATGCCGATAAGGCCTTCAATTCACAAACCGAAACTAAAATATGAACAGATCTTCCCATATTAAACAGATATAAACACTATAATGCAAGGTACACATGCAAATTAATTCAGAATTCCTCGTTAATTACTGATTAGGTATAATTAATCATGGATTAATATTAATCACGGGTCGGGGTTGTTACACAAAGTCAAATCATACTATACATACAGAAACAAGTAATATCTAAATTACCACAATGAAGATGAACGAAATCCATATTTTAATCAATTTAAAACATTGCATTACTCATGATATTCATAAATAGAAACATGTTTTGGAAAAGATACAGAGACAATAAATAAATTTACTAAAACACAGTTTTGGACACAATTAATCAATTATATTTTCCCAAAAATCGAATCTGTCTTAAGATTGTTAGAAAAATAGTACCAAATTATATAAAAATATAATTTAAAAATATGTAAATTGTTTTTGGGCAAAACCAAAACTGAAATAAAATGACATAATAACGTAACGAATTTTACAGTACATAAATAGATAAAACCTGATCGAGTCAAGTGTGACACTCTTTCCTTAAGACAGATTCGTCCTCCCACCGGTGCTTAGGATTCAATGAATGTCTATCTCCCAGGATATAACAATCAATGTCTTGTACTAGCAGTACTACTATTACAAGCCTAATGAATTTCGTTGTATATGTACTCTCTTTATAGAAAAATTAAACTCAGGAAATATGAAGAATAAATTGCAAAGTGAAGAAGAAATGATGAATTTTCTATATCAAATTGAAGTGAGAAGGATAGAACATATAGATTCCTCCATGACTCTTTAAAAAGGTTGTGACCTTTTGAAATGACACAGTCTTTCATCTCAAGAGACATAACTATTGGAGCAAATTGTAATTCAAATTTTCTAACACAAAAGGCAAATCTCAAGTGTTTGTATTGACTTCACAAGACACACATTATTTAAGTCAAAGAATACAACACCTAAAATTCAACCCCACATCTAAATCCTAGATACAATTTATACAACACTTACGCTGTATTTGATTAGGAGATTTAAAAAGAAAAAGAGAAAAAATAAACAAAATAAAATAAAATCTATTTATATTTCACTTAATTTTATATATATTTTTAAAATTTTTTAAATCTTTTCTTAAAATCACCAACTACCCACAATATTAGAGGGCTGATTTAAAATCACTGCACCAAACTCTTAAAGATTAACCTTGAAAGTTAAAATCTGAGACCTTTTGTTTATCTACCTAAAGTGTTGAAAATTGATTAGCGTAATGGCCTGCAGTTCAGGCAGCCCGTAACATAGGTGGTCCCCACATTTGTACTTTTTTACGGCCCACCAGCTTTTTCAGTGGGGCCCAATTTATACGGTCCAGTCTTATTCCTCATTATACAAGACGGTGCCCTTTTTTACCACTCTCGGGGAAGTTGTTATTGGTGGGTCTAAGAAAAACGTCGCGTATCATGTTATATGTATTATGATTAGTGAACGGGATAAAATATAATTTTATATTAAATAATTAAGAAATAAAAAAAATATATGAAAATTTGTGATTAGTTTAAACAATCCCGATTGGTAGCTCGAGAGAGAGTGGCTCGAGTGTGGCTCGACAGAAAAACGACACCGTTTTGGTTTTTTTTTTTTCTCTTTTTCTTCACGTTTTTCTGAGTAACAAACTTCCAGATCAAGGCCATCTCTGTTACAATCAAGGCCATCTCTATTAAAATTGAATCCAGTAAAGGGTGGCTTTCAGTTGGTGAAAACATAAACTTCCAGATCAAGGATATCTCTGTTACAATCAATCCTATAAATCCTATCAATCAAGACCATCTCTGTTACAGAGAAAGAAAGAAAAGAAAATTTCTTATTTCTAGAAAGCCATCTCTCCATCAAAGCCATCTCTCCATCAAGATCAATATCAACAAATTTTTTTTTGTTCATCAACATCATTAGATCTGGGTCTGACAAATTTTTTTTTTTTTCCCTTCATCCTCAGATTTTGAAATCAGCAACAACATTATCATCATCTTCATCTTCAACATCATCATCATCTTCATCAACAAAAAAATTTTTTTTACCATTAATCTTCAAATCCAGATCTTCATCATCTTCAACGTCATCATCATTTTCATCAACAAAAAAAAAAAAAATTACCTTTAATCCTCAAATCTAGATCCGGTTCGGTTCCTCTTCTCCGTGAAAAAGAAGGAGCTGGGTCTGATGATGATGATGGGTCTGATGATCCGGAACCGAACCAAGGAGCTGGGTCTGGTGAAGAATTAAGAAGAAGAAGAAGGAGCTTCTCCTCTTCCTCTTCTCTCTTCTCTCACTCTCTTACTGAGAAAGAAATAAATGAAAAAAAAAAAAAAAAAACCCAAAATGACATCGTTTTGGATATTCAGGCCAAATTCGAGCCAATAAATTCGAGCTACGGATCATTTTTGTAGTTTAAAATAGGTTCATGTAGTGTTATATGATCAATTAATAATTTTCTCCTATAGGTAGGAAAATTCTTCATTGCTCCTGAGCATGTTGATGTGGTATTCTAATTTTATTTTTAATGGTGAAAATAATCATGTTTGATTTTAATTTTTTGAATTTAATTTTTTTGTTTTTAGTGAATAATTTAAAAATTTTAAGTAATTTTTTTAATTTTTAATATGCACCTTATTTAGATGTATTTAAATAGTGAAATATTTGTGAAAAATATTTTTAAAAAATAATATACACAAAAATATGAAAAATGTATTGAATTTTCATATATTTTTTTTATACTTTTGGTATTTAGTGAATTTTTTTCAAAAAATTTCACAAAGATTATATTTTTTAAGTATATTTATGTTAGGTGTGTCTAAAAATTTTAAAAATTACTTAAAATATTTAAAAAATATTAAAAACAAAAAAATTCAAAAAATAAAAAAATAAAATTTGTCAAAAAGTATTTTTTGAAAATCAAAACCAAACGAGCTGAATGGAAATCACTATCATTTTATCTATTTTTATTGGTGAAAATAGTAATGTTGTGTTTAGTTTAGAAATTTAAGAAGTGAATTAGAAAGAAAAAGATAAAGAAAAAATGTGTTAAATTAGGTAAAATATAATTATATTTTATTCACAATTTACTTTTTTTTTTTCTTTTTTAAATTCCTTTAACCAAATACAACATAAAACTCACCATCTTTTATTCCTCTTTAAAAGATAACTAAGTTTTTGTTTGGCATGCACTAAAAAATATATTTTTTTTACGTATATATTTTTATTTAAGTCATATCAATTAACATTTTCTCTCTATTTTTTTATTCATTTTTTTTTCTACATATTTTTTTTATAAAAAATTTAAAAATAAAGGCCTTGTTTGGTTTGTTTTTGAGAAACAAATTTTGAAGAAAAATTTTTAAAATTTTGTTTGATGTAGTGATTTTGGAAAAAAAAAATTTCAATCACTTTTTACTATCTCCTTACACATCAATTAATCACTTTTTCTCTCTCCTCTCTTATTCTCAACCATTTTTTCTCTCACACACATCTACTCAACTATATAAAATATCAAATCATCTCAAACTCTCATACTCCAAAATTATTTGACACTTATTTAAAATATCTCAAACTATCCTTAAACACAATAATATCAAGCAATAGTTTAAAACCAACTATTAACTTCCACCAAGGATCATCTAAAGTGTTTTTTTCCTAAAGTTTCCTAAAGTGGTATATTATGTGGTTGAGATTTAATACTGAAAAATTGATATAACTTGTCATTAAATCTCAACCACAAAATACACCACTCAAAAAAATTTAAAAAAAAAAAAAATTCTGAAGGATCCTTACTCATTAACTTCTCCTCCCGTTGATCATCGTACCTCCCTGGTTCAATCAGAAAATCCAGCTGGACTCCACAATAAATTTCTCTCTCTCTCTCTCTCTCTCTCTCTAATCGCTATCGTTTGTCGCGCTCGACCGTTTGGACAACTTTCTGTTTGGGCCATGGGCTTCCCACTTGGTCCCACTTCCCTAAAACCCAGAAATCACAATGGATTTTTTTTTTTTTAAAAAAATTATTTATTTTAAGATGGTGCTTTTAGCGCGCGCTCTCTCCCTCTCACTCTTTTAAATTAAAATTATTTTACTTTTGAAAAATGAATAATCCCTTAAAAAAACTTCCCCTAATCTCCCTAATTTCCATTTTTGACAAATTATTTTTTTTTTTTTTCTATTTTTTTTTTTTTTTTTACTTGAAATAGAAAATCGGGGATTCGGGGAGCCCCCTTTCGGGGGATGAATCAGCGCCCTTTACTTTTTTGTCGATACTATCTAATTTTTACACGAATTTTAAAACTATTTAAATGTAAAAGTGTAAAAATGGTCAGCAACTCATGGACATCTCGAAACCTACTCACAATTTGGGATGGGCTCGACCAGCTTAGGTTCGGGCTCGAGTCTAGCCCAGGACCTTTAGTCTAGACTTAGGATGTCATTTTGAAGTCCGACTCAGTTCATCGACTCGCTCAAGACCCACTCAAAACCCAATCTGAGACTCGGCCCACCTGGCTCACTCGAGGCCCAGTGTCATTTCTAGTATAAAAGAATAAAATTTTGATAAAAAAAAATAAAAAAAAAAAAAATTTGTTCAGGTTCGTCCAAGTTCGGCCCCGACCTGCCCAAGGTCTAAATACGCCCTGAGCTTAGGCCTAATTTTCTGACTCGTGGCCTAGCCTGAATTTTAATGAGAACTTGCAAGGCCTGACATGGATTAGCCCAAGCCCTAGACCAAGGCCAAAACTAAGCCCGAGCCCGAGCCCGAGTGACCCAAGCTAATTACACCCATATTTAAGTGAAAGAAGTGAAACGTAAAAGTTTAAGAGGAATAATTTAAATAATTAATAAAAATATGAAAAAAAAAACTCTTCACTACTTGATTTTTAGTTTTTAAATATAATTTTTGAATTTTTTGTATTTGTGCATTTTTATGTCTTTAGTAAAATCTTTTAATAAATTAATTAAATTTTATTTTTATTTTTTAAACATACTCAAAAAATTTAAATATCTGTGATTAAATCTTAAAAAAATTACTAAATACAAAATAAAATATACAAAATTTTAGAAAATTTTAGTATTTTTTTTGGTGGTATTTATTGACTCTCTTTTTTTTTTTTTTTTTTTAATAACATTTTTTCACATCTTACAACTTTTAGGTTCATATAGGTTAGGTACATTTAAAAAAAAAATTGATTAGATATGAAAAAAATTTACTAAAGATAATAAAATATAAAAAATTAAAAACTGTATCTAAAATTTTTATAGAAGAAAAGGAATATAACTTGATGGGCATGGCCCAAGACAGCCCAATCCACAACTGCCTTTGATGGCTCAAACGGGCATTTAGTTTCAGTCTAGTAGGTGAAACTCAACAGCAGGCCCACCGAAGAACCCACGTTGGTCCAGATTCTGTGACACTTAGACACCTGTTAGGCAGAGAGTTAGCAACGTGGCAGACAAGGATCCTGCATAGTTATTGAGCCCAAACACCAAACATTAAATGAGGCTGTTATGGCATTAAATGCAACAAGACCTCTCGTCCCTTGGCATAGTGAAACTGCCATGGTCGGTGGCGAATAGGTCATAGACTTTTGGCCAATAAGTCAACTTGAATGGACAAGGAAATTATTGGTAAAAAATATAAAGAAGCTTACTCTCTCCATCTCACTCAAAAACTCTTATCTTTTTCTCTCTGAACTTTTTCTTGATCACCTCTCATCTAACTTAAACGTCGGAGAGTCCACGAGGAGAAACTGCCCTAGTCTTTGTACCTCTCCACTGGGCTCTTTTTGCAGGCTCTATCAAGGAGACGAAGGCCAGCAGACCCGAGGAGCATGTGGATCATTCTGACCCATTCCCTCCTAAACGTATTGCATCATCATAACTAATTAAGAAAGATAAATAATAATAATAAAAAAAAGAATGTAAGGGTTGCAGTAAGGTGGTATGTAATGTGAAAGGGCTTGGGCAGTGGGCACAAGGTGAATGGAAATGGCTACAGTGGTTAGGAAGAAAAGGGAAAAGTGAAAGAGAGAATGATAACGAGAAATGAAGAGTGACGACTAACAGGAAGAATACGGGAAAAATGATGGCACTAGTAACAAAGGGCAGTGGCCGGTAGTGAGAAGGGAATGAATGGATACCAAACCAAACCAAATTAAATTAAATTAAGTATGAATTTCCATCAAATAGGGTCCATTATATGAATAATTCTTTTTCACTCAAGACCATTTGACTAATCAAATTAAGGAGATTCATATTTCTATTTACTATATTAACCTACGCCAATATAAGTTTGCCCCTTTATTTAACACTTTCATCTATCATCACTGTATCACTTCTTTTCACTTCTATCTCTATTAATCTTCGTTCTATATAACCAAATCATCTCAATCTATTTTCTTTCAGTTTATTTTCTATCAGTACTATTCCTACTTATTCACGAATATACTTATTTCTAATTCTGTTTTTTTTCTAGTCTTGCCATACATCCACCTTAGCATCCTCATCATCAGCAACAATCATCTTATCTACATGTTGTTTCTTAGTTGTCCAATATTCCGTCTCATACAATATCCCTGGTCTGATAGTCATTCTATAGAACTTTCTTTTTAGCTTTATGGGTACTCGCTTATTGCGCGGTACCCTAAACACACTGCTCTACTTAAGCCACCCCGCCTTAATTTTATAGACCACATTTACTCCAATCTCCTCAGCCATTGTGATAATCGATCCTAAATAATAAATATGTTCACTCTTAGGTAGTTCTTGATTCTCAATCTTTACTTTTCCTCTATTTCCATTGTTATTGTTACTATTACTAAAATTACACTCCATGGACTATGTTTTAGTTTTACTTATCCTAAATCCTTTAAATTCAAGTATTTCTCTCTAAATCTCTAACTTAGTATTAACTTATTCTCTAGTCTCATCTACAAATACGATATCATCTGCAAAAAGCATATATCATGGCATATCATTTTGAATATTTCTCATTAATTCATCCATAACTAAAACAAAAAGATAAGACTTTAAGGTTAATTCTTGGAATAACCTCACTGTAATTGAAAATTCAATTGTCTCTTCAATTGGTAATCTAATAGTAGTCACCACATCTTTATATATGTCCATAATCACATCAATGTAGCATTTTGTCACCCTTTCTTCTCTAACTCTTAACATATTATATCCCGATGCATTCTACCATATGCTTTTTCAAGATCGATAAAAATCATATGAATGTCTCTTTTATTTTTTCTATACTTTTCTGTTATTCTCCTCAAAAGATAAATCGTTTCCATTGTTGACTTACATGCATAAATCTAAATTGATTATTTGATACTTCTGCTATATCTCGTAATTAACGTTCCATCATTCTCTCCTACACTTTCATTAGATGACATATCAGCTTGATTTCTTTATAGTTGTTGCAATTATGGAAATCTTCTTTATTCTTATAGATTTGGCATTAAAAAAAAAGTTGTTTTTAGTTTGGTTTTGAAAATTAATTTTTGAAAATAGATTTTAAAATTTGTTTGGTTGGATATTTTGTAAGTAATTTTTACAAAATTGGAGTTTTGTAACAGTTTGGGGTGATTTGTAGTATTTTTTTTTTAGTTGAATAGATGAGTGTTAGAGAAAAATTAATTGATTGATATATAGGATGTGAAAAAATGAAAGAAGAGATAGAAAAAGTGATTGAAAATACTTTTGAGAAAATTGTAAAGCAAACAAATTTTGAATTTTGAATTCTCAAAAATTGATTTCAATTTCAAAATCAAACCAAGCACACTCAGATTTTTGAAATTTCATAATTTAATTATTTTTTTTTTATGTAAAGATAAAATTGTAATAAAAAAAGGGTTATGACAGTCTTAAAGATGGTCAACGTTGCAAGTTGTTTAGGATGATCTAAATAAATATACATTTTAATTTTTTATAAAAAGATGTATAGAAAAGTAGAGAGATGATGATATAACTCCAAAAAGATAAAAAAAATAAAATAAATTTGCTTATATAGATTCCAAAATATTTGTACATATTTTAATTTTGTATGCACTTTTCAACATTAGAAACATGGGCCTTGTTTGGTTTGTTTCTCTGAAAAATTCTCTACAAACAAATTTTCAAGAGTAATCAAACCAAATAATTTTTTTTAAAAAAAATCTCAAAATTTTGTCTGGTTACCTATTTTCTAAAATCACTCTCTCTCTCATACACATTAAATCGATCAATTTTTTTAAAACTCTCTCCCCAAAACAATTTTCCAAAACTATTTCTAAAAAAAAGACAAACCAAACAAGTTTTCATATTTTTTATCTCAAAAATTACTCTACAAACACAAACCATGTTTTTAGTACTTTTCATGATTTTGTTCGTAAATAAGATATGCAAGTGATATTTGTGTTTTGTAACTAAAATCACCCCCATTTCTCTGTGTCATGTAAAAAATACAGATAAAAAAAATGTTGATAAATTTATCTAGAAAAATCGTGTACGGTGAAGATCAATTGTGAGTCTCTTGTGTTGTGGTTTGGCCTGGACTTTTTTCATTAATTTTTTTAAGTTAGGATATTTTTAGCTTAGAATTAAAAAATTTGTTTGGTTTGATTTTTTTAATTTTTATAAAAATAAAATAAAATAATTACAATTTGAATGTAACATCTATTTTATTACTTATTTTATATTTTGTACTTTTTTAACCCAATTAAATTAGACAAAGGAAGGCTATGTATACCATTCAAATTCCAGAGAAATTTTTGGATATTTTTTTGGTGATGTAAATATTTGCTTCTTCATTCTTCTTCTTCTTCTTCATTATTTATTTATTTATTTATTTTTGGGCCACAGTAGATGTACAGACCCTTTCAGCCCACTTTCCTTGGACAGTAAGCTTCTCTGGCATTGTACTACAAGACCAAGACTTTTCACTCAAACGGAAGCACAGTGTCAGGCTTTCACCAGCATTGTACAACAATACCAAGCTAGATTTTTGTAGAGTGCACCATAAAAAGTTTGTCCACGAATTAGGCAATAATACCTCTGCTACTCCTCCTTCCTAACTTGCTTCGCACTTCGATACTTGCCTTCAGCCTCCCCAACTCTCACACGCATATATATACAAACATATAGAGAACAATAGAGCTTCAATCAACTCTGCTACTCATCAAGATGTTGAAGATGGTGTGGCTCTCTCTCCTCTTCTTCCTCTCTTTTCTGCATTCTCTTACTGGTAATCAAACCTCAACCCAAATCTCTTTTCTACTTTCACTTTATTGGGTTTCTTTTCTTTTCTTTTCTTTCCTCTGAAAATCCCTATTTCCATTTCTTTCTTTGCAGGTGCGAGTCAAGAATCGATTGAACACCTAACTCTCCATGACCCATCTCCAATGGTCCTTCAATCACTGTCTCACACAGGTGTTCCTGTCGGTGTTTCTGTGAGCAGTGGTCGACTCAGTGAGATTTCAAACAGTGTGATTGTGGCCGAGACATGGCTCAGAACCCATGTTTTAGCGCACTACCCAGCCACCAAAATCACCACCATTGTTGTCGGACACACCGTCCTCTGCAACGCAAATCAACAACACCACATGGGTTTGATTCTCCCATCTGTGAAGAACATTTATCACTCTCTCACTAGGTGGGGTTTGGAGAAAGAAATCAATGTCTCACCCTCTTTCTCTTCCAACTGTTTGAACCCATCCTCTGCTACCTACAGAGACGATTTGGCTGAAAATTTTATCAAACCTTTATTGACATTTTCGCAATTCACAAACTCGCCTTATTTAGTGAACCCACCTCCACATTTTTCTCCTTCACCAGAGGAGACTCTGAGCTTGGTCTCATCTCACACAGAGTCCATGAAAAATCTTGGGTTTTTCGATCTAAACAGAATCAATGTCCTTATTACCAGTCAAAAACAATCAAAACACATTAACAGGAAGAGAAAGCTCTCATTCATGGACTCCATGGTTGCTGAATCTATCCTAGTGAAGCCAATCCCCTTAGCCCCAGCCCCTGTTCCTGCATTTGAGGCCAACAGCCCTCTTCCTCCATTTCTGGGAAAGTCTTCGCCGCCGCCATTTTCGCTCCCTTTCGCTCCAAAATTGGCTCCGATTGTCAGCCCGGGGAGCCCCAATTTGCCGCCGTGTAACCCATCGTATACCGGAGCTCCTACGCCGCGGGGGGTGGGGGGAAGAGTGAGTTGTGGTGTGTGGCGAAGCCTAGTGTGCCGGCGGAGACATTGCAGGAAGCAATGGACTATGCTTGTGGTGAAGGTGGAGCTGATTGTGAAGAGATTAAGCCACCTGGGAATTGCTATCATCCTGATGCCATTGTGGCTCATGCTTCTTATGCTTTCAATAGTTATTGGCAGAAGCACAGGAAGATTGGTGGAACTTGTAGCTTTGGAGGCACTGCAATGCTCATCAATGCTGACCCAAGTAACCTCTCTGTCTTTCTTTTCTTTTCATTTTGGTACTTTGTTATAATCTTATTTGTTTTGAGACTTGTCCCAACTTTTTTTAATCCACCAAAAATTAGTTTTATATAGTTTAGTGGGCTTTTCACCTATTGTTAATTTAATTTTGAATTTGATATATCTAAAAATTTTAATATGGCAGTTGTGTTTTGGGTAGTCTTATCCTACACTGGTCTATTTTGTAAGAGTTTTGGAGTAAGGATATTTTTGAAGTATTTCATAGTTTTGTCTTGTTGTTTTAATTCACCTATTTATAGTTGTACATTTATTGTCTCACATTTTTATATTGTATTATAATTTTTTTAGATTATAGTGATGAATCATATAAATTTTTGTGTTTTTGTCTACTTCATTTTAGATTTTTATTTTATTGTCATTTGTGTTTTGTATCTCACGGATGTTAGATGCATCAATTCCTATTATATTTATCTCATCTTTTTATCCTCTTTGTCACTTCTTCTTTAATCCACCCAAGCCCATTGCCAATTAGTTTTGGATGAGTTCATTTTGGTTTGAAACCCTTACAAAATTACAAAATATTTGCTTTTTCGGATACATTTTGCCTCCGTTTGGGAAGTGGGTTGGCTTTTCAACTTTTTGGCTTTTTTAGCTATTTTAGTCTAGGTTAAAAAGTTTAGTTTGTGAAGGGTTTTTTGACTTTTTTTGTTTTTTTTTTTGTAAAAGAAGAGTGTAATGATTATGGGTTAAATGTAATATTTTGTTTGTTGTGATTAAAATAATTTATTTTATCTTTTGTGACTAAAATAATCCCAAACTTCATTTCCAAATGGTGGTTTTAAACTTCTCTTGAATCTGTGCTTATTTGTTTGGGTTTGGATGCTTTAAGCTTGAGTCGTTAGTCAGAAGACAGTTCATTCAAAGGTTTGCATTGTGTGATAGAGTTTTTTTTATCATATGCTATTTTTTTTATTTTTGGTGCTACTTTTATACGTTAGTTTTTTCTTTTTTTTGGTTAGTGACAGAGATGTTCCTTTTTTTTTTTTTTCTTTTTTTCAGGTTTTAGTCACTGCAGGTTCATTCTAAGCTGAGTCAAAGAGTTGAAAGGTGATGATGATGGGAGATTGTTTTGAATTGCCTTTTTGGTTCACTGCTGCTATTAGACTGGAAATTGAATATGTTGGAAGCAGCGAAGTAGGAACAAATAAATACTTTTGAGTGCTAATTCCGTGAACTTTAATGAAATTACTATATAGAGTTGAATGGTGTATATTTATATATATTATCTCTGATTTTTGTTCTGATACTGTTTGATAATAGAACAACTATGCTAGAAATATAAAAAATTATACAGAACGAAATGCAAATGTGAGGCAAAGGAGATTGGAACTGGCGACAGAGCTAGAAATTTAGTATAGGGGCACAAATTAATGATGATTGATTTTCTTCTTTTTTTTCATAATAAATAATAATAAAATATTACTAAACTTCAATATTATAAGTCTATTTAAATAAACATGAATTTCAAATTAAGGGATTTAAAGCTGAATTTTATAAAAATATTGAAGAGTAACTATTATAAGTAGATTGAAAAATTATACAAGAAAATAAATTGACATATAAATGATGTATTT
Source organism: Camellia japonica (assembly GCA_030407325.1). Classification (NCBI taxonomy): domain Eukaryota; kingdom Viridiplantae; phylum Streptophyta; class Magnoliopsida; order Ericales; family Theaceae; genus Camellia; species Camellia japonica. Next base: position 38,048,354 of record JAPPVO010000002.1, on the reverse strand, counting down.
TAGTAGGAAAATTTTATAAAATACATCGCAAAAAGGTATGTTGTAGTTATAATCTTTGTAATCTTTGGTTATAACACATTTTGATGTTAGTTATGATTATTCATTGTGGTCTTTTTAGTTATAACTGGAAATAATTTGGTTATAACACTTTCTAGTATCAACACCATGAAGTATCATAACTTATATATGGTACACCATTTTAGGGGATTTGGGGTGGCTGTTATGCCCCCAGCATAACAGCCACTGTTGTGCAGTCCAATTGACCAATTTCAAGACCTATTTTGATGATCTGAACCGTTTAGATTTTAGAGTACGTCGAGTGTAACATATCTGCAAAAAATTAAGTTAATCGGATATCGTTAATCCTTTCATCCACTCACATCTGTATTAATTTTAATATTGTAAATCACAATTGTCATTTATGTTTGTAGATACAAATGTGAGTGGATAAAAAGGTTAATGATATCCGATTAACTTGATTGTTTCTAGATATGTTTTACTCAGTGCACTCTAAAATGTAAACGGTTCAGATCATCAAAATGAGTTCATTTGGCTGCACAACAACGGGCACAACAGTCACTCCAAATCTATTTTTTTAGGGAGTTGAGAGGGATATTTATGAGCTAACAATGACCGGGCTAGTTTGGTTATTAGTCGAGGTCTTTACTCGGTCAAACGTTGAGTGCACATTGGACCGATGTCTAAGTTCGGTCAAGTTGTGACTACTTTGGGCCACTACCTCGGCGGAGATGTGCGTCCAGCCGAGTTGGATGGAATTTGTCCTCAAGAGACCAGTTTCTGCAAAGCAAGAGGTCGGTCGTGACTATGGAGCCCGGTTGGGCCCACGTTAAGGTCTGACCGATGATGCCTGACGGGTAGCACGACCTAACGGAAGGGAAAGCCGAGGAGGCGAGTATAGCTCGATTGGAAAAGCTGGGCGGCGTGGAGGAACCGCAGGAAGAAGATTCCGCCATCCATACGTGTCAATATCGTTTGGCGATTTCGTCATTTGGTATTTAGTTGTATTTACGCTGACACGTGGGAGAACGCGCGAGGAGAACGTGTCCACACGTTAGAAAGAGGACAGACAAAGGTGCTTGGGAAAAACATCGGGTGATCAGAGCTTACCTACCACTTTGTCTCCTCTCTCTTTCTTTATCTTCCTCTCTAAGGGTGATAATTTGATCGTCGGAGGGGTTTTTCGGCAACACACCCGCTGGGTAGCTCACCGTCATTGTATTCTCAGGTTAATTGGAGCGAAACGAAGCGAAGCTTGGACACAAAGAGTACGGACAACGACAAATATTTGCTCCCCGTACGATTGGCGTCGTCTGTGGGAAGCTTTTCCACAGACAAAACCTTGTCCTCCAAGCTAGTCCGATCATCTTTCATAGCAAACAATGACGACATTCCACTGTTCGCCATCGACGACATCACCTCAGAGTTAGTCCGGAGGAGAGGTGGCCCACCAGCCATTATGACCATGGCTGGCCTGAAGACCTCTTCCAAGGAGCTCCCCAGAGATGCGCGAGACAAGCGCGCAAGGAGCACTGACCATTTATGGAGTCCAGACGGGCGCCGGCGGCAAAGAGAGTCCCACGCTCAGCGCCTGGAGCATAAGCTGAGAGACCAAGACACTATCATTCGGAAGATGTCGGTAGAGATGGAGGCGCTGAAGCGACAAGTCAAAGGGAAAGGTGTTGCTGGAGTGGGTAACCATAGTGAACGCCCCCAACCCCGCCATTCAGGCAGCCATAACCAACAGAGGACACCTTTCCTTTCCATCACCAAAAACTATGGGGTTGGTGACTCTGACCCGCCAGAAGAGAAGTCATGCGCATGAGACAGCAGCTATCGTCCCTCACGTGCATCGACGATGTCGAGATATTTTTACTCCGCTCATTTGGAGGGCCTGAGGGACGTCCTTGAAGAATGAGCCCGTCGCCGAGGGGCGCAAAGGGTGCCAACGTTGCAGAGGTTATCCCATGGAGGTCGTGCCAGCGAAGAGGTCATAATGCCGCCACCACGCCCAGTTGTACATGTGCCTACGGATAGGGGCTTGGCGAGGCTGGGTGCTACCTCTTTCTCTCTCAAGATAGAAACCACACTACTCCTTGTGGGCTTTAACTAGCCCAAGTTTATGCTCTGCGATGGAAAAACCGATCCATACATGCACGTGAGCCACTTCCAGCAAGTTATGGCTGGCCACAGGCGAAACGACGCACTTATGTGCCTTATTTTCCTATTGAGTTTGGGCAAGTTGGGCTTGAAATGGTTCGAGAGGCTGCCAGAGGAAAGTATCAAGAGGTGACAGCAGTTGGCGGAGGCATTCGTAATCCGATTCAAAAGCAACACCAAAACACCTAAGGAAGTTGACAACCTTCTAGGCATTAAGATGGAACCGGACGACTCACTTAAGGCGTACAACGCCAAGTATTGGGAAACCTTCAACGAAATTCTCGATTGCCTGGCTAACTTGGCAATCACCCAATACAAGCGCGGTCTCCCGGTCGGACATAGACTACAGGACTCGCTTACTATAAGTCAACCAACTACTATGGAGCTGCTAATGTAACGTATCAACGAGTACATCCGAGTTGAGGATGATGCGACCATGCATACCGCAAAGGCGAATCCGGTAACAATAGACAAGAGAGTGGTTGGAAAGGTTCACGCGGTCGGACAAGAGGCAAACCGTCTGAATAATTGCGAAAAAAAATCAGATCGCGGTGCTAACCGCAACAATAGAGGTAAGGGCCATCGCAACAACCGAGCTGAATACCCCCGCGATGCAAAGAGAAAGTTGAACTTTCAAACATGCATCACCACGGTTTTTAAGATCCCAATCTACCACATCCTTAGTAAGATCCGCGACGAGACATACGTTCAGTTTCTGGCTAAATTGGGTGATGCACAAAGGGGCTTCAATCTGCGGTATCGCTGCACCTTTCACGATGAGCGAAGGCATTGTAATGAGGACAGTTTGCCTCTGAAACAACATCTGGAGGAGTTGGTGGCTGCCGACCACTTGGATCGTTACATTGATGGAGGCATAAAGGCAACGCCCCAAGCTCCAGCTGAACCTAATGGTTTGGCTGCCTTAGACGCGTCCCCTAATGTATAATCAACGTGATCCATGGGATTGTTAAGTAGGCGCGGATATGCAAGCTCTAGGAAATGATAAAGAAGGCGAAGCACATGTAAGAAGTGCTATATGTCCAGCCCGTCGTCAAGAAGGGCAAGATCGAAGTGAAATACGTGTTCAACTTTTCGGGCAAGGATCTTGAACGCATTCAAACGCCGCATAATGATGCGTTGGTGGTCACGCTACGTGTGAAGGACTTCGACATTAGGCGCATCTTGATTGACCAGGGTAGTTTGGTCGAAATAATGTATTACGATGCCTTCAAACAACTCAAGCTCAATGACACGGACTTGGCCCCAGCAACCTGACCACTGGTTGACTTCAACTCGTAGCTAGAGTGGCCATTAGGTAAGATCATCCTACCGATTAAAGCAGGGTCCGTCGTTAAGTAAGTGGAATTCTGAGTGTTAAAGGTACCCTCTACGTACAACTTAATCTTAGGCAGAGGATGGCTTCATGCCATGCAGGCGGTGGCATTGACTTACCACCAGGTCATGAGGTTTCTCTCCGCTACCAGGATAATCGAAGAAGTTTAGGGCGATCAAGTTATGGCCAAGCAATGTTTCGTGGCCGTAAATGGAAGCCAGGTTGCTAAAGGCTTCGTGTAGATGATTGAAAGGCCGAAAAACCAAAGTGTCTTGGGCGATGTAGGTACCAGGGCCGAAGAGAAGGCTGTCAAAGACTTGGTAGAGATAAGGATCAATGAGAGTGATCCTAAAAAGTTCTTTCTGTTGGGATCTAGCTTGACTGCCTAAGAACTGTTGGACATGGTGAATTTTTTGGTCGCAAACATCAAAGTGTTCACATGGACACCTTATGATATGCCTGGCATCGATCCAAACTTCATTTGCCACCAACTGAACGTCTTTTCAGATGCCTGGCCTGTCATTCAGAGGAGACGAAGATCAGTGCTTCATCACAACGAGGTAGTGGTGGAAGAGATGAAAAACTTACTTGAGGTGAGGGCTATCTAGGAGGTGCATTACCCTCAGTGGGTTTCCAACATGGTCGTGGTACCAAAGAAGAATGGGAAATGGTGGGTTTGCGTCGACTACAAGACGGTCAACCGAACTTGCCCCAAGGACAATTTTTTCTTGCCTAGAATTGACCAGTTGGTGGACTTAATGACTGGGCACAACCGGCTTAATTTACTGGACGCTTATCGTGGCTACCACCAGATTGTTATGCATGAGCTCGACTAAGAAATCATTTCTTTCACGACCCGAAAATGATTGTTCTACTATAGAGTTATGCCTTTTGGGTTGAAGAATGCTAGGGTAACCTTTTAGAGGATGGTTATGAAGATGTTCGCTCCCTTGCTTGGTCGCATAATGGAGGCCTATATCGACGACATGGTTGTGAAAAGCAAATGTGAAGCCGACCACTTAGCCGAATTGATGGAGATGTTCGCCATTCTCAAACAACACAAGTTGTATCTAAATGCATCGAAATGTGCCTTCGGCGTGGGATCGGGAAATTCTTGGGCTTTCTGGTCACCAACTGTGGCATAGAGGCAGATTTCTCCCAAATCAAAGCCATACAGGAATTGAAGCAGCCCAACTCAGCGAAGGACGTGCAACACCTTGCTCCCGGCGGAGTCAAGATACCTACCGCTTGAGAAACTCGCCTTAGCACTAATGATGGCCTCAAGGAAGTTGGCACATTATTTTCATGCTCACACGATTGTGGTACTAACCGAGTTCTCTTTGAAAGCCCTGTTTGAACAGATAGACTTCTCCGGTCGAATCCTGAAGTGAGCGATCAAGTTGGGACAATTCGACATCAAGTTTCAACTTAGAACCGCCATTAAGGCCCAAGTGTTGGCCAACTTCGTTGTAGAATTCTCACTGGGGACTCACCCGGTTTGCCCGGTGGACCTTACCGACGCAACTGTGCTAAGGGGGTAGGCATCGCGGAAATTGCACAGCCAACTCCCACCTCGGTCCATATCAACCCTTCTAACCAGCTAAACACGGAAGGTGACGCAGAAATTGCATGCCCGAGCGGAGACCTGTCACTTGAAAAAGAACCACCTCTTGGCGATGCGCTAATGGATTTAGAAATAACAGGACAACCTGTTGGATCCAACACCGCATCGCCAGGGGGGAATGAAGGCATGCAAGTTGCAACCATCACTAGTGCGCTTGACGTAGAAATAGTCGAGTAGCCGAGCAACTAAGAACACTTAAACCTTCGAAAGTCCCAAAACCCCGCAGAATGTTGGAAGCTTTTCAGGCTAGGCGTAGTTTTGATCTCACTAGATGGACTGACCATCGAACATTCCATTGCACTTGGATTCCCCGCATCGAACAATGAGGCCGAATATGAAGCACTTCTAGCTGGACTGAAAAGTGCACTCCAACTGCAAGCATCTGAGCTAATGGTCTACAGCGACTCACAACTCGTTGTAAACCAAGTGTCTGGGGAATATGAAACCAAAGATGACCGAATGGCCAAATACCAAACTCTGGTGGGAAAGCAGATCAAAAAATTTCAAGCTATACGAGTTCAACGAATCTGCTGAGAAGACAATAGCCGGGCAGATAAGTTGGTCGGTTTGGTTTCCATGACAGATAAATCAACACCCAGCTCTCTTCTGATTAAATTCCTCCCAAGACCCAGCATAAAAGACATAGTGTAGGCAGAAGTTCTTTGCACCAAGCTAGGTCCTTCTTGGATGGACCCCATTATCATTTTCTTGAAAGAGAGAATTCTGCCGACTGATAAGAAAGAGGCAAACAAAGTTTGGGTTAAGTCTGAGCGGTTTTGGCTTTCTCCATTTGGGGCTTTGTATAAGAAGTCATTCACCAGTCCATACCTCAAATGCGTTCATCCAAGCAAAGTCGACACTTTTCTTTTCAAGATCCATGAAGGGATGTGTGGGAGTCACATCAACGGAAGATCTCTAGCCTACTGTGCTATCTCACAAGGATACTGGTGGCCGTGTATGCAGGCAGACGCACTGAAGTATGTGAGGAAATGTGAGAAGTGCCAGAAGTTTACCCACCAAATCTACCAACCGGCTAGAGAAATTCTTCCCTTCACAAGTCCTTAGCCACTCGCAATGTGGGGGCTTGACATAATGGGGCCACTTCCAACCGTACCGGGCAACCGCAAGTTCTTTATAGCCACAACGGATTATTTTACCAAATGGGTAGAAGCGGAGCCCCTAGCGACCATCAAGGAGAAGGATGTGAAAAGATTCGTCTGGCAGAATGCTATGACACGGTTTAGAGTGTCCAAAGCCTTAATATATGACAATGGCACTCAATTCGATGGGAAACTATTCAGGGGATTCTGTGAGGAGCTGAAGATAGAGTTCTACAACTCGACACTGGTCTACCCTAATCGAATGGTCAAGCGAGGCATCCAACAAGACCATTTTGGATGGGTTGAAGAAAAGCTTGGAGAAGGCCAAAGGAAAATGGACCGAAGAGTTTCCAAATGACCTTGGGCCTATCGAACTACGCCAAGACGCTCAATCGAGAGACTCCTTTCGCCTTGGCTTATGGCATGGAGGCGGTCATTCCACTCGAGATTGGTATGCCCACCATCTGTAGTGAAAATTTTGAGCCAGACTTAAACGCCGAAGCCATCTCCCTAGAGTTGGACCTTGTAGAAGAACGCCAAGAAAAGGCACTGATCCATGTTGCAGCATACCAATAAGAATTATCCAAGAAGTATAACAAAACAATTCACCCCAGACAATTCAAGGCTGGGGATTGGGTTTTGAGGAAGGTGATGGGCAACACTCTAGTGCCAGGCGAAGGGAAGCTAGGGGCAAAGTGGGAAGGGCCTTACAAGATAACTGGTCTGGCAGGCAAAGGGGCATACCACCTGGAGGACTTGGAGGGCAAAGCCATACCCAGCCTTGGAACGCGGCAAATTTGAAATTGTATTATTTTTGATTTGCACTTTCAATGTAATTTTTGTTGAAGGCATACATACCCCTCCATTTTCTAGTTGAATTTTTGTAGATCTACGAAATTTGTATGTAATGGAAATAGATTACACCGCTTGGAAGTTTTGTCGTGATTGATGGTTTGAACTGAATAAGGGGCAGCAATCTCTCAGCCGAGGTGCCTTGCCCGACTGAAGGAGTTGGTGACTTGTTCAACCCCAAATGTTTAGCCGAGGTGTTTTGCTCGGCTAAATGAGTTGATAACCTGTTCAACTCCAAAAGTTTTAGCCAAGGTGTTTTGCCTGGCTAAATGAGTTGATGACCTGTTCAACTCAAAGGTTTTAGTCGAGGTGTTTTGCTCGGTTAAATGAGTTGATGACCTGTTCAACTCCGAGTTGTTAGCTGAGGTGTTTTGCCTGGCCAAATATATTGATGACTTGTTCAACTCGGAGTTTTTAGCCGAGGTGTTTTGCCCAGCCGAATGAGTTGACGACTTGTTCAACTCCAAGTCTTTAGCCTAGGAGCTTTGCTCGGCAAAAAAAGTTGCTGATTTGTTCCTCCAAGTTTTTAGCCGAGGAGCTTTACCCGGCGAAAAGAGTTGATGATTTGTTCAACTCCAAATTCTCAGCGCAGTGCTTTGCCCGGCTAAATGAGTTGGTGAATTATTCGATTTAAATTTTTAGCCGAGATGTTTTGCCCGATTAATTAGATGGATGCTTTGTTCAAATATATTGCATGGTTGTAATGAAGAATCATAATGTAATTGCAAGCAACAGAAGTTGTGAAATTTTCATTGATTGAGAATCTAAGTACAAGAAAAGAGGCTAACGGCCCAGTTACAAAAAGTTCAAAAAACTAAATAGAAAAATACAATGTTAGGCTAACCGGGAGAGATTGGCAAATTCGTCCCTGGCTCCTTCCACGGCGGCTTCCAGGTCGACCACGACAGCCCTTTCCTTATCGTCGGTCTCCTTTTGGCTAGTCTCCTTGTGACTGCCTCCTTCCTCAGCTTATTCCTCGGCGTCTTCCCCGACGTATTCCCTGACTTCTTCCTCGGCCTCCTCTTAGAACAAGTTGAAGATGCCATTTGCGTAAGGCACCATGTAGACCGGTAGGAAGGCAGAGGGAGGAGGTGAACACCTCGGTTTAAGATCCTTGGCCGAGCTTTTTACAGGCTGCCTTCCAACCGGACTTGAAGAAGATGTCCTTGGTGGCTTCAACTTGTTTAGTGTGGCCCTCCTCAGATTCCTTGAAGCTGAGATTATTGGCCTTGCCCACATCTTTTTGCCTGCCTTCTTCAACTCTTCAGCTCGGCACAGAGAGCGTCTCTTTCTTGCTCGGCGCTATCGAGTTGGCTGAACAATCTGGCATTATCTGTGTTGGCAATCTCCAGGAGGACTTGGACCACCCTAGCTCGGTCTCCAGATGCTTGGCTGCATTAGAGACGTCGGTCACTTTATGCCGGAGCCTATGAATCCGGTCCATGACAAGATGCTGTTTCTGGATAGCCTGCAAGAAATCAAAGTAGAGTTAGCCCAAGCAACAAATCAACTGAGGAAACACTTGGAAAAAATTTCTAAACTCTTACCTGGTCATGGACTTGACTGCGGACTTCACCAGCCGGGGTATCAAGTACATGATCGCTCTAGGTTACATCGCTCAGCAGGAGCAACGCTTTTGACAGATCATAAGCTAAGAGGTGCTCTTTGTCACCTTTAACCAACGCATTGACCGGGATGTTTTTACCCCGGTGCTTCAACTCCGATCTCCATGTAGGTGTCGGCTCAACATCTTACATTGGCTGCTCGGTGCTCAGTTCAGCCACAAGCTCAGCAGATGGATCGGCGGAGCGAGTCCTTTTGCTAGCTCGGCGCGTCTCCGTGCTAACTTGGGTTGCGGCGGTCAAAGCCAGAGTGATCATGGTCCCAGATGTTTGATCAGCAGTGGGGGCAAGAGGAGGATTGTGCGATAGATTGGTGGAGGTGGCTGTGATCAAGTTTTTAATTCGCTTTTCTTTGCCATCTCTTGTTCCTCGGTCAACCGGATTAGAGGAACGTTTGGAAGAGTCGGATTTGGCAGTGGGAAAGGTTCTCGAAGGAAGTCTGTTACCTTGCTTTTGTGTTTAGCGGAGTACCGGTAGCTCGGCATGTAACCGAGAAGTTCGTGACAATCCCGGTGCCGGTACCTCAGTACGGTTCGGATCGCTTACTCGTTCGGGTTGAAATAGTTCGCTTGTAACTTTTCAATGGCTGCAAAAAGAAATTAGTTAGCACAAAATGATAAAAATAGATAAATTGACCGGTCAGGAGACGCGACTTACATAATGAACCAAAATCTTTGCTAATGTACTAACCGGGCATATCAGCGGTCTCATAATTGCCGGACACCCAGAAGAAGTCGTCGTCCTGCATGTCTTTATCCAGTGTGCCGGTTACTAGGCGTTCTCGGCCTAGCCTTATTTTTAGATAATAATTAAACCCGTTGGCCGTGCGACTGAGCGTGTACTGGCGCAAGATCTCGGTTAAGCCCAGATTCAGACCAAGCTAGTGGTTCAGCTCAACTACTTCGTTTATGATTCGGTATGTATTAGTGGACACCTATGTTGGAGCCAGACCAATGCGTCTTAAGAACTCACAAATTAAGGGCTGCACGGGGAAGCATAGCCCTCCCTTTATTATGCTCAGCACAGTGAAGGGGCAAGACTCTAACCTGCCCTATGGGTTTATATCCTTTTCACCGAGCTCTAAGTATACGTCGGTTGGGACGCCATACTCCTCTTGAAACACGGCAAGTGCGCTCGGCGTGTTAACAAGGAAGTGATAGCGCCCTATGGGAGGCCGATTTTCATTAGCCCGACAGAATTGAGTTAGCAAAGTTGTGCACGGTGGCTGCTCGGCCTTTGAGAGCCCTGGTGTTAGTGTGCCTGGCCCTCTATGATTCTGCAGTTAAAAACCAAGTGTGATGGTAGCGCGGTCGTACATGTGAGTTTGATATTAGCTTGGTCACTTTGGTAGGTCCTAGCTTGATCGCACGAGCAAACCAGATATTAGCATGGTCGTGCGACTTCGTATACTGGGTAGCCCGATTTTCTACCCTAATCCCATAAACAACGAATTTGCCCGGACGCCTTGTCACGACCCAAACCCGCCCCTATAGTTTAACATCGTAACCGGCCAGTAATCCTTGGATTACCAAAGGTCTCATAACATAATAATGTATAATTAGGGGTTGCTGAAGTAAATACATAAAATATACAAAGTCTATCGAGCTGTGAAGACATACATGGCACAGATAATCTTAAACTTTTATAAATATACGAGTGATGTCAAAAGATACAGTATTTACATTCGTGTACATAAAAACAGAGAAACTTGTTCAGGGAGCAAAGGAACAAAATCTTATACAATCATAACAACACAGCCACTAGGCTTGACTTAATCTGGAGCCTCCTTGGGAGACGCAAAGGTTGGCTGATAAAAACTGAGACGCCAGGTCCTTAACTTTAAGCCTGGTCACGTGCCTGATCACCTACATACATAATATAAATAGTGAGCGGGAGCCCAGCGAATAATAACAGAGTAAAGGGTTAAATGAATGATGTCCCATGACTAAGCTAGTTCACATTCGTATTCTTATTCAAATCATTTACAGAATTTAGAATTCATGCTTGATCATACATGGTTTATCCGTTAGCGCTAATAGATCATATACAGAGCATCATAGATTTTACTTGTTAGTTCCATAGAGGAACCTCCGGCCGAGTACGGATAACTTGTCAGTTCCATAAAGGGACCTCTGAACTGGGAACGGATAACTTGTCAGTTCCATAAATGAACCTCCAGCCAGGTACATATAACTTGTCAGTTTCATAAGGAACCTCCGGTCCGGGAACATATAATATACTTGTCATAAATACTTATCGAAAATTGGACAATCATTCATAACATTTCATAAAACCGATCTTATTTATAGACAGAAAATAATTTAACTTAAACATAACATTACTAAGTTATTACTCACAGATAAACGGTGGCTCCAAATAGACGAGTAGAGTAGGCTATTCGCTTAACTTGAGGCGCGTGACCTACATAACATGATAGATACATACATTAGAACACACGCTCGGATTGTACATGACTTATTTCATTTGTTCTTAGTGTGTTCCTAGCCTTTATCCTCATCATAGTATCTTGATCTTGGTCTAGGAATGCCTAGGATGGAATGAGGATGCAAAAATGTACTTGAAAATATTTTTCAAAACTTGCTGAAAACAGGGTCCACGCTTGAGCGTGGCTTTCCTCGCTCGAACAGACATGCAAAATGTGAGGGTCCGCTCGAGCGCAACTTCCTTCTCTCGAGCGGTCTGCAAACTTTCAAAAAAGTGCTGGTTGCTTGATTTTTCCGCTCGATGCTCGCTTGAGTGTGAGAGACATGCCCTCGCTCAAGGGCAACTTTTGTCGCTCGAGCAGACTGCAAAACATAAGAACTTCTGGGAGCTTGCATTTCACGCTCGAGTGGACTTCTGGTCGCTCGAGCGGAAGTACACGCACTCAGAGTGGTCGCTCGAGTATGGAAGCAGAATTCTGGAATTTTTAGATTTGCTTCCAAAGTTCAAAACTCAATCTTAAAGCATCAAAATTCGATTTTTTTTGGGCCAAAACTTGAGGGAACACTTATAAACTCATAAACCATCATGAATTAAGGATCATTTCAAGAAATCATGGCCCAATAGCTTGCCAATTGTGCAAAAATTTAACTTAAATTTACAAATGTTCCATGAACATGACATGCATGAATTTCTTTGAACTTAAGCTTCTCAAAACATGATCAAATGCTACAAAACAACATGAAACTCGATGATTTCTCAAAATTAAGGTGAATTCAAGACATGTATGAAGGAATTCTTGGAAATTAAACTCAAAATGTGAGAAAATATGCATGCATGCATGGTATGGCTCAATACTCTTCATTTCTAACCCAATTCTTACATTAATCAACTCAATTCTCTAGAGTTCATGTCTTACACTTCATAGTTGTTCAAACAAAGGGTTGGATTCTTACCTAAACTTGTCAAGATGAGAGCTAGAAGTTTGGTCCTTGAGTTTCTAAGTCCAAATTCACAAGTTCTCTAGTAATCTCTATAATTTGAGCTCAACTTCTCTTCTTTCTCTCTCTCTCTCGTGTTAGTTGTGTGTGTGTGAGTTCAAAATGTGTTGACATGAGGGAAAAGAGTGAGTAGGAGTACACAAGAAGCCTTATATAAGCTTGTTTAATGGTAGATAATTAAGACTAATCAAATGAGCCATTAAATTAATCTAATTTAATCGTTCCAAACCGAATTTTAATTGGACTTACCATAAAATTCTAAAAATTCTAAATAACACGCAAATCAAGTCATCTTCTGAATCGGATGCCGATAAGGCCTTCTATTCGCAACCTGAATAAAAATATAAACAGATCTTTCTACATTAAACAAATATAAACACAAATAGAGCAACACATGGTGCAAATTTTCACGTTAATTTCTTGTTAGGCATAATTAAGCATGGATTAACATTAATCATGGGTCGGGGTTGTTACAAGCCTGGTGTTCTCAGATCAAAAAGGCGCTTTAAGCCTGGCCAAGCCCAAATCCGCACTTGTTCATCACTAGAGATGACGAACAGTGAAGAACTAGGGACATGAGATCTTTTCAATATCAAAAGCAATGCTAAACCCTAACCCTATTCAATTTTATGCGATGTTCAAGATGCTTAAATCCTACTCAATGTATGAATATGTGCGGTAAAGTTTGAAGAACACGAAGGAAAGGAAAATGCCACAGAGGAATGCTAAGAACTTATTTGGTTTGAGCTTTGATCGATGTTACAATCAGAGAAACGCAACCCCAACGACAATGGCGACGGCGGAGCCAAATCCACTAGAGAAATGCTTCAATCTGGGCAAGAATTGCAGAGAACGAGGAGAGGGGTACGCTGTAGCACTGGAGCGTCTAGGAAGATGATGATGTATAGTAAAAGTGAAGGGTTTACGAAAATGAAGGGTTATACATACGGAATGGGAGGGGGCACCAAAGTTTAAATTTGAGAAGGCATTGTGGGACAACTGGATTGGCTGTACGAGGCCAATAGACGAGTGGCACGTGTGTGGTTAGACCGAGGTCAGTATTGAAAAGACAAATTGGACAGACCAATGTAGACCGCCCCGAACTCCGCTCCGCGGCGAGGGCGCGAATCGTTGTTCTTAGCTACTACAGTTCGGACTCTTGTCACGGTTCTGAATCTAATCTCACAAAGTGCAATGTAAGACTGACAAATCACCAAAGAGTCCAAATCCGGCAATTGGTTTTGGAAAATCAATTTTGAATCAAAAGCGCCAAACATGGACTGCTTTGCCAGATTTCAGAGTCACCACCTAAATGTTTTATTTTGGGAAAATTTAGGAAACCCTGACTCGTGCCTAAGGCCACGTGTCCGTCATCACCAAAGTTGTCTCGGCTCGGGAACTTGGGTACGAGAGGGGAATGTCCTGAAATGAGTACCCCTGCTCGCCCGATCAAAGATCAGCCTCTACTAACATGATATGTTGTTTTTATAAACACATGTGTTCTTATTCCGGTTTATTGGCTAACTTACAATGTGATGCGCACAACATACAAGTATAGACTCAATCTCAAGAATTGGAACAAAACATCTCATATTTGTTTTTCGAAAATGGTTTGAAAGTGCTACTCGCAAGTAGGCTAAGACGCGGATTTGCCACCCTCAAGTGGGCTTAAAACGCACATTTCGATGAATTGTTCCTATTCAAGCAATGAAGCCTTCATCCACAGGCATTCATGCAGTTATATCAGTTAAGCAAATAGCCTCATGGCAAGCATGCTATCATGGCAGTCACTTACATACATGCAAGGATGCTAAAGCATAAACACTCACAGTGTACTCCGAGCCAAAACAGAAGCTAGTTAGTAATCAATGCATGATCCTAGCTATGTCAAGAATGCCTAATGCAACACATGCAAAAATGCAACTAAGATAGGCTCGGCTATTCTAAGATGGTATAAGAATGCAACAATTGATACATGTATTCAAATAGGAATTGAAATACAATGCAGTTTGTATAATGCACCGAGCCTGGTGCATGCAAGACAGATGAATGGATGCACGCATGCAAGCATAAGTATGCTAATTTAAATATGCCCTAATCTAACCATCAAAAGCTGGTAAATAAAAGGGAGAAAGACGTGGGGTTGGAAGACATGCATCACACACACACACACACACACACACACACTTATTTACAACATTACCCTCTCGGAGGAGGGCCCGAATGAATGATAGCTAAGCTACGCTAAGCTAATTAAACTAATTATTACAAACCAACTAATTAACTATACTAAGCTAATTAATTATTACAAAACTTTAACCAATCAAATGAATTAATTAAGTTACAACACCAAATGCTAATTAACAAATAAAACACTAAATCAGGTTACCTCAGCTCTGCCTTGAACAAGGAAGGATGCATGCTCTCGATTCTCGTCCCGAAAAGCTCTCCAAATGCTCTTTAGAGGCTCTATCTGCAGGGTGTCCTTGAGAATTAGCTGCTGGATCTCACTAAAACAGTGTTGGGGAGTGCATCAGTGGCTTGCCGACCATGAGAAGCTTTTGCCGACCCCTCTGCCGACCAAATATGCACACTGCTGACCAAGGATGAAGGGCTGCCGGCCAGAAATAAGAAGGTGCCGACCATTGATGTGCTGGGACACCAAGTTGCAGCAGAGCACAAAATAGAGAAAATAGAGGGTCTCCCAAGGGTATGTACGCACTATGCCACTCCATATCACTTCAAATCATCAATGGAGGGGGCATCATTGGATCCAAGACCATCAATCACGCATCTCGATGCATGATGGCCAAAGATCCAACATGTGCAAATTCAATAAATGCATGACAACAAGACACCAAGACCATCTCCTTATCATGAGAAATCAAAGGTAATGGAGACCAAGGGAGATTAGCTTATTTCATCACTTCAAGTATGAAATGAGCTAATCCACCTTGTGTTCAAACACAACACCGTGTTGAACACAATGCAATGTACACAAACAACATGACATGTAAAACTCTCATGCTAATCTTGACATGTTAAGATGGCATGCAAGGCTCTAACATGCAAGCATTCATGCACAACATGTTAAGGGGCCAAGAACACCAAGGCTAGTGAAGAGGATAACACTATAAGCATGCATCACAATGCTTAAACATTTGAACCAGCTCAAAACAAAGTTACATCAAACCCAAAGCAGTGGCAAAACATGCTGAAATGGAGACTCAAAGGACTAGCCAAGCATGCATACATGTTAGTGCAAGATTAAGACACAAGACACAACTCTCCAAAGGCATTGAAAGTGTGAAACTTGGAGTACAATGGCATATGTTCCAGCACTGAAATGGCATGCAAAATGACTTAAAATCATGCAAACCACCCATGTAATGCATGTTGCAAGGTTTAAGCATCAAAGCTAGTGAAGTGTATTACACTAGAGGCATGCAAGGCAATGCTCAAATGGCCAAACCAGCCCCAAACAGACTTTATGCAGGCCAAAACAGTAGCCAAAATGAACTGAGATGATGGC
Organism: Camellia japonica; assembly: GCA_030407325.1. Classification (NCBI taxonomy): domain Eukaryota; kingdom Viridiplantae; phylum Streptophyta; class Magnoliopsida; order Ericales; family Theaceae; genus Camellia; species Camellia japonica. The sequence goes on along the minus strand of JAPPVO010000002.1, from coordinate 38,032,670 downwards.
TTGAAAGGCAAGAAAATGAGGCTCATGCAATGGCTCACAAATAAGGCATAAAGGTACAATTCTCAAGAGCACTTAAAGAGTGAAAAACATGGAAGTGCAACAACACTATATGCTCTGAAATATCATTCCAAATGATGCCAAAACATGCAAATACCTCAAGTCAAGCATGCAAGATACCTTAAAACTCAAGACTAGTCAAAGTTATTGCATTACAAGCATGCATATCAAGCATCATTCGACCAAGAGGCCTCAAAACAGAGTTAAAACATGTTGAAACATGAGTGAAACTTGCTGGAATGGAGCCAAAACATGCTAGAATAATGGATCATGGCATTGAACACACAAGGCTAAATGGCAAATTTACACTACAAGTGTAAAAAGCATACATGAGATGACCAAACCAGCCATGAACAAAGTTATATCAGACCTAAAAACTCACAAAAACATGCTCACACTAAGCCTCAAGATGATAGAAATACATGCTCATTTGATAGGCCAATAACATAAACAAACAAGATAAGAAGAGAGGGGACCACCCCCTCTCATTTGAGGCCTTAAAACCACATCTCTACCACTGAAAATCCACTGGATTTCAGTGGTTAAAAGGCCAAATAAAGATTGCCTCAAGGGCATTAAGAGATGGCTCAAAACAAGGCCAAACAAGGTACACAAGAGGGTAGAACACCCTCAACACCAAAGAAGCCTCAAACAATCATCAAAAACACTTAAATACAGAACTTTTTTCAGTTGAAAGCAAGGCCTAAAACAATATGCAAGGATGGCCAATATGGTATACAAAGGCTTAAAAGGGGAATATACTCACCCTTGGAGCACAACTTCGAGACCAGCAGCTTCTGAGGCAAAAACCAACTTTCAGAGCTCAAATAACACTCCCAAAAACCTCAGCTCAAAGATGGTGGTGTGTTACTAGGTGTTGTAGTGCAAAAGTGAAGAGAAATTACACTTTAAGGCACAAGCTCACACAATATAGAGAGAGAGTGTGAGAAATATAGAGATATATATATATTATATATATTGTCTCTAAAGTTGCTGAACTTCTGTAAAGGGGGGGGGGGGAGCCTCCCTTTATATAGAGGCATGTAATGCAAAGCTTGTTTAACAAGCTTGGAAAGGGCTTCATCCCTCCATACACGTGTATGGATGAGGGATGAGTGAAAACCAGCTGGCTCAAAAGATCTGGCGTGAAATCTGCTGAGACAAGGTGTTCTGCCGGCCATCAGTGGTGGTCGGCAGTGCCTCATTGATGGCCGGCAGGCTTTATCAATGGCAGGCAGGGACAATTCTATGGCCGGCAGGGCCAAAAGGTGGTCAGCAGTGCCTCACAAGAAGCATGCTGAAAGGGCCAACACATGGTCCAAAAATGAGACAGAAAGAATACAGGGTTTGGAAAGCTCAAACCTGTGACGTTTCGCTGCGAAATTCGAATACTCGACGAGCAATCGAACTTGTCCCTGGATGTATCTGCAAGCATATCCAAGTCTTGAGGACGGTCAAAAATGGGGTGTCTACAACCAATCGCCGGCCGGGCAAGTTGTGGGGACGAGCGCGGCTATTAGCACGGTTGATTTAATTGATCGGTTTGGGAACCTGGATGACCGAGCATTGAATAGAGTAGACAGTAACCAAGCAAGGTGTTAGGTTCCTTAGTCTTGTCAATACCGTGGACAAACATGTTTTTATTGAGTTGTAATTTTTCTTAGTTTTTTGTCTTGCTTGCTCGAGCAAAAGAGTTCTCGCTCGAGCGAAAGCTGTGTCTGTAAAAAACCTGAGAAGGATGATTGTGCGCTCGAGCGTAAGTAGCGTGGCTCGAGCGAAGCCACTTAAGGAAAACACGCGTAATTGGTTCCTCGCTCGAGCGAGAGAGTCTTCGCTTGAGCGAGCTTCGCTATCCCAGTTTTCTATAAATACTAGTTTTAGTCCAAAACTAGGATTACGTTTTGAGATCTAGTTTAAGGTTTTCTTTTGGAGTTTTTTGGGAGTTTTTCTTGATGATTTGATTAAGTATTAAACTCATGTTTTGAGAAGCACACATCAAGGAGGTTGATTGTTCATATTCAAGAGTGTTCTTCTTCGGTGGAATCCGAAGATTCAAAGCGTGAAGTATCAAAGGAGTTTGATACTGTACGTGGTCGTTAATTCGACAATAGAAGTTGTGGATTCAACTTCAATCTAATCAATTCCGAGATGAAGGTTTCAGTGAGAGATATACAGAAGATTTGAAGACAAATTGGAAGCGTTTGGATAGTTTGTTTGTTATCTTTGTAATATTTCTTTCTTCAGTAGTGGATTGATTAAGTGGTGTTTCGCCCGTGGTTTTTTTTATAACAATTAAAGGTGCTTCAATTGTGGTTTTTTCACGTAAAAATCGTTTGTGTCGATTTATCGTTTTGTTTCGAAAACAGCAATCTAAATCACTCTCGTAAGTGCTTGTTGATTTAGATTGTGAGTTTTGTTTGATTGGGAATTGGAATAATTAAATCTTGATCTAATCACGAATCACGTAGGTTTTTCAATTTGGTATCAGAGCAGGTCACTCTTTGTTTTTATCAAAACTGTAGGAGTGTGATTTTGTGTGATTTGTGATATGGATTTAATCCGTGAAGGTAACTCGACCCATAGACCTCCGTTACTTGATGGTACAAACTATTCTTATTGGAAAGCTCGTTTGAGAGCGTTTTTAAAATTTATCGATGAGAAAGTTTGGCACTGTGTGATCTATGGGTAGAGTGAACCTATTGTCACCATTGATGGTGTTGATATTCCCAAACCCCTTGATACATGGGACGCATTCGATTATCAAAACTCGAGTTGGAATAGTAAGGCTCTCAATTCCCTTTTTTGTTCCGTCACACCTAAAGTGTTTCGTCATATTTGTACGTATGAGGTAGCAAAAGAGGCTTGAGACATTCTTGAAACGATTCACGAGGGTACTGCTTCTGTTAAAAGGTCAAAACTTCAACGTCTCACCTCTGCCTTTGAAACCCTTTTTATGCGTGATAATGAGACGTTTGATGATTTCTATGCTAAACTTAGTGACATCGTGAATTCCTGTTTCACACTCGGTGAAAAAATCCCTGAAGCTAAGGTTGTTGGAAAATTTTTGAGGTCTTTACCCGAGAGGTTCCAATCAAAAGTGACAGCTATTGAGGAGGCTGAGAATGTTGATACCCTTAAGCTTGATCAGTTCGTTGGAAACTTGCAGACTTATGAAGCCCACCAGATTTCTAAGAAAAAATAAAAAGATAGTGTGGCTTTTACAAGTGCTCATGAGACTGCAAAAACTCCTGAGACTGAGTTTGATCTAGAGTCCGAGATGACGGCTATGTTTACGAAACAGTTCAAACAAATTTTAAAGAAAAAAAAGCCTAATTGCAGAGACCCTATTTCAAAAGACAAGAGTAATGATAAACCCAAAACATTTCCACCAAAACTTGCTCCAAAAACTGAAAAGAAGATTGTAAAGGGGTAAGGGGTCAAGTGTTATGAATGTCAAGGGTTTGGACATATTGCTCTTGAATGTCCATTGAAAAAGAATTGAAAGAAAGTCTATATAGTGACTTGGGATGATGAAAGCGGGTCGAAGCAAGAACCCGAAGAAACTGAATCCGGTGAAGACGGGGATAGTGCTTTCATGGCATTCTGGTCCACTTTCACTCAACCTCTTCAGAAGCCTTGGAATTTGCTCGTGGTCAGAATCTGTATCATGCTCCCACCTTTGATGGAGTAATTACTTGTATTGAAAGATCAGAATGAGGGCGTTTCTGAGAGCTTTCAACTTAGAAGGCTGGCAAGCCATTAAAGAGGATGTTGAAAGTACTGACAATCCGAGCAATCAGAGAGTTCTAATTACTATTCGTGGAGCAATTTCTGATGAAGAATAGCAACGGGTTGCTCACTGCACAAAGGCTAAAGATGCATGGGACATTCTGAGCCAATTTCATGAAAGTGGAGAGTCATCTTCACCACCATCTATCACCTTTCCTACCTTAGTTGCTCGATTATGAGGTCAAGGAGAATGAGGAGCAAAAAGAAAATGATGAAACATTAGAAGACAATGATGAGATTGATGGTGATGATCTACAACAAGCTTACAAAAAGCTTTACGATGAATCTCTGAATTTGTCCAAGATCAATGACAAACTCACTCTCAAGCTCAAAGCATGTGAAAGCGAGAATGTCAAGCTAAAAGGAAAACTTGTAACAGCAAAGCAGAATGTCATCAAGATCTTTAGTGACAGGCAAGACCTATGTGGGAAACTTCTGTCTTGTGAAACTGAAAGGAATGAACTCCTGAAAGTGTATTCCACATATGAAGAGAAAATTGAAAGCCTTGAGATGTCACAAGCTGCATTGGAAGAGATGGTTTGTCATAAAGATGAAGAACTCCGAATTGCTAGAGCCATAATTGCCATGTGGAACAAAGGTTCCAAATCATTAGAAGACATCCTCGGGTCTCAACAAATGGGTTTTGACAACAGTGGGCTAGGCTATGGTAATGCAATAGCTTACAAGGGACAGGCCTTTACATCACATGACCTGAAGACTCAAGCAAAGGGAAAACTGAAGGTGCATCAGGGTGATCCTTTTCTTTATCTACCTAACAGGGATAAGATCAACAAAAGGGAGGTAAAACCTGTTTTTGTTTGTCATCATTGTGGTAGGTATGGCCACATTCGTCTATATTGCTTTGAATTGTTTGGTAAGGTGTCTCAAAAGGGTAGAAATTCTAATACTTTTTGGGTTAGGAGACAACCTTACATGTCTAGGCGGAACACCAAGATTCATGAGGGTGTTTACAACGCTAAGACATTTACCAAGACCGCCAGTCCTGAGTTTGTTACGACCAAAAAGATATGGGTGAGAAAAAATGACTCGACTTGTTTAGTTGTTCACACTGCTCTAAAAGCACGTGACTCACACATGTGGTATCTTAATAGTGGGTGTTCTCGTCACATGTCAGGTGACAAATCCTACTTCACCTCCCTTGAAAAATTTGAAGATGGAATTGTTACCTTTGGAGATGGTGGCACTTCTAGAGTCATTGGTAAGGGCTCTATAAGTGTGGCTGGTCTTCCCAAACTTGAAAATGCATTACTTGTTGATGGCCTTAAAACAAATCTTTTGAGCATCAGTCAAATGTGTGATTCCCACCATGAAGTATTGTTTTCAAAAAATGTGAAATTTTGGATAAAAAGGGAAATACTGTCATGCATGGGGTTCACACATCTAATAACTGTTACGGGATTGTTACTACTAATGATCTCACTTGCCACTCAGCCATCATAAGTAACATTGATCTGTGACATTACAGATTAGGTCACATGAATTTCAAAGACCTAACTAAGATAGCCAACAAAGAGCTTATGAGAGGCGTACCTAAGTTGGGTAAATATCTGAACCATGTGTGTGGACCATGTCAACTTGGAAAGCAAACCCGTGCCCCTCATAAAATGGTGAACAGCTTTACAAGCAAACGTCCTCTTGAATTGGTTCATATAGATTTAATGGGACCTACTCGCACTGAAAGCATTGGAGGTAAAAGATATATTTTTTTAACTGTTGATGATTTTACTCGTTTTTCATGGGTAAATTTTTTAAGAGAAAAATCTAACACGTTTGATGCTTTCCAGGCTTTAGTCCTTAAAATCCAAAATGAACAAGGTGTTTCCGTTGGGCATATCATAAGAATCCGAACTGATCATGGTCGTGAGTTTGAAAACAGTTCGTTTCGGATTTTTGTGATATGCATGGAATTAAGCATGAATTTTCTGCACCTATTACTCCACAACAAAATGGAGTGGTTGAGAGGAAGAACAGGGTTGTTCAAGAGATGGCTAGGGTCATGCTCCTCAGTAAGAAAGTTCCTCCAAAGTTTTGGGCTGAAGCCTTAAATATTGCGGTTTATGTCATAAATCGCGTGTATTTAAGGCCCGACACTTTACAAACTCAATATGAATTGTGGAAGGGTTTGAAACCTAATGTAAAATACTTCAAAACTTTTGGGAGTAAGTGTTACATTTTCAAAGATAGAGAGCTTTTGGGAAAATTTGACTCCCGAAGTGATGAAGGTATTTTTCTAGGGTATTCAACCACTAGTAGGGCTTTTCGAGTCTATAACCTGCGAACTTCTTCTCTAATGGAATCGATCAATGTGGTTATAGATAACACAGGTTCTCCTACTCTAGTGACAAATAAGGAAGAAAATGGTGAGTCTCCAATCTTGGATACTGAACCACAAAGTGAAAGAGAAGCTGAGGTCCAAGCACAAGAAGTTAAGACAGCACCAACTTCTCAAGTAAGTCAGAGTCCAAAGAGTGCACAGAGAGACACCAATTCTGATGCTTCTGTCACCACAAGTCCTGAGTTAAAACCATCAGCAAGGGTGAAATTGAATCATCCAGCTCAACAGGTGATTGGAAGTGTATCGGATCGAATGAAAACCCAAAGACAAATTCGGGATGAGGTATCTCATATGTGTTATGTTTCATTAATTGAACCTAAGAATATAAAAGAGGCCTTACTAGATGATAGTTGGGTCAATGCTATGCATGAAAAATTAGGTCAATTTGAACGTAACAATGTTTGGACTCTAGTTCCCAGACCTAGAGACATGAATGTGATAGGTACCAAGTGGATCTTTAAGAATAAATTTGATGAGAATGGTATTGTGGTTAGAAATAAAGCCAGGTTGGTTGCTCAAGGCTACACACAAGTAGAGGGTGTTGACTATGATGAGACGTTTGCCCCAGTTGCACGTCTCGAATCTATTCGTATTTTACTTGGTGTTGCATGCTTTCTTGGTTTCAAATTGTTTCAAATGCATGTGAAAAGTGCCTTTCTGAATGGGTACTTGAAAGAAGAGGCTTATGTTGAGCAACCAAAAGGGTTTGAGGACCCTAAATGTCCAAACCATGTCTATAAGTTAGACAAGGCTTTGTATGGGTTGAAACAAGCTCCTTGGGCATGGTATGATAGACTTACTACCTTTTTTCTTGATAATGACTTTCAAAGGGGTAGTGTGGATAAGACTTTATTTGTGAAACATACTAAGTCTCATATTCTTGTTGTTCAGATTTATGTTGATGATATTGTGTTTGGATCCACTGCTGATCATCTTGTAAAATATTTTTTGAATTGCATGACACATGAGTTTGAGATGAGCATGATGAGAGAGTTGTCTTATTTCTTGGGTCTTCAAATTAAACAGTCTCCTTCGGGTATGTTTGTTTCTCAGACTAAGTATGCCAAAAATCTTGTGTCAAAGTTTGGTCTTGAGTTTGCCAAACATGCACGCACTCTTATGAGCACTAGTCTTC